>JAZAYU010000104.1:2008043-2214421 GCA_038501625.1 Corbicula japonica
GGAAATTGTTGCAAAAAATGATAATTTAATTTTCACAGCTCATCATTAGTAAACCTGTATTATTAGCAAGTAATACGTATGAATTACCTTAAGAAAGATATTTGGGGTAACGATTTTACCCGACATAATCTGTCATCGGCGGGTAGCTCTAATTTTCGTCAGCTGGAAGAAGGTCAAAACGTGGAGGATAGGACAATTTCTTTTGTTTTGCATGACAGTTTGTTTTGCAGACATTTTGAAATTCCAATTCCTGAAACGTGGGCATTGATTGGTTTGCTGAAAATTTCAGAATCCTTGGTACATACTATTTAATCAATTAACAAGTCAAATAATGTTCTGTTTAACAGCAATCCTAAATTGTAGTTCACGAAAAATACATAATATTATGAAGTGACGAAATTACCCGGATGCTGACGTATTTACCCGCCATACCTCTATACACTTATTTGATTTTCAGTGCACTATTTTATGGCATTTTACGTAAATTCTTTACTCGGAATACTTCAGCTTAGATCGTTTTTCACGTATATATTGACATACCGGCGGGTAACATCGTCAGGAACATGTGAGCCAAAAAATCGCCTTAAAGTGACGAAATTATCCGACTTTGCTATGGAAGTTTCTTTTTTGTATGGAAACCCAAGAAAATTAGTCTTATTCTTTTAAAAATACGTCTACTGAAAGGCATTGTCAAAAGCATGGAATATTTTTCTGAACATAAAATCAGTTTTAAAAGCTTTACTTTTATCTATTTGTCAAAAATTTGTAGTAATCCAAATACGTGGCCGTATTTGAATCAAAATCATCAATGTGTCATAAACGCTCGCCCGCTCAAAGTTATTGAGACGCATATAGGTTACGCGCGACTACTAAATAGGTTGCGCACCATTAGTGGGCAGGGTATAGTTTCGCACTTTGGTCCCGGTGGATTTTTTTAGATATTTGGGGTACCCCAGAATAAAATGCATTAGAACTAATTTTTGAAATAAAGATGAAAGATTTTGTTAAAACTTGGATGTTACATGATAGTTAATTGGATGCTGACTGCTAAAACACGTATATGCAAGCTTTGCATGTTGTAAGTTGTGCATTTGTCGGATGGGAAAACAGCTTTTAGAGACGAGCATGTAAAAAATTGATCATCAGGTATTTCAGTGACAAATATTGAAAAAAGTAGCTGGATGGCGAACACTTTCCTGGTGCTTGGGTTATTGGGGATAGTTGAAATATTGACCAGAAAGGGGTTAGATGGGTCAACTTCGTGCAGGAAAAAATGCAGGCTTTCAAACATGCAGGAATTTGGATAGATTTTCATGTGAAAATCAGGGGTAAACTAAAATACATATGTATATACAGCGAATTTCAGCACTGTTGATTAAGCTGACACCCTTTACCCTGGAGATGGCAGTTGTTTTTTTCCAACTGCATTAGTTTAGCACTGAACATGTTTTATTTTACAAAATCTACATTGTGAAAACCTAGGTACAGTGGTTTATGAACAATATGTCTCATTGTCGATATGCCCCTCCCCAGACAGCTTAGATTAGCAGACCTTAGACCAGGATGGGCGAAAGTTTCCACCCAGAATGGCGGACAATGCTGTCCCGTATAAAAAAATGCTAGGCTGTATATCTTTCAGCAAAATGACCTTATGTTCCCACAAAAGCATCATAAACTACAGTTTATATTTGCTACATTATAGCATGAGCACAGTAAAGTTTTCCTTTTGCTTTCTTTGGAAATAAATGAATGTAAAAACCCTTGCTGTTGTAATTAAAGTTTTGTTACCAATTAAAAAAGACAGTCTAATGTTTCAAAAAGATCAAAGATTTCATGTGGCCCACTGTTCCGTGTTGTTAATGCTCGTGAAATAGGTGTGTAAGTAAAACCTGAATTGGTTCTATATATTTGAAAATACCCTCTATGGTAATAATGGTTGGTAGCCTTTGAAAAAAAATGGTTTGATGGACCATAAAGACCATTCATAGTATTTAATCCTATCGTTCAAGTTTTTATTTGGAGCACGGCTTTTTGAGCATTTAAAGTTCTTTGAAAAGTTCCACGTTTTCCTGTTTTTGATACAAGTTAATTTTACTTTTTAACGAAACAAAATCACTGAATTGTTCACCGATATGAATCTTGTGTGCCATGTTTCCCCTGACACTGACACAAGACAACTGACGATAAACTCTAAATTTAAAGCCTGCTCTTCAGAGCTTTCGGCGCTTATTGTCTTCACATTAAGGTGTAAGTATTCAATTGTGCGGTATATTTTGAGCAGGCCATTTAGGTCAACTCTGCTCCATGAAAACTAAACACCTGTTTAGCACCACCAAATTACCCCAATACCCCGAGATGCCTGATATATCCATACGTGTAGGTGGTGTCCAAAAGCTCTTGTCCACTTTACAGATTGGCAAAGCTTGCGGCCCAAACGACCTTAAACCTATAGTTCTAAAAAATTTAAGTGTACAAATTGCCCCTTTGGTCACCAAGCTCTTTCAAAAGTCATTAGATACAGGCACCATCACTTCCGACTGGACCAAGGCGAATGTCACTCCCCTCTTTAAGAAAGGGGATAAAAGTAACCCCGCAAACTATAGGCCAATATCCTTGACATGTGTTCTTTGCAAATTAATGGAACACATTGTCGCCTCAAACATCACTAAACATTTCCAGGTCAATAGCATTCTTTATCACCTTCAGCATGGTTTTAGGTCCAAAATGTCATGTGAAACTCAACTTTTAGGGCTTGTCGAGGACTTATCCCGAAATTTAATCCAAGGTCACCAAACAGATTTAATTCTCCTAGACTTCTCTAAGGCATTCGATAAGGTCAACCACCTCAAGCTGTTATACAAACTTCATTAACATGGCATTCAAAACAACACTCTTCAATGGGTAAAATCATTTCTTATTGGTCGCCGTCAGTCTGTCTTGGTCAATGGTGAAGTCAGACGAGGTACCTGTCACCTCAGGAGTCCCTCAGGGTTCTGTTCTTGGCCCTCTGCTGTTCTTGCTCTACATAAATGACCTGTCTGAAAATATTATTTCACAGGTCCGGTTATTTGCAGATGACACAGCTGTATACATCACGGTCAAAAATGATTCAGACCAGACTTTGCAAGAAGATCTAAACAGGTTACAAAAATGGGAACACACTTGGGACATGGAATTCAATCCCTCCAAGTGCACGGTTATAAATATCACAAGATCAAAGCACCCTCACAAAGCAAATTATACATTGCATGGTCAAACCCTAGCCACAGTCAGTGATGCCAAATACCTTGGTGTTTGCATCACTTCTGATCTTAGCTGGAACAAACACATCAATCAGGTCACCACAACAGCTAGCCAAACACTAAATTTTATCAAACGGAACATTCCCACTAAACATCAAAACATCAGGCAGTTCGCTTACAAAACCCTTGTCCGACCACAACTTGAGTACTGTAGCTCAGTGTGGAGTCCTCATACACAACGAAACATCCATAAGATCGAAATGGTTCAGCGCAGGGCCGCTCGATGGGTCACCAGTGATTACTCACATTATAGCAGTGTCACAAGCATGCTAGAAAAGCTAGGGTGGCGTTCCCTTCGTAACAGAAGGTGTGATTCCAGATTACTTATGTTCTTTAAAATTGTCAATGGACTGGTTGCTGTTCCAATGCCTCAGTATGTTTTACCCACTACTCGTCTCACTAGACACATGCATCCCCTCTCTTTTAGGCAAATCCAAACTCCTTGTAATTACTATAAATATTCATTCTACCCTGCCACTATTGTACTGTGGAATTCTTTGCCAGCTAATTTTGCACAGGCACCCACCCTGGACCAGTTAAGGCAGGGGGTAACTAAACTGTGCCATAATTTTTAAGCGACTATGCTGTTTTTACTCTTTTAACTGTAAATCTAGTCTTTTAACTAACACTATCAGCTTTAATTCAGAACTCTCACAAATACATTATGTATTACTTTTTTCTCCTGTACATTTCTTCTTTTAATATTTCTTGCACAGACGCGCACCTGCATAAAATGCTAAACAATAGTGTCATGCAGTATTTATGGATGGATGGATGGATGGATGGATGGATGGATGGATGGATGGATGGATGGATGGATGGATGGATGGATGGATGGATGGATGGATGGATGGATGGATGGATGGATGGATGGATGGATGGATGGATGGATGGATGGATGGATGGATGGATGGATGGATGGATGGATGGATGGATGGATGGATGGATGGATGGATGGATGGATGGATGGATGGATGGATGGATGGATGGATGGATGGATGGATGGATGGATGGATGGATGGATGGATGGATGGATGGATGGATGGATGGATGGATGGATGGATGGATGGATGGATGGATGGATGGATGGATGGATGGATGGATGGATGGATGGATGGATGGATGGATGGATGGATGGATGGATGGATGGATGGATGGATGGATGGATGGATGGATGGATGGATGGATGGATGGATGGATGGATGGATGGATGGATGGATGGATGGATGGATGGATGGATGGATGGATGGATGGATGGATGGATGGATGGATGGATGGATGGATGGATGGATGGATGGATGGATGGATGGATGGATGGATGGATGGATGGATGGATGGATGGATGGATGGATGGATGGATGGATGGATGGATGGATGGATGGATGGATGGATGGATGGATGGATGGATGGATGGATGGATGGATGGATGGATGGATGGATGGATGGATGGATGGATGGATGGATGGATGGATGGATGGATGGATGGATGGATGGATGGATGGATGGATGGATGGATGGATGGATGGATGGATGGATGGATGGATGGATGGATGGATGGATGGATGGATGGATGGATGGATGGATGGATGGATGGATGGATGGATGGATGGATGGATGGATGGATGGATGGATGGATGGATGGATGGATGGATGGATGGATGGATGGATGGATGGATGGATGGATGGATGGATGGATGGATGGATGGATGGATGGATGGATGGATGGATGGATGGATGGATGGATGGATGGATGGATGGATGGATGGATGGATGGATGGATGGATGGATGGATGGATGGATGGATGGATGGATGGATGGATGGATGGATGGATGGATGGATGGATGGATGGATGGATGGATGGATGGATGGATGGATGGATGGATGGATGGATGGATGGATGGATGGATGGATGGATGGATGGATGGATGGATGGATGGATGGATGGATGGATGGATGGATGGATGGATGGATGGATGGATGGATGGATGGATGGATGGATGGATGGATGGATGGATGGATGGATGGATGGATGGATGGATGGATGGATGGATGGATGGATGGATGGATGGATGGATGGATGGATGGATGGATGGATGGATGGATGGATGGATGGATGGATGGATGGATGGATGGATGGATGGATGGATGGATGGATGGATGGATGGATGGATGGATGGATGGATGGATGGATGGATGGATGGATGGATGGATGGATGGATGGATGGATGGATGGATGGATGGATGGATGGATGGATGGATGGATGGATGGATGGATGGATGGATGGATGGATGGATGGATGGATGGATGGATGGATGGATGGATGGATGGATGGATGGATGGATGGATGGATGGATGGATGGATGGATGGATGGATGGATGGATGGATGGATGGATGGATGGATGGATGGATGGATGGATGGATGGATGGATGGATGGATGGATGGATGGATGGATGGATGGATGGATGGATGGATGGATGGATGGATGGATGGATGGATGGATGGATGGATGGATGGATGGATGGATGGATGGATGGATGGATGGATGGATGGATGGATGGATGGAAATAACTATAGTCAAGTCAAGTCAAGTCAAAATATTTATTAATTATAAATTAAATTTTGTACGTGCACGACGCTTAGCTATAGCAAACTGTAGTTTTTCACAGGTCTGTTTAGTATAATAATCCAATAACAATAAGCGTCGGATCATAATAAAATACAAACACATTTTCACTTTGTATCAAATTATTTATTAAATTATATATTATTTACAATCATTATCATCAACAAAGCAACAATAGATCATGTACGTAATATGCAATCACAGCTTCACTCATCAGTTAAAGTACTTTAGAACGCAGTTGGAACGTGTCGTTGGTTGTACTTTACACGAGTTATACAGGTCGAATTATTTGGTCGTGAAAACTGAAATAAAATTCTTAAATTAAAAATTGTAATGACTTAATTACATTTTAATGATTCTATAAGATGATAAATAATAACATTTTTGAAGAAATATCAAATAAACTGCATAATATCTATAACAATAATTTTCCCGGACCCCGAGACAACTCTATACGGGGTTGTCTCCGGGTCCGGACCTCTAGACCAAAAGTCTAGAGGTCCGGACCTTTTTCCAACAACAAAAGCAAAAATAATAAGATACATCATCTGTTGTTCAAAATGTGCTTATGACCGACTAACATTTTTGAAAGCTAAAAGTTGTGAAATCTCATCAGCCATCTCAAATGGTCCTAGTCTGGTTCCCAGTCCCAAAGATAAAAATTAATTAGTCTAGATCATCTAGACGTTCCGTCATTGATCAGTGTCACACTGCTCTGACTAACGTCTAGAGACATCGCTATATAAAAAGTCTGACCGACAGGTGGCGCTTTTGTATGGTAAACAAATACTAAATTAATCGCGATTTCTAATGAAATTTGCTAACAGTGCGTTAACCGTATTTCTCCCACACTGGGCAAAGTAAAATTTTGGTAATATGATATCGAGCTACAAAATCAGGTATATGGTTTATTAACAAATGACGTTTAAGTACTTGCCTACTCCATTTTACATAAATGAATGCAAACATATGGCACGCCGTTGCTGCCTCTTCGTGATTATGGTTTTAGACTGTGACGTTGTATGGGTGGACGGGTGGTCCAGTGGTAACGCGTTGGTCTACCAATCCGGAGGTCGTGAGTTCGAATCCCGAACACGGCACTGGAAATTTCTGTATTACACGTCCAGTGTTTCCCACCCAACTAAGTACTGGTTCACTTCGGGGAAGTAGAATTTCAGTGCGTGTATCGGTGCTATACACCGGGAACGTTAAAGAATCAGAGGGTCTCTTCGAAAGAGAGCTATGGTAGCGCACCCGGATTCCCTGTATCTCTATCTTAAAGCTATCTATAGTTATCTGCACCTGTCAGATATAATTATATTTATAGATATATGTGTGTAAATACTCGGTGATGGTGTTGATATATACTTGGTGATATCAAAAATATGATGGTAGGAGTAACATACGTTGAATACAGCGATCTCCTATAATGGCGGTAAAAGAAAGTGTACATATACGAAAAACCTTATCCTCTGGTGAAGAGGAGTGCTCCTATGAATAAAGGAGGAAATTACAAAATACATACATACATATGGTATGGCAGTTGTCATTGTACGGTGATTGATAAAAAGAGAAGAATATCAAAATCTTCTTTCAAACTTTGCATAAATAAATATTATTATGTTTGTTTATTATTTATACGTTTAGAAAATTTAGAGCAGTAAAAAATAGTTTGACCTGAAAAATATCCCTACATTCTACAGCCAAACACAAAAACAAAGCAACACTAAACATCAAATAAAATGCCTTCCTCATCTTACTTGAACACGCCTTTGGGCGCAATAATACGGTTTAAAAATGCGTGTCGCCGTAGGATATATTTTTCCGATTTCCAGCTGACAGGGCGACAGTCTAAAAAATAATTTTCACAAGACAACAACGGCGTTCCATACTAATGTCCTAATTACAAGCCTCGTTTTGGAGTGTCTGGTTTTCTAACGAACAATGTCTTCAGACGTACTGCTCGCCATTGCGAAATCAGAGCGGCTGAATGATTGAGACTAAAAAATAATGGGAACAAGACGTACGTTAGAAAGAAGAAAACCGGGAACCAGATGAATAAAACACAGTGAAAATGGAATTATTAGGATCATTTTAAGTACCTTCAACAAAAACAAGTAAGTTATATATTGTATAGTCATTATTGGTTGTAATACAATTTGTTTTGCGCATATATAGTGATAAAAACTTTCAAAATTGCATTTAATCACAAGAAGGTCTGGCAAATGACCCTATAACCGGTTTAAATACGTCGGGTTTCGTCGAAGTAAAGAACACGTGTAAAGTTTCTTTGTTTATTTTGTTGTTTCAAATAGATTATTTATAAAGTCGAATAACAATAAATTAATGTTCACAATATTTGTTTCAGGTATTCCTGTGCAAGGTTTTCACTTGCAAATAAATGTCAAACATAAAACACTATTTATAAAATGCTGTTAAGGTAATCCTTATTTGTGAGCGGTATTCCTTCGCTCTTATATAAAATTTAGATGATTCCTAGTGTAAAGTCAAAGTTAGAATGTCCTGATGCAGTTATAAAATCCCTAAACTTCTGATAATTTATCTGCCACGGGCAATCATTTCCATGACAACTATAAGGGATATCTACATCTTATAGGTAATAAAATTGTCAAACCGCTTACAAAGAATTAAAGATGTCAATTATGCAACTAAGTATCAAACTGATTATGACAATAAACTTCAAAATTAGGTAACACATTAAATATTGAATTTAAAAGGAAAGAATTTTTACTTAAATAAAAGAAAATCAACATTTGAGATAGCTACCATATTTTAGCATGGTAGCAACCCTCATAATTGTATCAAAATACAGTTATTCTTTACAAATAAACGCTCTGATGCACGAATACATACACCTTATATTACTCTATGACATGAATGTAAAGATTATTACATTACAATATTGCTTTAAATGTATAGATAGTGTAAATTATTAAAATGTTTGAGGGGTGTGTTTCGTAATGACTGTATCATCTATAGCATTATCATACTATCATTTATAGCAAACACACCTATTTTTGTTGTATCATGTAGTGCGATCTTCGTTGAATGGTTTTCCAATAATCGCTCTCACTTATGGCGATGTGTATTTGCTGATTTTATCAAGTGTATGCTTTTAGGTAAGATGGAGGAGTTTGCCTACATATATTGTCTATACAAATCGGGTATTTGGAGAAATAATATATCATGGCGTACAAAAACACGAAGAAAAGAACTTTCAAATAATAAAACAGAATGACGCAACAGCAGTGACTATAATTGTGTTATTGTTAGTTTGGATGCTTGTATAAATATCAAACTGTCAGGTCCAATGCAGCTGGGCGACCGTTTAATTGTTCATACAAACCTCGAAATAAACTATATACTGATACTGTTTTGTTTTGGCACACACAGTTTGCACAAATCAGTTGCCAAAACAGTATTTTAATGGCTAGTATAAATGTATTATGAGAATAATTATGTTAGAAAGCGAATTCGTTAATTTCTTTATCTGAAATCAGCATGGGAATATACTTGACTCTCAAGGAAAGACCTGTGTGATTTTCAATCCTTGGGCGGAAAACAAAACTGTCACATTGATTCCTTTGCTAAAGTTCCATTTGACCCTTTACTCCATGAGACATGTAGTACGTTGTTTTTGCTGTACACTGTTTGCTATTACATTTATAAGAATATTTCTGTAAACAAGTGACCATTGTATATTCCGATCAAATGACATGGATGTTTTAGCTGACGATGATCTACATTGGTCGTACATTGAGTAAAGGGTTTATCATCAGCTTAAAATATCAGTATTTAAATAACTTGCTTTGCCTCAGAATGTGTATGTCACGCATACCTGCAAATATATTTATAATCGTGAACCTTCAGTTTTGAAACTATTACTTTTAAAAAACAGACTATGTTTATCAAATCCAAAACATTTTGCGACGACATTAATTATTGCTTGTTGTTAATTGTAGTTCTCAAAGCGACCTGGGTGTTAACTAATGAAGTCAGGTAGATCCAATTGTTTCGTGTCGCCGCAGTATATAAAGGCACCGAGGCCATATATTTCATAACGTATCACATATCTCTGTACGAAGCACGGTTAACATACTTGTTTTTACATCGAGCCGTTGTTCTTAAATCCGAAAAATATACTAAAATCATCTTTAAAAAATTGCCATAACTGATACACATAGATCACTAGAAACATACAAATGATTGAGTTAACATGTTCAATATATGATACAGTCTGGGTCGAAGCTACATGCATGTTTGGTCTAATGTTTTGATGTTTAATTGATCAGGTATGGTATTATTATTATTGTAAGAATAAAAATGATATGTTTCATCATCGCTACCATGAGAATACCTCTCAAAACCTGTTTAAATATAAAAATTTACGCGGATTTAATAACGTTACACAGTGCAAACGGTACTTTGTGTGAGTGATTTTAAGCGATTTTTTAAAAGTATATTGCATAAAAAAATGTAATAACGTCTTTCAAAACAAATGCTACGAGAATCGCCCGTTGAACATGTATTTGTCGATTGGATTTCTCATTACAATACATACAAAATCTTCTCATTTTTGAACTGTTTACTATGTTTTTGTGACAATCAGTGCGCTATATCCGGTAGATGATACAATCGGTTTATATACAGTGAATAAACAATACATGAATAACATCTATAATCATAACTGAGTAAAATACAACAATTTAAAATATAACGCAATGTAGTGAATATACTGTAACGGTAGTACGGTAGATATTTATATGTATCAGCGAATGGGTGAGCCGGAGGAAACACTGACAATGCTTTCAACGGAGACCTTGTTGAAACCTTTTAAGAACACATGAGAAAGATCCACTGAAGGTTTAATCATTGACTTCTTCTTTTCTTTTTCCAATCTGGCCTGTTTTCTCTGTCATCAGTTTTAAATGCAATTTATTTATTTCGCTGTACCGCAAAACAGAAAATAAACTACAACAACAATCTGAATCGGGACGGTAATTAAAATGATATTGAAAAAGACATTTGGCAAATGGAAATATATTGAGTTTCATTCAAATGATAAAAAAGATAAATATGTATATCTTATTTATTAAATGTATCTAGGCGATTCTTTTATTCCCTTTCGACGTCCTAGATCTCCGTTTCGCGGTACATATGGAATATTATACCAGTGTGCAATCTGTAGGTTTGTATTAGTCGAGTTGGGTATGTAAACAATATCACGCGAGACCGAAGGTCGAGCGTGATGTGGTTTACATACGCAACGAGACATAATACAAACCTACAGATTGCATACTGGTATAATGTTCCTTTTATTATATACCCTTATTTCACTACCAATTAAATGAACACTAAATCAATAATGAATTATAGTCAAATGTGATGTAAGCAATTACGTCACAAAAATCAATGAATCTCTACGTCATCGAACAAATGTTTACATTTTCAAGCGCCATGATGAATTCTGACAGAGAAAGACTTACTAAACTTTCAAAATCTTTGAAGGAATTAAAACAATAACAGAAAAGTTTGGACAAGACCCGGAGATGCTGGAAGTGTTTACCGTGGTATTCGATATGTAACGACTTCGATTTGAAAGTGTTTCATTATTATACCACAGCAACGAGCTTTGTTTACATCAAATCATAGGCCAGGCTTAAAACAGAAAATTGAAAGGATTGTTTCATATGGATATTTAAATTAGGATAGACGGTATGTACACTTATTCGCTCCTAAAACAGTAGTCTTTTGCTAGTTCCAATTTATACCCGCAATGACTATCTATTCATTAAACTTTCTTTCACATTTTGACGATTTCATTTCATTTTTATTTGTAAAGGCCGTAAAAGCGTTAATTATTTTTAAGGAAAGAGTGTCATTGGAGTCAACAATTCTAAATTTGTGAAAATATCGCCGTTTGAAATCGGCCATTTTGAAACGTAGTTCTAAACTACCGGAAGCTGCAAAATACAGAATCGGAAAATAGGACAATGTGCGATACGGAAATTTTAATCTGACGAGTTGTATCAATTTTGCGTATTAACGCTGCACTATACTAAAATCATTCATGGGTATATAATAAATAGGAATATGAAGACGACATTATAAATTGCAATCACTGCCGTATAGATAGACATAACTTGTTGAAATTTCTTACAGTATGTACAATGAATATCTATGCAATTGTTTTTAATATTAAATCTCTTTTAAAAATGTTCTAAAGTATTATTTTATTTCCATTTCGCCGTAGAATTTCCATTTCGCCTATTTTGCCGTATAATTTCTATTTCGGTGTTTATGTATACCTACCCTAGACTGGTACCACGATCGTCTACTCTTTCGCGTGACAAGTCGCTCGGGGACCAGTCTACGCCTACCCGACTGTCAATCTCCACGCATAGGTTTATTTGGTATCCAGTCGTTTCCCCCACAATCAAGTTCCTCACCTGGATGTTTCCCCCCACACTGCAGTTTCCTCCAGGATGTTTCCTCCCCTATATATATACTATTTAAAAAGTAGTTGTGAAAGATTGGAAAGGTTTATATTTTTACTTAAAATACATACATAATTTTGAGGTACCATTGAACTGTTGCATCTACAATAGTTTAATTATTGATATAGAAATATAGAAATAATAATCACATTTCAATCATCTGATAATTAAAATAATCCAGATTACCATTAATTAATTTTACAAATAACATAACATTTATATAGTTTTCAATTCTATATGAAAATTAAATTGTAAATTATTTTATTGATTTTGTTAATAAATTAATGAGATTTATGTTTTTGAAATATATATATCACTAGATTTACCAAGCATTTCATGGATTGAAATGTGTGAACTGTTTGAGATGGTTACACTACACAAATTTACAAAGGCTATTAACAGGATATGGCAGGTGTGAAATACACTGCATGTGTATTTGACATATTTTAAACAGCCTAGTATCAATGTTTCTTTACAAATTACAAGATTTATATCAATGAAGAAATAACAAAGCCAACTGGTTAAAAGTAATTTTATATGATATCTGCATAAATATATATACCATCATCTTAACCACAAATCATGTTTTATATGGGCTGTTTTAAAAAAAAATGGCTGGAAAAGTTAAAAAAAAAAAGAGTGAAATATTAAAAGTTCATAAAACTTCCAAACTTGATATTTTGTATTTTTTGCTGAGAACAGAACTGAGAAGATTTTTGAAATTGGTCAACTGGTTGCTGAGATATTGTCATTTGGGCTATTTCAAAAAAAGGCAAGTGAAGTGAAAAAAATGTAAAGAATTTAAGTTCATAAAAAATCCAAACTGGTTGCTCCTTATGTTTGTACAGTCTTTACAGTGATCAACATCAATCAAATAATACTCAAATGTGGCAGAGTAAAAATTTTATGGAGCTTTATTGACCAATATTAAATAATTCACAAGAATTTCAATTTACTTGCTTAAAATAAAATTATTACTGTTTCTTATTATTTAAATGTGCATTTCTGTTAAAATACATGTTGAAGCATCAAATAGAAGTGCTTTGGAGCTTGTGGTATGGTATAAAGATAAAAAATTCATATTTTTAAGAAATTGTGTCACACTCCTGACAAACACATAAGTGCAATGTACTCAAAACTGTTTCTCCTGACAAACACATAAGTGCAATGTACTCAAAACTGTTTCAATAAGGCCATTCCTGTTTGTCAGAATTTAACAAAACATGACATAGACTTCTAGGAAAATTCATGATCTTTTTTTCATATAAAGGATATGTTGACAGAATATTGCAATATGTGCATAATGTCACCATCCTGACAAATTTAGCTGATATTTTCTGAAGGGAGCTGCAGACAAATAATATTTCAATAGAGGTGATAATTTTATAATTATTGCATCTAGAAACATTAAACTTAATGATACACAAAACATTTCTTTTGTTCTATTAATCTTTAAAGTCCTATAAATTTATAAAGCAAAGATGTTTTGATTTTCTGGAGTTAATTTATCTACCACGCTTGACTAATTTAGCATAAATTTTGATTACTTGAAGTATAATATGCTTAATTTTATCATTAGTTGATGTCTAATAAATGCACATTTTACTAAAACAACACTAAAACGTGTCTTTATTCAAGCTTTTTGTAAAATGATGGTCTGAACAAATGCGATTTCTAAAAGTGTCACATTTTTTGTCACACTCCTGACATTTTTTGCTCATATTTTTTTAACGGATGGTGCTATTTTGATGAAACTTCACAAATTTTTAAACGGCATGACAATTATATGGATTTAAAATAATGATTCAAATTTGATTGAATAATTTTTCCAACACCTTTAACACATTAATTTATCCCAACATAAATTAACACAAACTTTGAAAAACTGTTTCCACACAATTTATGCTAAATGACTAATTGTTTAATATTTTATATTATCAATGCATACATAATTATATCTAGTTATAATTTTATCTACCATAAACAATTAAAACAAAAATTTTAAGTAAACTGTAAAAATTTAATTTAAAACCTAATACCTGATATCCAATAGATACATATTGTTTTAAACTACCTAACTCCAACTTTCTTTTTATATTTTAAGTAAAAGGATGATTTTGGCATGTTTATGTTAACTGTTATGATACTAAATATTTCATAAAGAACAATATCATCAGTATATCTTCACATTACTATATAATATATATATAGGGGAGGAAACATCCTGGAGGAAACATCCAGGAGGAAATGTCAGTGTGGGGGAAACGACTGGAAACCGGTTTATTTTACGCCTCACACCGTTCGCCGACAAACACCTCTGCTAACGCCTGAAAAAAATACCAGAAACTGGTAATTTTTTTAATTTCGTGAAACCCATTTATTGCTTTGAATTTTTTTTAATTTTTGATGAAAAAATCTTGTGTTTCATTTAGATATACCGAATTAATAAAATTAAGTATACTGATTTATAGTGTTTTTGAAATTTATTTAGGGAACTTTATTTCTGTAGAAAGTTGGGTAACGCGGTCCAACTTTTACTATGTTCTTACGCATTGTTTACAAATAAAATGGACGCCGAAAGAATAAAACTTTTAGCCTTGGATTACGATCCTTCAGTAAAATTGAAACCAAAACAGTTGGAGGCTTTGGTTTCGTTGGCTTCGGGAACAGACACCATAGTTAGCGTTCCTGTTGGTTACGGGAAAAGTTTAATTTATCATCTTTTGCCAAAGGTGCGTTATCTGTTATTCCTTATCTTCCACAAGTTCCAGTAATTTGATGTTTAAAAATCTTATACATTTCCCTGAAATGAATTTTCGCCAGTAATAGCTTGACAGGGGTCCATGTTTACCACAAATGGAGTAGTGGTGTCATAACAGCATAGTGTGATGGCCTCAGTAGCTCAACTGATATGTCTGAAACCTGGATTAAAACAAGGTCGGAACTGTTTACTTTTTTCACAATCTCTGACAGATTTGGGTGGGAATAAGTTACCTCAAACCACAAACATCCAGCTTACAGTGCCAGTGCTCTACCAATCGTTCAACTAAATATATAATGATTCGCCCCCCTTACGAATAGCCCCATTCCATAACGACTGCCCCAATTTCAAATCCAATAGATCTAACATCTCGCTCCATATTTAATAACAACTTGCCATATTTTTTAACAATAGGATTAGCATTATCACTTATTATATATCTGTTGCTTAACCATTTCCTCCATTGATATACATGTACCTTTATTGCAGGCAAACAGTGTAGAACCAGATCAGCTAGCAGATCCGTGTGGTTTGATCAGGATCTGAACTGTACACTTTTTGATTAGTTCGGTTATTTTTGACCAAAATGCGACCAGTGCAGATCCTGATCAGATGGCACAGTTGTGTCGGCTGATCTGGATCTCTACACTGGTCGCACATGCATAAAAATGTGTATATATGGAGGAAAGGGTTAATCTGTTTGTGCAGTGATGATTAATGTTTTGTTTTTGAATGGATAAAACTGACATAACTATTGACCTTGTGGATTATATTTATTTGCAGTTTTGCATTTGATTTATAATTTATTTATTGCATGTTCAAAACTTGGCGATAATGAGTTGGATGCTATCCAATGATACCCCTGCATTAAGCAGATAATACCACATGTCTTATTGCAAGCTTGTGGGGGGACCAGGAAGCATGAACATGCAGTGCAAAATATATTACTTTAACAGTATAGTCAATATTTACAAATTTAAAGGTAAAACTATGCATACTCTTTTGGGAAATTGCTTAGAAATGCAATCGTGTAATAGTGTATGAATTTCCAGGATTTTTCTCATACTTTTTTGTTAAATACATAAGAAATTCTCACCTGAATTAATATTCACTGAAGATATGCCGAAATGCATCAAGAATTGTATTTGTTAATGTTTGAAGACATAGTTTGTAATTTTACAGAACTAATTATGGATATCATTGTAATAAAATGCTAGAAAGTGTTACAAGTGCTATAAAGAATTATGAACGATGTGTATTTTTTATTAGAATCCTATTCCTAGTAATACATTTGTATATATAATATATCCTAAAGATCGGCATATTTTTATGTATTATTCTAGTAATATAAAGTAACTGCAAACATCTTCCTGATTCATTTAATAGTTTAATTATCAAATTATAGATATTTTATATTTTTATATTTTATAATACAGGTACTTGGAGAATCAGTGGCAAATTCAGTGGTTATTGTTTTGTCACCTCTGAACATAATACAGAAGGACCAGATGTTTGCTCTCAGTAAACATGGAATATCAGGATGCAGGCTAGATATGAACACAAATGTATGTCAGACAACTGATCCTCTGCAAACAAAAGTCAACATTTCCAATGTTGTTACAGGCAGATATTCAATTGTATTCGCTCATCCAGAAGCTTTTTTGAATACAGAGAAAGGGAGAGAATTACTAAAAAGCGAAGATTTCTCAAGTAGGGTAGTAGCACTTGTCATTGATGAAGTTCACATCATTGAAAAATGGTAAGATAAAACTGACTTAATGAATAATCATTGAATTAGACATAATTGGTTTGCAATGAGCACCAAATGAATTCTCAATTGTACTCCAATGTATGTAACAATACTGTAAATTACAGAGTATGGCTAAGCTGAGATTTTACTATTATACACATCAATAATAACTTCGGGTGGGTAAGATATGGGACATACTTTTCTGGCCAGACTTTCCATAAAATTCACACTCTGGACTTTTTTTTAATCACCTGCCTATGAAATCATTATGGGGATATTGTAACTGTTTCGGTGTTGTCCGTCCCTCCTTCCAAATTTCGTTTCCGCACTATTTCTCTGCAACCAATGGATGGATTTCAACGAAACGTTGTGGGAACCATCAATACCATGTTATGACTGTTCGATAACTTATACATTTTGCATATGGAGCAGTATTCGTTTCCTTGCTATTTCTCTTCAACTACTGGATGGATTTCAATCAATACCATCAATACCAAGACAAGATGCCCATATTGTGGTCTTGTTCTGGTCTGATGGTTTAAACACACAGTTAATGAGTTATGGCCCTTTGATAAGTTATGCACTTTGCATACAGAGTAGTATTTGTTTCCATGCTACTTCTCTGCAACTTCTGCATGGATTTCAATTAATCACCATGCTATTGTTTTAACTACTGCTTTCATCATTTCAACAGCTTGAAGACTTTATGTCAGACATTTCCCGAAAGTTGCCAGACCGAAGGACCTGTCTGGTAAAATTTCAGCCGGTCAGACATGTTTTCTAATGTTATCTGACCGAATGTCAGACAAAAATTTGAACTCCTAATACTTTATTATACCTTTTTAACATGTTTCGGTCAGACAGTTTTTAACATCTTGTCTGACCAAATGTCTGACACTTTTTGTCAACTTTCGGGAAGTCTGTTATGTCTCATTCTTATATTTTGGTGAGCTGACCAACCCTTTTCACCATCTTAAGTTTTTTTCACTGTTTTTGCCATGATAAATATCTAAACAATGCCCTATGTATTCAGCTGTTGTGTTAGTAATAACCAGTACTCGGCGGGAGATATAAATTCAACAAATTTTCCTGTTTTGTTTTATATTTCATTTAAATTAAAAATTAAACAAAACATAACTTATTTCTAAGCAAATTTTAAGTACATGTATTCTTTATCATGTTTAATAATTCATGATAATAATTTTCCTTAGCACAACTTTATGAAATTCATAAATTTTATATCAATGAAAACCAGAAATTGGAATATTCCAATTGTATACTTATATTTAATTTTATTCCATAGAATTTGAGAATGATATGTAAATTACAAACCTAAAGAAAGTGTATTTGGCTGTTACTTAATAATTAAACCATGTATTTTTAATTAAAAGATTCTGTGAATACATTTCATAGATGTTGCTTGAAATTTATGGACAAATAATAGACATTTACAAAATTCTAGTTGTGAGTATATGGGTGTTTATTAACCCAGTCAAGATATCAAATCTTTGACATTGAACTTAATATAACAAAATATGCAACATGAAATCTTATTAATTATTTATCATTATTGTAAATGACATGTAAATGTAAATGCAAACCTTTTTTTTATTATAAGACTTGTTTTCAAATGAATAATTGTTTATGATAACAATTATTTTACATAAAAAATATCAAAACTTAAAAATATATACACATTTGCTGCCTTAATAAGTCATGTTTTTAGTATTTTATAAATAGACATTTAAACTGAAATAATACTTCACACAAGACTGGCTTTTAAGTTACATATATTTGAACATTTATATGATATATAAAACAACAGATATATGAACATTTAAAAACAGTATTTTAACCCTTTCCTCAATATACATGTTTACGCATTTTTACGCATGTGTAACCAGTGTAGATCCATATCAGCCGGCACATCCATGCCGTCTGATCAGGATCTTCACTTGTTGTATTTGGGTCAGAAATGACCTAACGAATCATAAAGAGAACAGTGCAGATCCTAATTAAATGGCACAGATTGCTAATCTGGGTCTACACTGTTTACTCACACAATAAAGGTGTGTCTATGGAAGAAAGGGTTAAGGATAGTGACTTTCATTGCCCACACTGAGTTCAACTTTTAGTAAAATAGATTTGGGTAAGTGAAATATGTACATGTAATACTCAAATGTTTTCAAATGCAAAACAAAAGCACATATCTAAATATTTATAAGTGTGCACACATTATGTAATTCCTAATGGCAACACATCTGTGCCCTCTGATCAGGATCTGCACTGGTCTCATTTTGGTCAGAAATAATTTAACAAATCAAAAGGAGAACAGTTTAGATTCTGATCAAATGGCAAGGATGTTCCAACTTAGCTTAATCTAAACTGTTAGTCCATGCAATAAAGGTGTATCTGTGGAGGAAATGGTTAACTTAAAGAAATTACTTTTTCCAGGGGAGCTGAATTTCGCACTGCTTTCAAGCAAATGCAGAATATTAAAGTGTTCTACCCTAAGGCAGTACTTCTGGCATTGAGTGGTACACTGACTATGGAACAGAAAGTAAATATACCAAAGCAGTTAGGCCTGAAGAGTTTCACACTTGTTGAGTTGTCACCTGACAAGCCAAATATATTTCTAGAAAAGAAGAGAAAAGGAAAGTGTTCAGATGTGCTTGGCGAGTATGAGAGTATAGTTTTCCCTGTTTGTGATGAGTTGTGTGAAAAGGGAGAATCATTTCCAGTCACCCTATTGTTTCTTCCAATATTTTACATGAGTGAAGCAATGATGTATTTGAGAGGAAAATTGGGTTTGTCATGCATACACGACTCAACATTCAGTGCCATTTGTTCTGGGCAAGATGAAGAAATAATCAATGCCACAGTGAACGAGCTGAAAAAGGAAAATCCCAAAATTCGCTTAATTTTAACAACTTCCATTGCTGGTATGGGTTTTGACCCACTCAATGTGAGCAGAATAATTCATGCTTGTCCTCCAAGGAATATCTCTCAATATCTCCAAGAGATAGGTAGGGCTGGTCGACATGGACAGTCTGCTGTAGCTACATTACATTTTGGGAATCGTGACCTTTCCAAGAATCTTCCTGGCATCCAGGATGACATTATAAATTACTGTCGGAATGATTCTTGTTGCATGAGAAACACTTTGTTGTCTGTATTTGGTTTTCAGAAAGAAATGTTTATTCAGGGATGTAAATGTTGCTCCATCTTCAAGATTGACTGCACTTGTGAGTTATGCAAAGAATCTGTACAGACAAAGTGAGTCATTGTCATGATACAGGGTGATCCATAATATCTGATACCATTTCGAAATTCAAGAGTGTTGATATCAGCAGACATAGGCATACAATTTTCTCAAAGTAAAAATCAAGAGGCTTTAAAGTTTTGTTTGATATATAGCATAGCATACTTCTGTAGGGAATGCAATCTGTATATCGAAAACAATATTTATAATAACAAATGGTAAATTTGACGTCAAAATTTGGTGATTATTACGTCAAGTCTTTTCTTGAAATGGTCTAATTTGACTGATGTGCACATCTGTGAATTTATATTTCTCTTTTTTTTTAAACTGATGTTTTTAGCTCTAGCACTGATGTTTTTTAGGTGTAGACCTTACGTTTTAAATGTCCCCAACGAAAAAAGTTGGCCTCATAAAATTTCAAGAAAATACTTGACGTTATGATCACCAAAATTGACGTCACATTGAACATTTGTTAAAAATATTATTTTGGATATACCGACAGCATTTCTTATTCAAGTATGGTGTGTTGTATATCAAACAAAACTTTGAAGCCTCCAGATTATTACTATGTTAAAATTGTATGCCTTTGTTTGTTGATATTAATACAATTAAACTTCAAAAGGGTATCAGATATTATGGATCACCCTGTACTTGAAAACAATTGATACCTTATTGTTACTATCGTGACCTATATGTTTATTTTTAATAACACCCTTCTGATAATACTGGGATAGAATAGTATTATAACTAAATATCATATACCCTATGAATTTAAAGCATTCTGATTGGTCGAGAGCTCCGTACTCGCGAGTCCGAAAAAAGTGATAACTACCCCGGGAATTAATAACTACCTTTGCCATCATCATCTCATCATCATCATCATCATCATCATCATCATCATCATCATCATCATCATCATCATCATCATCATCATATCATCATTATCATCATCATCATATCATCATCATCACCATCATACCATCATCATCATCATCATCATTATCATATCGTCATCATATCATCATCATCATCATCATAACCATATCATCATCATCATCATCATCATCATATCATCATCATCATCATATCATCATCATATCATCATCATCATCATCATCATATCATCATCATCATATCATCATCATCATCATCATCATCATCATCATCATCAGAATGCTTTAAATTCATAGGGTATATGATATAACAAGTAAATACTAATGTTGAGGTCGATATGTAGTTTTGCGGACCTGGGTAGTGTGATATCGACCTCGGACTTCGTCCTCGGTCGATATCACACTACCCAGATCCGCAAAACTACATATCGACCTCAACATTAGTATTTATTTGTATAATATAATACTCACAGTTAAAATTTTGGTAAAATGTCCAGCAGATGCATAGTTAATGGAGATAAAGTGCTATGAATTAGTTTGTAATTCATATTTAGGTATTCAAACATTAATTTTTGCAAAATTATTTTTTAACATCAGCATTATACAAACAATCAAAATATTTGATTATAAATCTTGTTTTAAGATGTCCAATCCCTTTTCAAACCAAAAGAAATGTTATCGACATAGTCACTAGTTTTAACACATAAATATTGCAAAAGGTAGTGAAAAATTATTTATTAATAGCTAAGCAATAAACAATTTAAATTCAGATATATGCTTTTGTTTTGCAAAAATAGACACTCAGAACTAATACATATCAACAATGTGATTTTTTTATCTGTAATAATTTTGACAAAAATATTTTCAGTTGTTATTCCAGAAAAGTTAATAACATCACTGTACTATTATTGATTCTTAGCCAATGATGAACAGTGTATAAGTGAACCAAGAGGACCACCTAGATCTGTATTGTTCACCTTAATCTTGGATGCATGTAACTGGAGTTACAACAAATTACAATTAAATGATAAATATACTGCTTAATTAGCTTAAATTAATTCTAGATTTCTGGCTTTATACCATTGGAAATGAATTGTTTGAAGCGAATTTGAACTTTCAGCCATATCTCTACATTTCATAGTATGTAATTAAGTTTATTTTACATTTTTCACATTGGACTTGCAAGAGTATAGTATAGAAATTCCACTTGCATGCTATTTTGAGAGTACAAAGTAGTTTTAAAGTCACCTATTGTGACCTGGTGAAATCTAGTCCGTGTGTTCAATATTTTTTTAAATGGCCATTATAACACAATAACAATTCATATAATATAAAAGGACTTTTTAACCTTTTCCTCAATAGATACACCTTTATTGCATGGGTGAACGGTTTAGATCCAGATTAGCCGGCACATCCGCGCCTTCTGATCAGGATCTAAACTGTTCACTTTTTTATTCTTTCGGTTATTTCTGACCAAAATGCAACCCGTGCAGATCCTGATCAGATGGCACGGATGTGCCAGCTGATCTGGATCTACACTGGTCACACATGCGTAAAAATATGTACAATGTGTATATATGGACGAAAGGGTTAATCAAATTCAACATGAAAATATGTTACCATAATGAGTTAAAATTAATATTGATTAATTGATGAATAAAAAGTGTTATTATATTGGGTAAATCAGCCATTATGGTTATATGACCACAATTAAAAAGAGGCTGAACTGATGAATTAATGTATGAATGCATATTGTTATCACAGTTTATCAGTTATCACAGTTTGGGCTTATAAAACATAACTAATGTGCACTATACTGGTTTAAGCTTGTGACAACAGTATAAATCTTAATCGGCAAGCACATCAATGCCATCTGATCAGGATCTACTCTGTTCTATTCTTGTTCATAAGTAACATATTGATTCAAAATGCAAACAATGTTGAATCTGATGAGATGACATGCTGTGTCAGCTGATCGGGTTCTACACTGGTCTCACATGCAATTTAACCTGTAAATATGGAGAAAATGGAAAAATTATGATCAGTCAATATAATTAGCAATCTGAATGTGCTTATAACAAGAATACTGTGGTATCATTATATTTTGCGGTGGTTTAATTTTCGCGTAATTCTCCCTAGGCTAAATGTGTGTAATCAAACCCTAGCAAAATCAAACCATTGGATCTAGTCAATACCAGAGGGCGAATTTAACCCTTTGCGAAAAAGTCACTTATGTCATTTGCGCGAAATTTGATCCCCACGAAATTAAATGATACAACAGTTTGTGTACTGTTCAGTAGCTTTATAATTTTATATGAACAGCCACGGTAACAACATAGAAACCAACAGTCTGATTTAAAGAAGTATAATTCATACTAAAATACCATACTTCTTTTATCCAAATCTTATATGGATAAATATTGCATTGTTAACACAATGTTATTACACAACACCATATTTTCAATATATTCAAACTCGTCTGAATTAGAGTTATTACATTTGTCAAAGCAATATGCTATGCGGAATAACACGTTGTGAGAAGAAAAATGTATCAGCATCTTCAGGTTATTTCATAACACCATTTGTCTCAATGTTATTTATTGAAACATACTTGTTTTATTCCTCTCAAGTCATCTGGAATTGAGTTATTATAAGAAGTCCATGGCATTAGCAAGCTAAATTTGCTAACAACAAGAAACAATGAACTGTTCATTAACAAAATCATTTTACATGAAAAGCCATGTTGCAATTATAGTAGAAACCAATTGTCAGGTTTCAAGAATTGTAATTCATTCTTTTTGATTATACTTCTGTATGCAAATCTTACTGAATATATTGATAAATACTGGTATTGCATTTGTTATAGCAGAAAGCTATGCTGAACAACACATAATTATATCAAAATTAACAAACTCATCTTCACTTGAGTATACAGTTCCACTGGCAATATAGAAATATCACTTAGTCCAAGAATCAAGATTTTTCATGGCTAGGGAAACATTGGAATAATCACATTTTGGTGCACTTTGCAAATTGCACCAATAACACTTAGATAACCAATAATTTATTTGATGTCTATTGGAATTTTAACATAAAATTGGAACAATCTACTAGTCTTTGGCACATTCACCATAATAAATTTGACTTATATTGACCAAATAACAAATCATGAGGAATAATTTTACTTGTCAGCATGTCTCAAATGGGTGTTTTGTTCCCACATAAAGCCAATTTCCTGCAATATTGTCATAACCTTGTAAATTTTGGGTAAACTTGTTTTTATTTATAAATAAGTAATCAACATTTGACACCAGAAGCATATCAAGCCTTCGGTAAGAACATGTGTCCATGCTTTAGCATTGCCAATTTTTTAAAGGTATTCAGATTACTGAATTTCAAAACACAATATGTTATTCACCTTTGTTATAATTTAATGATGTTACTGGTGAGAACACAGTATTGTTGTTGGTGCTGTTCATAGTGAATAAAAATGTAATTTTCCCATGTTTCCCACCTATATTGGTTGTCTTGTTTCATTAAACATTCAAGGCTCAGGTTCAAAGAGAATATCTAGGTCATCTTCATCATCATCATCATCTGTTAACACAATCAGTCCCCTAGTTAGTCTAGTAATTATTACTTTTATTCTTTCTTTCATGTCTTCAACATTTCGTACAGGTGTCTGTTTTATTTTCTCAAACCCTTCACATTTTCTGCCAGGCGTATATTTGAATGGTCTTAATCTTCTTAATGTTTTGTATATGGTATCATAGTCAGCTTGTGAAATTGCCTTTGAATGACGTGAACTTTTTGATTTTATGCGGACACTTTCGTCAAATTTTGAACAGATTTCTGCTAATGTATCTGCAGATGATGTTACTCTACTTATTGCTTGCTCACTCTTGTTCGCACCTAATTGTTTTATGAGACCTTTCTGATTGCAAACTGAATGTTCTTGACATAGGTCACTTTCCACATTATTTCCTTTTCCACCTTTCATGTTCGTAAATGATCCCTCAAGCACTCTAATTCTCTGAAGAGGGGAGAGTAAATGTTCAACTTTCAGAACATAGTCTATATTTTCCACCATATACTCAAAGGTGAATGTGAAAAGAAGAAAGGTATAGAATATTTGCAGTTTAATACTGCTCTTTTTAAATCACCTTCTTTTGCTGTGTCATTCATTTCTTGTATGTGTAGATACCAGTGACAGAGCTGTGTGCAATAGTTCATCAGTTCATCCTCTTCTTGACTCTCATCAGGTAATGGCTGAATTACAACTATATTATTATTAACAGTTAATTTGTACCGTTTCTGCTTGCTGACTTGTTTGGGCAGGTTGTCTATCATTCCATAGCCATACCTTGTTATAAATTCTCTCATGATTATTTTCATGGTTTGATTTCTTTCTTCATTAGACTTCTTTCTGATATCTTTTAGCATAGGATGCTGTGGTTCACTGGACTTTTCATTCATTGAAAAGAACTCCATGAACTGCTCTCTAACAAGACACTCCCCTACTGCCAGCAGAAGATCCATATGTGGTTGAAACCTTGTTTTCACTTTACCATTCACATTAGTTCTATGCAAAATGGTTTTAAAATAAAACAGAGTTCCGGGTGTGGTTTCTGCCTTATAGAGAGCCTTGTAACATTTCTGTTGATAGAAAAAGGTTGAAACAAGTCAAATTTTATCAATTAAAGAACCTGGTAAAAGACTTCAATTGAAGATTGTTTTGAAATTAATCATTATTTTCATGTAAATCCATGCTCTCCTTATGTTACAGAATATTTTGGCTGAGTAGGGATGCTGTGTTTTCTAAACCATTAATGTAGCTATTCCTGATAAGAATATTTCACTTTTCTGAATAGTTTTAAGCTGAAGAATATTGTTTGCCAACAAATACATATAATTTGTAATTCAATGTAATTGAAGTCATCAAAATCTTATAAGTTAATAAATAATCATTACTTTTGTCCATATTTTTATGGACATTATAAGACAATTTTCAAACAAATGGTGTGTTCATTTTTTTGTATTGAAGGAAAACAATGAAAATTGGTCAAAAACTATCGACAGTTAAGAGAAAATGAAATTACCTCAAGCAAATCCTGCTTTGAATGCCACAGCTCACACACTATGGGATGAAGGTCATCGAAACGCTTCTCAGGAGTTATGGAGAGAATTCTTAAATTTTTGGCCTCTTGTAACCTGATCCTAGTTAACTGATCACCTCCAATCGGAACCTTGAACTTTCTCAACAAATCGATATTCCCTGTACAGAGAAACACTTTATAATTCTTCATAGGAAATAGATTCACATTGTCATTAGACAGTTAAAATTTAAACTTTACTACAAAGTAAGTTACTTTGATACATCCAGTTTAAAATTGTACATTTTTGTATGCTTTCTTTCAACAATTTCAAGTGGATAATTGTTTTTTTTCTTCTTAATTCACTGCGGTTACTTTTAATATCATGGGTATCAAATTAAAAGCAGGAAAAATAAATAACATTTATGTGCAATGCAGACATAAATTGAACCGTTGTATTATTCTCAAGAAATAGATATTCATTAGTTTGATGTTGTGATAGTCTATTGGCATATTTCCGTATAAGTTATATGCAAAAACTAAAACGCCATAAAACATAATTAAAAATAACAGTAATGTAAGATGAGAATTTTCAATAGATGTGCTTCTAATTTTGACATCACATTGAACAATGTGTAAACACTTTCTTCCATATAAAAACCTTTATTGCGTGTGAACAATGTAGATCCAGATCAGCCGGCACATGTGTGTCATCTGACCAGGATCTGCAGTGTTCGCTTTTTCTTTAATACATTATTTCTGACAAAAATGAGACCAGTGCAGATCCATCATGCCATCAGACTTGTATCTACAATCTGGTTGCACATTCCTAAAAGTGTGTATAATTTTATATGTAGGAAAGGGAACAGTACTGAATCTGTAAGGAAGATTTACCAAATGCAGAGGTGAACAGACATTTAAGTTCTTCTTCATAACTGTCCATTATCGATAAACAATCCTCATGCTTAGTCTCATTCTTGAATTGGATAGGCAAAGGAAAAACCAAAGACCTTTTACACATCTTTTTTGTAAATTCATGCGGTATGTGGCTGGGCACTAGCTTGGAAAAGATGGAAAAGAATGGCATTTCGCATAGGATTCTTCCAAGTAGTGTACTATATGCATCTAACAGTTTTTCTCTCTGGGGCATGTTGCCACTCAGGAGCACATCATCTGTTGTTAGGGATGTTGTATCGACCTTGGGCTGCTCATTACTCATATCTGTTGTAGCTACACGGCTGAATATGATGTTTGACGTAAACATATGCATGTCTCTATTTCTCTTCTCGGAAGAAAGATTTGAAGTTTTAACATAGATATCCAGGTTATCACCTGAAATAAATAATAATAAAAAAATGGCAAAATGTAATTGAACAACAATAAGTTCGTATACTTTTCAGCTGAGTTTGGGGGTGAACCAAACGATGCAAAATTTTATGAAACTTCAATTAAATTTGAGAAGTAGTTGTGCACAACACTCTAAAATCAATGTCAGGGCCACAACTCCAAGTTTCTACTTACCATATTGAACTATTGTAATCCAATAAATATTGTTCTGATGGAACATCATTAAAGTATATCTTTAAAATATTTAGACCGGCGTCACTTCCAATACTTTTATCACCTTTTTTAATCCTTTCCTACATGTACGTGTGTTTAAACACAATCGACAAGAGTATATCCAGAGCAGCAGACACATCCATGCCAACTGATCTGGATAAACACTGTTAATTTTTTTATTAATTTGAAGTTTCTTACAAAGAACCAAACAGTGTACATCCGGAAAAGATAGCATGTAACTGCAAGCAGATCTGCATCTACAGATGTCACAAAGTGGATAAAACAATATATTTTTATTATATTGTTAAAGTTCCCAAAAATTCATGAAAAATAATACATGTATATGTTGTTTAAACCTGTTATCTTGATAAGTGGGCTTGATTTCAATGCTGCAACGATAAGTGATCTTGTACTTTTCTGGGCACTTTCCTGGAATTTGAATCGTCTTTGAGCAGATAATGCAAGGCAGAGATGATTCAATCTTGTCTGTCCCTAAAAATTTACAGACAACTTGTGTGAAAACCTTTATCTTATTTTTAATTCATGAAAATGTCCTGTTAGATTTCACATGATTATTTATTTTCCATTCACAGCTAGATTCATCATTCATAATTCCTAAAATATCATTATCAAGAAAACTACAAGGAAAATTTTAACATGATAATTATGACATTTGGAGAAAAAAATTAAAATTTGCGTAATGAAAAATACCAATAACCGAAATACATAATCAACAGGTAAATATAACTTTTAATTTATTCTGAAAATAAAAAATCAATTAATTACTATGTGATATCTTCTGTCAATATATAATATATAATATAAACGAGAGCCAGTCGGAAACCACTGTGTGCTTGACTATTTGAATACTCAGACATATTTAAGCACAATTAACACACACACATGAACAAAAGTTTCTTGATCCAAGTTAAGAAATTAATAAATTAATAAAATACATTTAATAATCCTATAATTATCTCATTTTTAGTATAGTATGGTATGGTTACAGTACAGTAAATAGTGTATTGTGGTGTGGAATGGTACGGTATAGTGTATTGGTGTGCTATAATATGGTATATGGTATTATATTGTATGGTAAAGTATAGTATAGTATGGTATACAGTATGGTATGTTGGGGTTTGGGGGTTAGGTACAGCATTCATATACCCTTGACCCTGCACCCCTCAATTCCCCACAATGGTATGGTATAATATAGTATACTATAGTATAAAGTCAAGTATATGGTATTATGGTATGATATGGTATTGTACGGTATGGTACAGTACAGTTCAGTACAGTATGGTACAGTATATACCCCACCCTCCCCACAATCAACACTTTAGTGTAAGTAGTATTGAAGTTATGATTTTGTACCATAGCTTGCACGCAAACTATAACCTGAAATTCTAAGTCGAAAAAGGGCCATAATTTGATCAAAATGAAAGTTAGTTATGGGTCTTGGCATACACACTTGGGATATGATGATGAACAAGTGTGCCAATTCTCAAAGCTGTAGTGTAAGTAGTATTGAAGTTATAGGTAGGAAAAGGATGCATGCAAATTTTAAACTAAGCGGGACGCCGACAACAAAGAGTACAATAGCTCGACATATTCTTCGAAAAGTCGAGCTAAAAAAATGGTGGTTTACTATTTCTTTAATAAATCAAGCAAACAAAATAACTTACTATAATTTTTCATCAGTCTGAAAGTTAAATAAACAACAACTGTTAAAACAATAACAAATAACAATCTAGGCTGTTACATGAATCTTGATTTAAATTACTTGATCAACATTTTTTAATAATATTGAAATAGTAATACATAAATAAGTTTATTTACAATTAAATATTTGTACATTAACCTTTATTTCAATTAGAGGGTTGATTTCCAAACGACAGTTATCAATTATTATTACTTCCCTAAAAGTGACAGATACTGAGTTTTTTGGTAAAATGTTATGATAGACAATATCTCACAATTTGTACATATTGTCATCTTAGTGCAAATTTTCAAAACTTGAACGACAATTTAGTCCGCGCATTTAGGTCAGGTCACGTTTTACCAAACAATATCGTTGTCATCTCATTTTTTAATTTATCAACACTTTTCTGAGTAACTGTTACGCAATTAATTGACACTTTAGACCATAAAACGGGTACGAAATTTAACTTGCCGATTATGATAAGAATGGTCCAGATAGATGCATCAAACGAGTCCCGTGTCAATTAGCGGCGCCGAATAAACAGCGGTCCGATAATTGACTAACAAAGGAAGTGGTAATTGACAGGGGGCCAACTGACACATGTTCAGCTCGTGTGTTCAAATAAACAATAGGTATTGATAACGGGTCGGTAAAATATAGATAATATTTTTTGTTTGGTTTGAAAAATTGGATTTGCGCGAATTTATGTCCGCGCGAAACAGTATTTTTCGGCGATTGCGCGAAATTTCGTGCCAGCGAAATTAAATGATACCACAGTATATGAAAATGTATGACTTGGTTGTTTACTCATATTGCAAAGATCTGTGAGGTCAAAAGGAAGTGCAATCACCCCTCAGTCTCCTGACCATCCATTGTCAAACACAAATGTTAATTGGAAAGTGTAAAACTCCTACTTTATGGTTATTGGATAATCCTTAAATAAACACATTGGCATCTTACTTGACATGTTCCCAAGTTCAATAAACAATAGAAGTGTGACACAACATTCTTCATCTTCTGACCATCCATTGTCATACACAAGTTTTAGTTGGCAAGAGTGTAACACCTACTGCTGGTGCAAAATTGCCTTTGCTTAAAATAAAGATTCTTCATGTTACTGAATCATACTCTGTTGATTGTTTATAAAGCACTGAAATTAAAATAATTCTTATTTTGTCTAAAAACCTACTAGAATTAAGCCAAAAACTCATGTTTGGCGATTTTATGATCTCATTACTGAGGGAAATAAGAAAATTTTTAATTGCAAAGCATGTTCAAGTGAAGTAAGTTCTAAAGTAACTTTAAGTAGAAATTAAATTAGAGTTTAATGGTTTGTTTTCTTCATTTCTTTTATAAAAATCTTGAAAAAAAATTCAATTGACCAGTATTGACCACTTGGGGAGTATTGACCGGGACGGTTTTAACCGGTTAAAACCACCGGTTTAAACCAGGGGCGGTCGATTGGTGCCAGCCCTGGTGCAAAAACAGTATAAGTACCATTAATATAGTAAGGATTTATACTGTTCAGTTCAGTACAGTATGGTACAGTATATAGTAAGGATTTATACTGTTAATGCAATAAGGTGAAGGTGATGAATTAAGCTATGTCTGTTTCAGTAAGAGCCGTGTTTGTTCATAACAAAAATAACTCAAGTAGTAACTGTAAGGAACCGATAGAAAATGCACAGGATTCCTTGTTCAATAATTACTATATAGGCCTACATGTAAATGTCATTTAAAGAAACTATGTGAACATTGACCTAAAGTATCAATGCTTGCATTTCATTCAAACGAACCCTTTCATCTAATCCAGCTTTTATAGCTATAGCAGTTGTTAGCCTATTAAAGGCTGAGAGATTGTCCCATCTATGCTTCATTAATATGCTATAGCATGATGCAACGACTGGAATTAGGGTCGAGGATATGTTACCATTGGCTGGCACTGCCACAGTGCACAAAACGTCAAGAAGAAATGGTATTCTAAGCAAAACATAGTTATTAAATTCAAATATTTGTGAATATTTCAAGAAGGCATTTTACTGAAACCATTATAAAAACAAAGGGAAAGATAACTAAGTTGTGGCTGCAGATTTTCAAGAATACTTTATTCCTTTGCAATGATAACAGAAAAGCAAATTTGTGCACATTATAGAATTTTGAGTTTTCGTTTTCAAATTTTACAAAATTAAAAATAGGAACGTGGATACTTTCTATTTTGGTTGAGTATTTAACAGATAAAGCTAAGCTATGCTCACTAGAATATTAATGCTAATATTGTTACACTAACTATTCTTACCTGGTCTTCATTTCTTCAACTAGATCGTGAAGTAATTTGTCTGAGTTGACCATTAAATCATTTATATTTCTGTACTTGTAAAGTACAGATGAACTGTCATCACTTGTGGACATCAGGTCTGATGCTTGAATGCGAATCTCCTGCAGTAGTTTGTTTCTTGTATGATCACTTTTATCAGTCAGGAGCAGCCCTTCAAGTACTTCAGGAACTGACTGGTCTTTCATCATGGTGGGTGCACAGCTTACATAACTGTGATCACCAAAACCATGCACATCTGCTGCATCATCAAATAATAAACATTTTTTTTAAATAAAAATGAAATCTTAACTTTTTTTAACCAACCTTTTAATCAAATATGCTATTAAAATTAACAGTATACATGTAGTATTTTCTTAGTATTTTTGTCATGTCCAGGCTACCTGGTCCCCCACAGGCTTAACAATCTGTTACAATGATGCTAGTAAGCCATGTGGTATTATCTGCTTAGAGCAGGGGTAACATTGAATAGCATCCAACTCAATGTCTCTAGGTTCTGAACACGCAGCAGTTACTTACTTCCACAAAGTAACTTATTCCTTCAATGATAAAATTTAAAAAGAAAAAAAAACAAAACAATAAATCACAATTCATCATGATTTTAATCTATCAACATTTTATTATCAGCTGTTAACCCTCTATTCAGATTTCTCATTATTTCAAAACAATAAATTAACTAATACCTTGTTAACAAATGTATCATACCTGAAGCATCAACATGAAGCTCTTGCAGAAGTTTTGTTTCTGGACAGTCTATCTGTACTTTATCAGTCAATACCTGCCCTTCAAGATTATTTAACCCCTGCACATCTCCTGCATCATTAAATAATTAATGTTTATTGTAAGAAATACTATTAAAATAAGTAATGTCCAGGCTACCTGGTCCCCCCACAAGCTTAACAATATGTTACACTGATGCAGATAAGCCATGTGGTATTATCTGCTTAGAGCAGGGGTATCATTGGATAGCATCCAACTCAATGTCGCCAGGTTCTGAACACATACTGTTTACATACTTCCACAAGGTAACTTCTTCTTTCATTAATAAAATTATGTCATAAACACTAAATCATGTTTCTAAACTATTAACAGTATAATTATCAGTTGCAAATCCTACAGATTTCTCATTATAGCAAAAAGAAAAAAATGACTAATAAAAATAACATAATTATAAACGCTGATAAATATTTTCTTTTGATTTACTTACCACTTTTATTATGGTCACCACACCTGGGTTCCAACACATCAGCAGCTTCTGTATCCCCATTACATCTTCTTTCAACATTACAACACAGTTCTCCATTTCCTGCTGTGGTGAAAATACAATTAAGTTTTATGTAATTAGAATTACAGTTGAGACTGTATTATACAGATGACCAGGATTGTCACTAGAAATATTTTGAGCAGGCTCAATTGACTTTTGAGGAGGCAAGAGTATGCGAGCACTGAAGCAATGTGGTCCGGGGCAACTCCCCCTGCTATTTTGAAAATGTAGACTTAAAGTCATGACATCTGAGCCATTCTGGAACATAATTTAAATGATTTGGACCAGTCAAACTCAGGAAATTTATTTCAGAAATAAAGTTTGTTGCAACCGTAATTTATCATATTTGTAAACATTTCTATTGAGATCTAATATCTTGAGACCCATTGAGCTCAAGAGATATCAACTTAACAGTAATTGAAATTATTTTCAAAAATACACACTTATGAACTTTTTCATTTTACTTAAAGTTTTTTTTTTAAATGTGAGGCGGCCCAAATTTCATTTGAGGCGGTCAAATTGGCCACCAGCCGCCTCCTAATGACAACCCTGGATGACAATCACCCTGCCCTTCCCCTTTACGACCTTGAAAGAGCAATAGAGATTCTGGCATATTTCGTAAAACTCTCGTATGACATGTTAAAAATTGGAAAAAAGGGGGTGGTCACATAGCATTTTTTATTGACAAAATACCTGAGAATAGCAGTAAAAACTAAGAAAAGTAGCAGGAACCCTATCCTTCCTTGACAAACAATACCTGTCTAATATTGACACTGCTGGCTTTGGTAAGCTTTGAAATGATAAACATTTTGTGTTATTCTTGCCGTCCATATTTTTTCTTTCATTAGAATCAAGGCATATCCATATTCAAGATGGTCCTAACCATAACTAACAGTAAAAGCTAAATGGTTTCAATAGACTAGTCAATAGCCAATAGGACAGAGCTAAAGTAAACATTTGGCCGAGTAACTCAGTAAGATTAGGACAGTCACTTTTCTACAAACCTTTCTCTTCCAGTATCTGATACTTGGTTGGCAGACCTGAACAAATGGGTGATGACGGCCCCCTTTTTGCAGACTGCACGTCATTTTGAAAAAAAACCTGGCACCTTTTTTTAATTATACTGGTCATCTGTGGGTTCGCGTTACTTAACAGTTGTTACAATGAAGTAAAGACGAAAAGAAATTTACCTGTTAAATTTTGATTTATTTCTCCTATTCCAACCTTTTCCTCTTATTTAATTCTTAAAATGACCATGGAATATCCAAAAACAATAGAATGCATCCATATGATTGTCATTGGTGTCCGCCATGTTGTCCTGGTTACGTCATCATTCGTTTCGCGGTATGTGAAAATTCTTGAAAATAAATCGAACACTCGTAGGTTTAGAACACTAAATGTTTAATCAGATAACAAGTCATTTAAAGTGTGATAGGTGAACATGTCAAAACTATAACTGTTAACTAAATTTTAACAAATAACAACTGTTAATGACACTGACTGTAAAAAATTATTCCTCTGGACAGTGCTTGCAATTGAAAGAACTTTCATTCCATATTTAATATTTAGTGGTGGGTTACCTATCTGATTTAAAATTTAGTGGTCGGTTACCTAACTATATATAAACACTTCCGGGGCTATGGGCGGGCAGACGAACTTGTAAACAAAGCAAAATAGGACAAAAATAAGGGCTGAAGGTGAGTTTTCTTGCTTCATTTCTATAACAAAAACACATATTTGATGTATACGAACGAATACTCACCAAGAAACTGCTCATAACTGTTGATAAAACGTTTTTTCGTCAAACCACAAATATAGGTCAGCAACGTGACAAAGTAAACAATCGGTAGAGGGCGCAACGCAAATACCGCGAGACGAACGATGACGCGACACCAATGATGACCAGTATAAATCCAAAAAGTTGAAAACATTGCTTGACTTTCTGTAGCATTTTCTACAAATTGATGCATTATTAAAGGATGACTGCAATGAAATATCTAAAAAAACATTCACGTAACTTTGAAATAAAATGTTCTTTCATTAATTTCTTTCCCTTTAAACGAAAAAGGGTTACCCCTGTAGATAAACAAATAAAACACAAATCCATCAGTCCACCATTTTGCAGAAGTGCGTCACGTGAATTTAAACGTCACATGATAAATCGAACTACTTTCGGCCAGGGGTCAACAGAGGTGAATGACGTAGGAGTGCCCTCTGGTGGAGATTGCTTCTAGAGCTGTTTCTTTCACTCATGTAGACAACCGGAAGTGTTGTTAAGTACCAGAAAGAAGCTTAACATAACACAAGTAAAATACCAGAAAGACATCAAAAACTTTCAATATGACTTTTGCTACCTGGATCCAACTCTCAATTACAAAAAGTAAAAGTTTTTCAATCAGTTCACTGCCGATGTAAATATAAAGTGGCAAAGTGGTAATCAACACAAAAATAATTTTATGTTTTCCAAACAATAGATAGATCTACACACCTCAAAAACGAACAATAAATTAATTCATCATTTCAGTGTCTAGAAACTGGATTAAAAATTATAATAAATAGATCTACTTATTTTTTATGATAATTTAAACATCTATGTGGCTTTGTAAGAGAAAAACGAAGCTAGTATAATAAATGGCATATTCATGGAAATTCAATGATAAAGATCACATACATGTGCATTCCAGAATTCAGAGCTTTTCATCAGAAAATTGGGAAGAGGCCCTGGCCTTTCAAATTGGGAAATTTATGCGTGATAATTGTTTATTTTGGGAAAATACATTTCATTAAAAGATGGGTACTTGTTTATAAATTTGAATAGTACATGTAATAAGTATTTTCAACTATATTTTAATTTTTTAAAAGCACTTTATTTTTAGACTTCAATTTTCAAACTGGCCTCTCAGAGGATTTTGATCCATTTTGGACATCTTACCAAGCATTTTGGGAAGATTCTCTGCCAAAGTTGGGAAAATATACCATGTTTTCGGATTGGGAAGTGGCCTTATACAGGCCTCTGTTATTATAAGGATGAAAAGCCCTGGGATTAGATGCAAGATTTTCAGAGGAGTAAGTTTAAGGCATTCTTAGGGAAGCTACACAATAATTATCATCTTTTTGGCCAATAGCACATTAATTAAACCGCAAGAGATATGTATAATGTAAACCTATGTACTTTTCAAAGAAGTACCTTATCTTATATATAAATATGTTTTTTTATACTTTTGTCATGACTATCCTCACTAAATTGGGAAGCCATAGTCAACTTCAGGCTCATATCAATGACTAAAAACAGGGCTTTTCATAAAAAAAAATTGGGAAGAGGCCCTGGCCTTTCAAATTGGGAAATTTATGCACACATATTGGTCATTTTGGGGAAACAAAATTAATTGAAAGATGGGTACTAGTTTATAAATATGAAAGTAATAAGTGTTTTCAACTTAAATTTAATTTGTTAAAGCACTTATTCTTCAGACTTCAATTTCAAACTCACCTCAGAGGAATTTATCTTTTTTTGGAAGTATTTTGGGAAGAACCTCTGCCACAGTTGGGAAAAATATTTTTGGATGTTGAAATGTCTTGGGGCCGAATCTAAATAAGTTGAAGGGTCATCTGCTCTTTAAATATTCAACCAGACAAATAAAACATTAGTAGAAGTTGACAAAAGTTTTCAGGTTGATCACTAGTACTCACCATATACACTCGTGAACATGTAGACTGATAGACAGATCGAGGCCATGTTTCCGCATCACTTTCCCATTTTTGCAATCTTTACACTGGCAGTTCCGCGAAGCCTGATGTATCTTCGACGGCACATACTTTTTGCACTTCATATATGTACTTCGCAAGATATGACCACATAATATCCGAAAGGCGCAAAATATTTTAATTCTTTGAAAAGATCGGCCATTACGACGAAGAAAATTATTCTAAATAGTATCTAAATTGTGATTGGTCATTTTTCCGGAAACGAGTAAGCGGAAAAATCTCGATTCTCGATTCTCGTTTCACGCTAATTTGATTGGCTGCACGTTTTCACGCGTGTATTCATGAATCGGGAATCGAGAATCGGTAAACGGTTAACGTTCGGGATAGTTAATCGTGAACCATGTACAGCGCGGAAGCATCTCGCAGGCTTGACTGTAGCTTTCGGTGAAGTGCAATTATATCATTAAATGATACAGTGCAGTTGTTTCCCGGAAGTTATTATGATCTGTTAACTATGCGAAGTTGCGTCTTAAGTTTTTAACCGTCCCTCTACTAGTAAATAGTTGTTGTTCAGATCATTCTGTGCTGGCATCTTTTTTAAGGTATGACCATCCTAATGGGCACTATTAAGAATCCAACATCTGATTATTTTTTCATCAACTGCTTCATACCACTGACTTGTATGCAAAATTTTAATGATTTTCAATGTGTAGTTTTTAAGATTTTTAGCTTTTTTATTTAAAAAAGTGAGAAAAAACGTGAAAGTATCCAAATTCTTTAATCGGTGACAAATTTTTTTGTTACTGATAAATTCAACCCTAATTTTTTACAGTTTATCCAAAATATGTTATATTTTACTAAACCAATTTAAGATATAATATATAAATACAGAATTTATCTTAAAATGACTTTTTTGACCAAATAAATTTTAAAAATGCATTTTTTTTTTATATTTCACGAGACTAAATTAATGCAAATTGTGCAAAATCCTGATTGGTGCAATATACAAAAATTTACTATTTTTTTAACTATATACCTTAAACAAAATTTAAACAAAATTTCAGAGAAGTTTACCGTCCAGTTTTAGAAATTTTCAAATTGATGACTTGAATAAACATTATTCTAATAGCGAAAACCCCTTTAATCTTGATTATTTTGCTTATTTTAGTTTAAATCATGAGAATTTTATATTCAATGACAGAATAACACAGGAAAAAAAAGAAATATGCCAATTATTTAAGCTCTAGGCTTACAAAAAAAAGCTTCCAGTGGGATTTGAACCCTGGTCCTCTTGCATGGCAGAACTCTAAGCTAATTTACTACTATAGTTACCTCCCTTAGATACTCTTCTTGATATAGGTATTCATTAGGATGGTCATACCTTAAACCGTATTTCAAGGCAGCCAGATGGGCCATCACAATTAAGCGGCGTGATATTTTGTAAATAAATTATTGTTTGACATTCAAAAACTGTTGATGTTTAAATAATTAAGGACACTTCTATTAACAATAAGCAGAATTAATAGCAGATTACAGCGAAACCTGTCTTAGCTGCCACCTGCGAATAGCAACCATCTGTCTTAAACAGCCAGTTTGAAAAGGACCTAAACTGACTTTTTGTTCTATTGTTTTTACTGTATTAAACAGCCACTAATCTTCAGCAGCCTCTTTTTGTCACTCTCTTGGGTGGCTGCCACAGACAGGTTTGACTGTTCGTTTAAATACTGACACTCTCGGTGACTTCAATTTATGTCCATGTTTATGAGTTTGTGACTTTTTCAATTAAGTGTCACCTATTTTTTCGAACCTCCAAATTAGTCCCGTCCTTCTTACTGCAATATGTACAGATTTACTATGGGCATAATGCCTTTATCCTTCAAATTATGAGAGCAGAACTTGCAGTTAGTTTAAATATTTCAAAATTCAAAGAAAACTCGAACATTTTGTGTTTATTGTCTTGCAACCTTGCTCAACCAAAATCATTGCATAATAAATGTCTTGAAAGGCATTGCATTTCATGGATAAGCTACTTATTTCGCATTGGCTGCCAAGATTTTGACTTAAAGAAGGAAAATACCGGTGAAAAGCAAGCTCAGTGTCATACTGATTCTTATGGCCTGTGGTGAACAAAAACCAACACAGGACCGAACACAGGGAATGAAAGAATCTGATTTATGTGGAATTTGTAATGCAAGTAAATTGGTATCCAGACCGCATCATTTTATGTGAATAATGTGACACATTATTCCATATAATGTGTCAAGGAACGAATATTGTGAATGTTTGAATTGTCATGATTGTGGCATTCCTCATTTTACAATATTTTGTTTGAAACATCCTCATCAGTTGATACAAATATCTCATTATCTTCTGTCAGTTCATTTATCTCAGAGAAAGTGCAGTCACAAGGTTACACGCAGTATATTCATTAAGTCGAACTACCCTATAAATCGTCGATTTTCTTGATTTTTTTAATAATATGATGTCTTCTGTAAAATCAGATATTGTTCTTGATACTGAATCTTGTTTGAAACCAAGCAATACAAATGCTGAAGTCTTTCCTTTGCACGATCATGTATACAGGAAAAATCGTTCAGGTATAACCGGGGTGTTTGTTTATCGTGTCGAAAAGGTATACTATTAGTATGATACCAGATCTAAAATCAACCTCAGAAATATTGTGGGTAAATGCTAAACAAAAAAGTAATAAATATTTATTCGTATGCAGTCCAAACACACCAGATGGAGATTTTTCTTGCACTGAAGAGCTAGATCATATTATGTCTATCATTGATATTGATAAGAACACTTTAGGAACTCGGGTAATCTAAACCTAGCTTAAATTGACTGGAAAACCCTAAATGGAAAACCAGGAGAAAATCACAAAACCCTTCATTAAGACCACCCCGAAACTAAGAACACCTCGCTAATAAGACCACTAAAATTCCCCATATCCCGAATCACTTTTTTTGCATTTTTTCTACCTCTATATAAAGACCATCCCACTATTAAGACCATTTTTTCCAGCCCCAATGGAGGTCTTAATAGGGGGGTTTCACTGTAATTTAGTAGCAATGGACATGAACCAGTATCTACATGTACAATCTTACACGAGATAATCATGATATTACTATAATCATGCATGTCATCTAGTACAATCAATTAACTTATGGTAAAGTCTACCAGTAGAATACGCTTTCACAGAATATAGTCAGCGCTGAATCAGTCTCTGGATTATAGTCAGCGCTGGCTACATTGGCTTCTCCATAAACATCAAGCTATGTTTTTTATTATATTTTAACCTTATCAACTTACTATTCTAAACAAAACATAATATACTAGGACCTTTAAAGATTTTAAGGTGTAAGAAGTTGCACATTATTTGCACGATGTTATGTCACTCCGGTTGGACTGAGTAGCACTAACACCTATCTCTTTTACTAATCCCCACGCATGGCCATAATATATCAGTAAATGAATGTTTGCCATTTCAATAGAAGAAGAGGTAAATCGGAACGTAGCAGGTCTGTACATTATAGCTATAATTGTTACGAAATAGAGAAACAGAAAATCTGACGTCGGATCATTTCGAAGAATCTTTTATGTGCAAGGCTGCTGTTATAAAGAAAGGAATTTTATTATGTTCTAAGATGTATGATGTCGTCAAATGCCACATGGAAGTTACTTTTTGTACAGTCTAGTTCTTTCAGAATGTCTCTTGACGACTTTCCATGACCACCTGAAAGGCGGAACACATACTATAAAAACTAAAAAGAGCTATTATTACAGCTTTTTCAGACCACTATTGCGCGTCGCAAAACAATGCGACTTCGGCAGTGGAGCCTGTGGTCGCAAATATGCGACTTTGGCAGCGAAAGGGTTAATAAACAATGTTCGGTACATTGTTTTCAAATTTCACAATGACAAAGAACTTTGAACATTGTTTCGAAATTTGTTTGAAGGTAACAAACCTTCTCAACAGCATTTAATTTAGTCAGCAAATAAATATCAATGTTAAGCTTCAAGGCTAGACGTGACAAAATGAAATAAACATACGTGCCACAATTATTCTTTCTTTCATCTATCGCGATACCAAATGGAACAAACAGAACATAATGTGCTCATCAGAATGACAGCCATTTAAGGAAATAAAAAAACATGATGATTGTCCAATAATACGTACGTCGTACGTACGTCGAACCATTCTTTTTATACTCAACAGAAATAAAAGTATCAACTTTCCTATCTTTAATTTTGTTAAATTTGAAAACGAGAAATGATCAATAAAATCACAAAACATCCACCAATAAAACAACTAGTCCTCAATAAACTACGCTAAAAAATCCAACCATTTCCAATAACCTCCCTTTAAATTGAATATGTTGTGTTTTGTAATCCAGTATTAGTTGTTTTTTGTCTGGCCGTTGCTTAGGTCTTGGTGTGGAAAAAAAGTAATATATGCCTATCAGGAATCGCCACACTAAAAAACACAGCCTCCCCACGCTGCGAAAAAGAAGAGAAGAAGAGAGAGAGCATGTTTTATATTAGTCAATTCAAACAGGACGTCACAAACAATTAACGAAGAAGAGAACCTATGGGTATACCGCCTTGGAACGGTCAGTGGCAAAACAAATCGCCACTGGGGGTTTCAACCAGGTTCTAGGGTGCACCAACCTCACACTTGCCCAAGGTGGAAGATTATGTTTATGAACAATTTTAATTAAAAAAAAACTGAGATTAACCACTTAAACACCAATGAAAGCGTTCCTGATTAAATGAAAATATGTTAATGAGAATATGCAGGAGTGTAGTAAGCCCTTAAATATATACAATGCTATACAAAACATTTGTTAAGCTTCAACCTATACATATACATAATTGTCTATATATATAAGATTTGTAGTCCTGGAGACTATTGAGTTTAGCTTGAAATCGCATTTTACTCAGTTAACACTTTGAGAACACGTTTATGTTCTATTTCCACAGCTGATAAGAACTTCAAATTATTTCAGAGCGGATGAATAAGAGTATTAGCCATATCAGACATCATGCCACTTTAAGAATCAACGGAAAAGGTGTTTTAATAAAAACATACTAAACAGGTGTCCCTATAATCGTTGCCCGTGCCCTGGAAGGCAGAAGACCGGTGCCCAAAACCCTCTCTCGCTGGATCCACCCATATCGGTTTGAGATAATTATCAAGAAAAAATCCTCAAAACAGAAATCAAGCGTTAAATTAACAGACAAAACTCAGAAAATGAACTTCAGACTGAATTAAATGTAGTACTTATGTAGGATTGTTGAAACTATAAGTTAGCAAATTTTGCTATCACAATATGAAATTAATGTAGATAAAGCTTTTCACACGGTGTCAAACTAGGAAGTGAACTAATTTCATATTCCCATTTTAAGCTACATGTGAAAGATAACCTCTATTCACGTTTCATCACGACATTAAATTGTATGACTTTTAGTGAGACATTCTAAGTAACAGAAATCGTTTAACGTATTTAGTAAGTTTACTAAGTTTATTAATTATCAGCTATAATATAAAGTAACAATATCACATAAACTGTCGAAAATTATTTCGATCATTTGTTGTGACAAGTTTGTTCCATTATTATATAGGATCCCATTTAAGTGATTCGAAAATATATTTATATTGATGCAGCTGCTAGGGACCATGAGCGCGTTTGTAGTATACATAATCCAATGCATGCCATCTGACCAAACACCTCCACGTTTTGTTTGAACAATAATATATACTTTGATTTCACATTTTTTAATAGGGGCGAATGTTTTCTAAAACCTGCGTTGCTGATGTACTGTTTAATATATTTTACCGTTCGGCACAAGCGAAGTGTAGGTGCATACATGATAGTATATTGCACACTCAGGTAATATTGAATCCGGATCTTCTTCAAGTTCGTGGAACATTAACAAATAGCGATGATTACAATAACATTAACGATCGGAAATACATTGCGGATGATCAGAATACAGTTCGATATATCACGACTGTACGAAACAATAGAACCTTCAATCATTTTACATATTCTAACACAAGATACAAAATACAGCAATCGAATAATAAAGCTATAAACCATATAAAGTCTAATAGTAAGTTGAAATATAAATTCCAGTGCTGATCATTCCGTTAAATAATTAACAGAAACATACTGAGCTTCACGTTAAACATTACAAAATGACAGTCATACATGTTCATTCAGCCTACCTTTATCAATGAAATAAATATCTCCACTTCTGTGGCCACGGACCAAAAAACCGCAAAGAACCAATCACCATTGTAAACATTCGGTCTGTTAAACGGCAAGAGTATTTTGGCAGTCAAAACAATTTTATAGAATTATTACGTTCTTTTCACGTCACGAATACCAATTACAAACCTGAAATTAAAATATTACAATCGCTTAATGGTAATGCACGCTTATTCCCTTTAAAAGTATTTTCCGGAAAAAAAGAATAGCCTACTCCAATTTACAGAGAACAAAAGAAATGCTACAGAATTTCAACTTTCTCCAAAAACGCTAAATCTCCGAACTCTACCAAACAAAATCAAACGATACTTGTTCCTTCCCGCCAAGGGTCATGACCTCAAATTGACACATGACCGCCTAACGAAAACAATCAGAATATATTTTTAATGTCCCTCGCTATGTAATACCAAAACATTAGTAATACTGATATCTACTTGTTTCATGTACGTATTCCCCGTCACACTCACATCATTGTTAATGTACGTCTAGCTCTATTTCAACCGCATCTAAGCAGTGATTTGCCCATAAATAGGCTTTCGTGTGGACAATAAATGAAAAGCGAAGCTGGCTGTGGTCTCGTATTTCGTCTGGAACGTGCCGCCGGAAACGCACACTGAACAGCAGGGAAATTAACATTTAAGTTTAAAAGTGTTACCTTTCTGAAACCAGCTACGTAGTCTATTTTGGTTTGCAAATTGTAAATATCCCATCGTGTTCTAAGATCTCCATCTCGAAATGTTCACTTGCATCTTCTGGGATGGAATCTAAATTAAATCTCTTCGTGGATCTCGCTGATCCTCTTCTGTTTCTCTTCAGGTGTCAAGCTCTTCGTAATCGACCGTCTCCCATTGAATGGTCACGACTTCGGTTAGAAGTTGTGTAACTTCGCCTTCTGAACAGCTCTTAGTTTGGTTGCCCTATGTGTTTCGTGACGGCACCGAAATCGTAGCATCTTGGTCAGAAATAACCTAATGAATGGAAAAGTAAACAGCGCAGATGTGCCGGCTAATCTGGATCAACATTAGGCTAACAGTTAACTAGTCTCCCTTAGTGGAAAAGGAATTAGAGGTTCAGGCTAGACTATGCAGACCAATATTCACCATTTGAGTCCATATTAAATATCATCAGCATCCGCGTGGACACTTTGTAAACTTCCCGTTTGTAAACATTAAAATTCTGCAGAAGTTTAGAAAATTGTCTGATTACATTCGGAGTCAGATGTCAGGCAACTTGTCAGGCATACACTCCTTAAAAGTTTTTTTACAATCATTATAACCACATATGTAAAGAATACGACCCTTTAAAATATGCATATTAAATCATTAAACGAAGGCAACCGTTGGGATTTGATTGCCAAGTTGCAGGGACAGTATAACTTATTCCTTACCCATGGATATCAAAACAGTTTGGCTGTGATATTCCATATTAAAGTGTCTACTACGCTACCTACAGCCAGTAATGTATGGTTTCTATACCAGCTGGAACCCGAGGTTGAATGACGGTTGGTTTATGGTAATTATGATTATGCATCACACTATTTACCTTGCTTATGTTATAACGCCAAATAACACTAAGCAGAGGGTGATTAATACCCAAAGCTGCATGTAAAACCCCTCATAACGGACACTCGATATTTACGGGCACCATGGTATTTTGGACGATTTTGAAGAACAGACATGCTCTCTTCTTCTTGAATTAATCCCATAATTAATGACAACCCGCTATTAAGGACACTTTCCCTCACCCCGTTAGTTGTCCGTTATAGAGGGGTTTCATTGTATTGAACGAAAAACACACAAAGATATGTAGTAATTAAAAAGTATATCAGTTACATGGATGTAAAAAACATAATAACAGACTTTTTTGGTATAAATCCTACATACTAAAAGGCGCCCATTAACCTGTATTATTGGGAAATTTTTCAAAAAGATCATTATGATATTCAGATGATTGTATCAAAATGAATGTTGTTTGTTCCTTGATCTCCATGTTGCATCAAATTTAGTAATGTGAACAACCTTACACTTATTTTGTTTATGTTCTTTGCCACTAGCAATACTATTTTAATCGTTATATGTTTTTGATATTCTATGTTTTACTTTTTTGTAATTTTGTATCAGCCATTGTCCTTGAATTTACAGATTTGTCTATAAATATACTGACAGTTGATATTTTTGCAGACAGTCTGTGGATTGTTTACATAATTTATGGTCAACCGAAAATAACACCAACAACAAACAAAACAGAATTTGCAAAAAAAACCTTATAGCATGGCGTGTCCCGAGTATCGGAAATTCAACTAAGTTTCTATCTGTCCGAAAATTATTCAATTCAACATTTTTTTTATTTTCTTCCTAACCGCTGTGGTTATATCCAGATCAGATATTCATATCAATTTCCGATATCAATTTAAATGAATAAGGGGGATTTTATTCAGATGATCAGCTTTTTTAAAATTTTACATTCAATTGCACTGTACATCACCGGCCACAATTGCTTCGTTTGCGCCAGAGTTTATATTAATATAGGGAGTCGGGAACAGGACCTGCTAAATGACAAATAACCAATAACATAAATATGATGCTTTTGCAATTGAAGACGAAAGGGATCGAGCTTAACAGTCTCGAATAACAACGCTTGCATTTCAAGTTAATGTAATGTTACTTCACCTGTAGCTGAACATGGATCTATGAAAGTCGCCAAAGTTTCATTAATTTAAAATTTAATTTAAACCCTCTGCGACAGTACCTGAAATTTGAAACGTCAAGTGTAATTAGTTTGCATTCTTTGGCAGTTATTTCAGTTCCTTTGTATCTGCCTATTAAGCGCCATTAATTTTGGCCAGTTCATTTTATCTGTCTTGTTGAGGCCCTATCATAAAAACTTTTATAAGTTTCAAAATGAGATTCCAAACCATACTCAATCGCAAAAGTTCCACAACAGCTTCTGTTTGTTACATGAATGGAAAATTTCCATGCGTTAATAACTCAACATGCTAAATGCCAACTATAGTTAAGCAACAGTGCTAATCAACATGATCATGACAAGTTATTTTCTTGAACAATAAAAGATAAACAAATGAGAATAACTAATTAAAATACCAGAATATCTAATCCCCCGCATAGAACAGCCCCTGTTTATAATTAAAAGTCATACAGTTTAAGTAAAATTTTAATCAAAAAGTGAAGTATAAATACTAGTATCAGAAATCGCCACACTCAGAAAACACAGCATTCCTACGAAGACAAAATTTATAGAAGACAGGAAAAGAGAGAATCGGTTTAAAAATATCAGCTTCAAATAAGACATCATAAACATTTAAGACTGACTTTTCTTTGAAACCCAGGCTAGACAGGATGAAAACCGATGCAACCCAAGTCGAAAGATAACAAGTGGTAACACTGCACACATAAGTTCTTCCAGAGCATGCGGATCGATTTGTTTCTTACAGTTAGTTTATGATTTATATATTGTACTCAGTATAGTTGATTAAAAGTAATGAAAAGATTTGGCATGCATAATAAGGTTACAGTCAAACCTGTGTTAAAAACTACCTGTAAACAAAGACCACCTGCGGGTAAAGACCAAACTTTATTTGTCCCATAAACTGATTTTAAAACAGATTCACGTGTGAATTATTATTTCCCTACATCTACATGAACAATGTTTAAAATTTAATCTGCAAAGTCTACGATGTGAGGTCAGGTCCTGCAGGTTATATGCAATTTTAGTTTTCTTATCTTTGTTTTGCTTTGTTTTGTGTCACGAAATCAGTGAATGGAGAGATTTTTATGCGAACACTACGTACGTTTTAATTGTATTAATAATTAATGATAAATTAATTCACTCGGTTTAAAGTAGTGTTCAAGAAAGAAATTCTGTTGGATTAACATCTTGAACCCTTGCTTATTACACTCGAAATGAGGGAGATGTATTATTTTGGAGTAGTATGTCTGTTAACAGGTAATTGCTTATATCAACACAAACTATATACACAAACAACAGAAAAGCCTGGTTATTATACAAATATGAAACATATTTATCGATTTTCAAGGTTTGATAAAATTTGATAATTTGGCCTAGAGGAAGTAGTCACGCTCTAATATCAGAACCGCGCATGCGTGTGCGATAATGTATATTACATACGATTTATCATAAATTAAACAATATTGTATTCTTTTTTGATTGCTGAACTTATTTTAGAGTACTAACACATTTTGCATTAAGTTTTATATTTAGTTAATAACAATAGTTACTCACTTTATCGTGAGTACTGTGAAAACCGCCACTAACAAATCGGTGTCCAGGATATATTTATTCAATATATTGTATATCTGGGTGCTTACAATAACTTGAAAAGACCAGTTTTATATTACCTTGGTAATATGTGTTGGTTTTTTCTCTTCCAGTTGTGTAAACTATTTGTTTAATTACCCACGTTTTTAAAGCGAGGCTTATACAATGCAGTGGTTAGAGCTAATTGATATCCAGTTGCCAGTAAAGCAAGCGGTGTAAAATAGTTTGTATAATGAAATTTATAGTCAAATTATTTGAAACAAAAAATGAAATAATAAAGTCAAAGCAAATGAATAGTGAATAGACAGTAATGTAAGTGCATATCATTGCTAGCCCCGGGTTGAGGTTGACCAAAACTCATTATTTACACCAGTAACAAATAAACAGTACATATATTACATTATCAACAGTCCATTATAACGGCGTATGTACCCCAAATAAATCAAATGAGAAAACAAAGGGCGGAACTAATCATAAATTAATAATACAGAGAGTATCTTGGAATCTAAATCCTTCACGTTTAAGTGACGAAAGGTATAATCTGTTAGCTTAGTTTGTTTTAACATTCATCCATTATGCGCTTTAACGTAATTATGCTCGTTAAGTATTATACGTAACTCTTTAAATGATATCCAGGTTGCTTTGCTACTCACTACTTAACGCCGATTAATTGTGTGCATTTATCTATCAAAGCTGTTTTAAACTTAATTTTTCGTCCAACGAAATTCGTACACTTAAGCCACTAAGTGAACAATCTGCGATTTGTTTAGTCTTTGTTTTGTTTTTGTAATTAATTTTGTAAGAATCAAGTATCTGAAATGCATAATAAAGCAGGTTAACAGGTTGAACACAAGCAACTTGCAAACTGCATTTAGTTGTTAGTGCCAATGATAATTTTGATGATATGAATGTTTTGCGGGTACAAAATGTAACATGTAGATGACTTTAGTCTATTAAAAAACATCGTTACCATATGTAAACGACTAACAGCATGACTTCCTACCAAATAAGAAAACAAATACATGTAGTATTATAAAAAACAAAAGAGGCATTTGTTTAAAACTAAAACATTGACATACGTTAACATGTGCTGTATTATATGAAGTGTAATCAAACGCACTTAATATTCCCATATGCGAAGGAGATCTATAAGCGGCCTTTTGGCTTGGTAGTTCATCGAACCACGTCTAATGATATACTATGCATGCATATGAAAAAAAAGAGTGTTAACATGATACTAAGGCTGTTCTTATTTCGCTGCTTTTTTCGGTTTTTAGGTCGTGCTAATATGTAAATGATTCTAATTAACGAAGTCTTTGCATAGCGTGAAACACTTAAAAACAATTGATATCCGTATCACAAACTAAGAAAATATGTTGAAGGTTTTATCGCGGATAGCCAGATATACTTAAAATTGGTCACAGGTGCAGTTTAAAATCCCCACTGCAATAAGGCATTTCTCGGCAAGTATATTATGGAGATTTGCTTTAAAAAATAATAAAAATATTTAAAAAAAATCCTCCTCAAACGTAAAAGCCATCGGTAAATTCTAAAATTTAAAGAATAGTTACATTAACCAACATGCAATACAAATATAAACTCATCGTACATTAAATATAAATACTAGGGAATGGATCGAATACCAAAATACTTATTCGAATATTCGTCGGACATATTCGAATATATTCGAATATTCGACTTTTATTCGACTTTTTTCTGAGTTTACATAGAATTTCCAGAAACTAAACGTGTCCGAATTTTCTTAATATCCGAAATATGTCACATTTGATAATTGTTATCGTATCAGTGTTTGCTGTTCATTCCTGTTAAATATCTTTATATGCACGACTTGATAAAAGAAGTTTAAATCAAAACTAGTATTGTCTGTTTTTATTTACGGATAGCATATTATACTAAAGAATATACTCTGCCGATGACGTCAACAGTCCGAGATGCATTCTAAATTTAGATCAGCACGAACGCTTAAGAAGACTGTGTTCAATTTTTATGGAATGACATAGCTCAGATCGAAAACCAAATTAAACTGCCATTGAAACAAATTTGTCTATATTTCAACACACGTGATTTATAATTGTCGCATTTCATTTACTAATTTTCCCCATAAAAGACAAATTAAAATATCGATAATCTATACCGTGATCGCAAGAAAAACAAACTGTAAACTTGCCAATTAGCACCGCGGGTGACAATAAACAGGCTTTAATCCATCGCCCTAGTAAGCAATCAGTCCAATAATTAGGGACTATACAACTCCACCTGCTGTGACACTTTGTTTTTATAACAATTAAGTGCACCTGCAATTTTGGTTGATGCGACAATTAGGCAGGGAAAAAGATGTTTACCCCCTGCTCAAAGTTGAGAACAAAAGATCAATTAATGTTCGTGTAATTTTTTTAAACGGCTGTACTTGTAAGTGGTCTATGAGCCTGTATTGACGCATTTTATTACTGACAACTCCAGTAGTTTTTAATCTAACATTCGTTTTGGACGAGAGCATACTTATATTAAAAAATCTCGAATACTCGAATCCTAAAATCTCATTCGAATATTCGTTGTCAAAACGAATATTCGAATATTCGGCCCCATCCCTAATAGTAAAATCTATGTGTGTTCTTTCGTGCCACTCGGCGGATTTTACAATGTAATAATTTGCCTCATTGGTTGGGATCTTTTAAAACTAGCTTGATAGGAAAAGAAAATCGTATATTTCGATGAATGCAAGAAAATCAATAACAACAAAAACATCACCATCAACAATAAATACAACAATACTTTGTATTGGACAAATCATTTACACGCCTTTGCTATTTCCCGTGTACAAAACGTCCACACTTGATATAAGATCATTAGTAACGAGTCCTTTATCGCAAAAAATAATACACGTTATGAGGAATGTGTCTTGTTTTCATGAATTCGCATCTGGTTTCATTTTACAGCAGGGGTGAATATTATTAATTTATTAAGTGCATAATGAAATGTCACCTTTTTTCATTTCACTAAACCGCGAATGCAAGTTAATGCCCCAGGCCCAAGCAAGTCGATAATCGATAAATCGCAATAGCAACGCAACTTCCTTTGACACGAAGTATATTTCGTGTTGAAAGAAGTTGCGTTTAAAATTACTTTCAGCAGTTATATTTATCGTCAAAGAAATTAGAAGCGCAACTTCATTAATCACGAAATATTTAAATCCAGATATATTTCCTGTTCAAAACAGTTGCGTTTCTAATGTGTTTAACGTATAAATTGGTTCATTTTTTGACTTTACAAAATTCAGTTAATCATAACTTAAACTTCAAAACAGGATTCGCAATAAAAGCAGGATATCGCATTTTTTTCTATGTGAAAGTAATATCAATAAAAAATATCTCTCTCCTTTTTCATCAGTTTGCACATATTTTTTGATAAATAGAACGACCATAGTTAAAAGGGGGCGGATCGCTGGTTTTACAAAACTTTAAATAGAATATACTGGGGCGGATCCAGAAAGTGTTCAGTGAGGTTGTTTGAACCCTCGTTTTTTAAGGAGGGGCGCGGCAGCACTGTTTTATATTCATTGAGATTTTGGTAAGAGTTGGAAATTATCAATATCATGCAACTGTTGCAAACTAAACCCATTTCCAGAAAATATTTTAATGCGCGTGTTGTGTGCGTCGTCACAATACTAATTAATTGTCATTGTAATCATAATGATAAACTTTGCCTTGGTTATTAAATTGCAACTCAATTTCAACATGATTTTTTAATTTGTTCCAGAAAACATAAAAACACATACAGATAAAACTCTTTCATTAAAAGCTTTAAAAATACCTTCGGAGGCTCAATATTCTTACTGTGAATGACATTTAGGACCTGTTCCGCATTCAAAGAAAACCTTATCGTACATGTAACATAAAGCCCCGAATCTAAAAATGGAGACCAGTCTCACATGTCAGGAATCCGATGATAGGTTGTCTCAGAATTGACAAATGGAAATTCGCGATCATAGACTGTTTTTCTTTTTCAGTGTTATACCTTTGGAGCTTCTTATTAATATGTATTTTCAGGCATCGCAGAGTTGAGATCTCTCCGGAATCGAGCGAGAGCTCGCGCAAATATTATCATGCGAAAAGATGTTTCAACTAGATGATTGTTTACCCGGTTACTGAATTTCCAACCTGAGTATATTCGATTTTACAAGTAATTTTATGCAGAGTCTTAGTTTTATGCATACAATTTTACCACGTTACTAAGATTAAATATCTAGTAAGCTTACACAAGTAATATACGCCATCAAGCCATTTATGAACAAATAAAGTCTAATTAGGATAGTGCAGATATAGAAGTGATTACAAATAATCATAAAAAATAGATAATAAAGGAAAAAAAGTATTTAAGAAAAAGAGTGATCGAGTTTAAACAAAGGAAGTTGATCTGTGTAGCCAGGCTTTATGTTTCATTCACGGGGAAGAAGCAGTGATACGAGTATATGTCAGTTACTTAATAAGATATGGAACTATGGACATTTGTCTTGATGACTTATTGGATTTAAAATAGGCTCGCGCTCGGTCATCCGCCTTTATATAATCTATTGTATCTTTCCTTGGCGGCAGATCAGCCTCACGTATAACATTGTGTAGGTATTCCTTTCGTCATTAAATTGAAATTGACAAACGGCAGCGGAACACCTTTAATCGGAACTTTCACTTCTGTTGTAATAATTGCTGAAGTTTGGTGTTATTATCCAGATTACATTATTTAACGATTTATTTGTCTGTGTGCTGCCGTTTGTCGAAAGACGAATAGGAGCGATTATGACTGGCTCCAAAACAGTCTGCAAGTCTCTCCTTAGGCTAGGATCTGTTAAGTCGTTGCCATGCGACAAATTAGAATGTTTATAATTTGTATCAGTTTTAAATTTACAACATATTCCACAGTTTTCGTGTTTCCCGTACATGTGAGGAATTATGCAACTTAGTGCAGACACCATTTGACCACTAGTTGCGTTTTTATTTTGATGCACAGCATAAGCAAAATTTCAAAAATTAATTTCTTACCTTCTCCGTTAAATATGTATTACTTTTCTGTAGGTCTAGTAATTTATTTGAAATTGACCTCTTAATATGACCGATGTGCGAAAATTTTTCTATGTGCTTGTTTACAGTTTATATGTTTAATTGAGGACGAATCCTCATCCCAACAACAGCAGCGTAGCTCAACTTCATACACTGTAAAAAATTCCCGTAATTTTTTACGGGAAAAGTCCTGGCAGCTGGTTGCCAGGTCCTGTCCCGTAATAATACGGGTATTGACCGTAATTTTTTATACGGTTCGCACCGTAACATTATAAAAATTACGGTCAATAACCTTATAATTACGGGACTGAGCCTGGCAACCAGCTGCAAGGACTATTCCCGTAAAATTACGGTACCCGATGTAAAATTTGAATACTATATTATTAATACAGTCAAACCTAATCTTTAGCAGCCAGCCGAGGGAGTGACAAAGAGTGGCTGCCGAAGACTGGTGGCTGTTAAAGACAGTACAAAATTAGAACAAAATGTCAGTTTAGGTCATATTTAAACTGCCTGCTTAAGACAGGTCACGAGGTGGTTGCTATTCGCATGTGGCTGCTAAGGCAGGTTTCACTGTATAAATTTATTTATTTTTTATCACAAAACATTGGACCTATAAGTCAGACATTGACCTTTAAGCTATAGGGACATGGACTGTGCACGAGATACGCCATCTGCACATGGTACATGTACACAGTTGCATTCCATTCCCTCCCACATGTATACGGAAATTATACTCTGAACAAACTCGAATTGAACATTTTCTAAGTGTGACATCTGAACTAGGGACATGGGCATTGAACGAAATACATCTTCTTCACTTGGTGAAAATTTGTACCTAGGTACATCTACAACCCTATAGGCATAAGGATGGAGGCACATAGACCAAACTGCTATTGTGACCACTATACACATGTATATGTCACGCTCACCGCAAGTGGTCTCCACTAAAATGACCGTCAAATGGGTTTCGAAGATACAGAGCAGACAACTCACAACACTCAAAATCAATGTTTCCCCCCCCCCCCCCAAATGGGAATTACATACTCACTTAATCTTCTATTCTTATATAGGACTTAACACAGGAACAAGTCTTTGAAAAAATTACTAATAACAAAACAAAACTGTTATTATGTAAAGAATCAAATTCTGTGCAAAAATAATGACATTATTTTAACTATTATTGAAACTGTTGCTAAGAAACAAACAGGTCCATCTCAAAACAACAATCTGCCTGGAGACAAAAGTCCAACTCAAGTTGAACCTGTACTGAATTTTTTATAATTCTTAACTGAATATCTCATATAGACTTTTTTGCATCATGTTAGTTGAAAATTTACTAGAAAGTGTACCAGAAATGAAAATACCCAGAGAAATTTGACAAATAAGCAGGGACTTGTGTATGAAACTTTTGTGTAACCTATATTTATTTTTATACAGTTACAGTAGTTTCTCAGAGAAGTGACGAATCAGAATTTTCCAATAAAATGTCTAGCAAGGCTAATAAAAAAGGGTAGTAATCTTGTGTGTAGATAATTATGTGCCATGAAAAACTAAAGATAATAGGCAAAAAACATGGGAATTGAAATGTAGTTACATAAACATGCAACAAGACTATATTGCTTTTTGAGTTCATACCAAAATAAAGAAAAGTAAAAGCAATACAACTAGGCCAGTGACTTGTCAGTTTCCCCGAAGGTTGTCAATACCAGCCCCTTTTACAAAATACCAGCCCAAAAATACGGGCAACATACTGCGAAATACTGTATGGCTGTATATCTGGGAAATCTTCAACTAAAGTAATTTAAAATAATAAATAATCATAATAATAACTAAATTACTCAGATATTTTAATTTATTTTCATATAAGCTTATCACCCACTATTAGCAAATAATCCATTTAAATAATTTAAGAATGTTGAAAGAGCCAAAAATGGAGCAAAACTTCAAGCATTAAAATAAAAAAAAAACTTTAAAAGATTGATCTTGATCTTTTTTATTCTAACTGGGAACCTAAATTATAAGTGAACTGTTTTTGCTAATTCTGTGCTCGTGGCCATTGAAACTTGTCAAGCAAGAACATTTTGAAACTAGTTTCAAGACATGTTTTTCCAAGCAGGGGAGGTGGAGTAGGGTTGTGTGACCCTACCCTTCCATTGGCAGCAATATTAAATGTTCCTAAAGTTTTGTTGAGAAATTTGGAAATTATCACCCTGAGACAGCCTCCCAAAAACTCGGAAACAATAGCAACAGTAAAATGTCTCAATACAAGTGTTCAATTTAAACATAAATATAATGAACATTGATGAGTAAACTTGTAATTCTCCATATGAATGCTGACTTTATTGGGGATATTGCATATTCTTTAGGGTAAGTTTCCGCTTTTAGCAATATTTACCAGTACTTGCTGGTATTAATTTTACTGGTTAGTACTGCAAGCATGGAGAATACTGTTGTTTGCCAGCAAGAAACAGAAAACTAGCAAACAATAATCTTATATGTACACCTACAACCTATGAAATTCTTTTCTCAGAACTGGCATGTAAAATGCACTTTACAAAATTCTGCCTTACATTAACTATTATCTAACACAAAATTAATATTTTGCAACACATCATTAAATCTGTATTGATGGCACAAGTACTGTCACTTCCATCAGCTCAGCAATCTGATATGAATTCTAGTTAATTCAACATAAAAAGCTCTGCCATCAACACAATTTAACCTCAAAAAAGTCAATAAACCTTGATATCTGCTTTCCTAAGCATATCAAAAATGTATTAAAAATTGTGAAAACAGGTATAAAAGCTATTCAATCTCCAAGCAATTTTAACTCTTCAATACTGTTTGGCAAAACCAAGATATGAACACTTTCCAACACAGACATCTTCACGTTGTTTTCAATGGTTGTTTAATAAACAGACACTATCTTCAGCAGTATCAAAACTATTGGTAAAACAGGTGCAACCAACATCCTAAAACACTATCTACACAATGTAGATGGGCAACACTCATTGATAGGTTGGCAAGAGCTGAACTTTTGACAGGTCAGAACTCATCCTATCCATTCAAAGTCGGTGATCTGGTTGATAAGAGAGAGCACCTTTGAGCTCACATATGAAGATCTTCTCTTATTGCTCGCTTTAATGCCTTTGTCTGGATTGATTCCAATGAAGCACCTGCAAATAAGTATTTTTGCACAATGAAATCTTTAAAGTTACTGATGTTTTTAAATGTGAGTAAATTACATACCCAATGAAAATATATATTAAATACAATTGTCCCTCTTATTCTGTGAACTCTTTTATTACACTGGTTGTCATTTCCATTTAGGTTGATGACTGTAGGGCAAATATTTCCAAAGCTACATGCCTTAGTCATACACATTAATTAAAGACGTATGATTTTCCGATTTAAAGGGCCATAATTGTTGTAACTGCTTATGAACAAATATCAATTCATGCTTGCCAACAGTCAATTATGTCCAGAGTAAAACTGAAAACAGTCAAATTATTTTATTAAAAAGGCTGTCACTATGCTGTTGTTGGCAATATGCAGAAAAACATAAGTCAAGAAAATATTGTTTATTCTACAAAGTTTCATGACACTAACTCAATACTTTCACAAAGTTTTGTGATAAACTAAGTGCAATAAACCAATTTCTCATTTTATATATATGTATATGGGTAAACAAAAAAAGTCTGAAAACAAATCCTTAAATCCTAATTTTATCTGTAATGATGTTAATGACATAAGAACTGATCTATTATGTATTCAGACCTTTGTATGAATTCTAAGGTTGCCGCTCCCTTTTCCGGATACTGGATGTTACAGATGTAATATGCACAGAAGAGCAGGGAAATAGCTTCTAAGTAGCTGTGGTAGCCACCAACAACCTTGTTATCTACTACCAATGCAAATTCTCTTGCTGCCAGGCTGTTTTCTCCTAAAATTAAAAGTGTACCTATATTAGAAATGACTAAGCTAAACAGTTGAAACATAAAAGTAAGAATTTCATATTGATTTAAAAACTAAATCAGAGAAACGAGTATAAACTTGTTTTACCAAAGTCAAATCTGGACAAGAATCACAGATCTATACATGATAACCTCACACCAAAAGTTTAATTAATGTTGCTTGACATTTAAATACAGTTACATAATGTATATTACCAGTTACATGTGGTCATGCAGGGTGTACAGTTATTTTGTCAGGTTACACTGCTAGTGTCATTTGGTAGTGGAACAGCTATGACCTCCAAACAGCAGTTTCAAAAATAATCTTTTGAAAGAAGTTTTGCACAATGCCACAAGACAATACTCATTAGTAAAATAACTGTTTTTACTGATCATACCTAACATGGCAACCCTTGGCCAGCTCTCACAGTTGGAAATCTCAATTTATTCATTTGAAGCCATATCCTTAAAAACAAATGGAAAATACAATTTAACAGGATTTACATGTATCTGTCATAGAGCTGTTCATAAACAGTGCGCTTACTATTCCAACTGCTGGATAGTATAATATAAGCCGAAAAAGGTTAAGATAAAGATGAAATCTGCATCCAGAACTATCAAAATATTTCAAGTTTTAAAACTGTATTTTTTATTCTTATACAGGGGTTCCATTTGACCCGGGAGATGACCCTTTGACTCTTGAAATTTCCAAAAAGCCACTTTTTGACAACTAGGATTTTAGCTGAAGGGTAATTTTTTCCTTAAATTAGGGGTATTTTGGCTAATAATTGGCAGATTCCCCTAAACAATGTTCACAATGATCTAACAACACGGTGTAGAACCAAGATTAAAATTTTGACAACTTTTGAAACAACCCTTGTCCATAAATTTACAGATATATTAATCTATAAATAAACTGACAGTCTGTTAATTTACAGTCTGTAAAAACAGCCGTTTCTTAAACCTGATCAACGACCAGTGGGTGGGGTAACGCTAAAGTGTGACACAATAAAATGCGTGTATGTTGACATTTCTTCTCTCGGGTTAACATTTCGTACTGTTTCCCCCAATGGGATGTGATATTTATATAATATTATTTCCGTAATTTATATTAGAAAATGAACATTTGGCTATAATTGTTTAAATCCAAATATATAGGAAATAACCTGCGAGAGACAAGTTATTATGCTACAAAAACAACAAAGTATTACACGAGTTCAATACAATATTTTGCCTACCTAGTGCTGCTTTTAGGTTCACAATAAACGGTTTTCTATTCTGATTACTAGTATCTGAATAAGCAGAATAAGTAAATCTCTTCTGTGTGTCTGATGTTAATATATCGGTTGTATCTCGGCAAGAATCTCACTTGAAATGAAAACAACTACAAAGTCCCAGCTTTACTTCAGTTATCAAGCACTTCCATGTGAAAGATTTTCCACAGCTCTTACAACCTTTATCAAATTGCCTTCCAAAACTAATATCTACTATCCTTCTGCCTATCACAAAGTTATCTTTTTCCACAGGGCCTTTATCTCGAAATTGCTGTAAGTTTAAGTTGCGGTTGCGTACATTTGTTTTTTTAAACTCCGTTCAAAACGCCCACTGTGTGCACGAGCAGCCAGCATTGTTTGTCAGTCCAGCTAACAGCAGACGACAAATTCGCGCTTGTCCCTACATTCTCCATACATTTCGAAAAAAACAGGGCAATACCTTGTGTTTTGTCTTTGAAGCAAGCTTCGATTGCACTAAAGCTATTAATATCTCTTTGAATTATGAATAGACATTTTCAATTTAATCTGTTTTTTTTTCACAACTTACCATTGATAACAAAAGTTTTTATGAAAAAATATATATTCATGCTTTTGACTCTTCCGCCATTCTTAAAAACCATATAACCAGAGCGCATATGTTTTCGGCGTCAAAATCGGCATGTGGTGTACTTCGTAAAATCGCGACTGCAAAAATATTCGACGGTGAAATTTTTTAAAAATTTTCTATGAACTTAAAAATGTTTTTCGCTATAACATATAAAAAATTCAAAAAAAAATTCGGGCCGATTTTTTATAATTTGATTTTAAATGTGAAAATTTGCTGAAAACTCGAAATTCGAAATAAGAGAGTTTTTGCTATATTTTCGTAAATATGAGATAAAAACGATATTTATTTCACACAAACACAACGGATATCATCGACCTAATGAATTTGTGTTATTAGAAAACAGTAATACGTCATTATATGGGATCCAGAGATTAAAACAGAGAAATTTTGTGGACATTTACGGACAGTCAAAAACGCGCATTGATGTTGTTTGCGACGTCATATTTACTAAACGGATCAACAATTGTCAAAATCAATGCCGGATTCGTATTAGAAGCATCATAAACTTTCATATGATACCGATTTCAACTATATTGCCGGATCATAAACCAGTTACCTTTCCACACTTAATAATTGTGACTTAATAATGTTATTGTATATCATTGAGGATATTAAAATGAGTTAAGGTATAAACCAAGGATTGGAGACCAGTCTAAAATCTCAAGAACATTATTGGTTAAAATTGAAATCAGTTTACACTTCAACCAATCAGATGCGTGATATTTCAGACTGGTATCCAATCTGAGTTTTATGATTTTGTGCCCCGTCTCGGTCATTAAGCTAGAAGGGCTTTACATGCAAAGTAATGGACCGATTCGGCTAGTTCTATATTATTGTACTTCGTAAAATCGCGACGGCAAAAATATTCGACGTTGAAAGTTTTTAAAAATTTTCTATGGACTTTGAAATGTCTTTCTTTTAGTTTGGCCGTTAACGTGGTAATGGCCCTGTCAACAAAGAGGACAACAAATATTGTAACAATTTTAACATTTCGACTTGCTAAATGTTGTAGGATGAAACAAAAAGATAGAAACTCTCGAACGCCAAAATAAACTTTAAAAAAACTTGGCACACATTCGTTCATTAAAATCTTCATTATACATACGTCGAACAAAGTCATAAAAATCACGAAAAACGGTTTTTAGAGATTTTTGAGGTTATGTTTTGGCCAAAAAACTCAGAGCTCTAGACCGTCCGGACGTTTTTAAACCGGGTGTAAAACCCTATATTACACAGCGAAAAATGACTAAGTGCGGAAGGCACACTCAAGAGTAAACGTGTATTTGTAATAATCCAATATCTTTGAAACTTTGACGGTTTTGAGAGATCTTTGAGGTGAGCTTATGGCCAAAATTTCAGAGCTCTAGACCATTTTACATACGTTAAACAAAGTTATAACAATAAAGAAAAAAACCCGCTAGATTTGAAAGTCCTTTAAAATTCTATTTACATCTTAACACGAAATAAAGAGACACACACATCATCAATTAAATCGTCCACGTTAATAATACAATAATAGCAACAATTTGCGAGGTCTTTTGTCTGACAAATTTATAAAATATGCGATATTTGAAAATGTACGTTTGGCTTCGAATTTCTGGGTCCAGTATATTATTATTATTACTATTATTATTATTATTATTTTTATTATTATTATTATTATTATTATATTTTTGTCAGTATCATATTATTTGGACTTTTTAATTGAACAGTGCGATGACGTTTCATAGGCCCTTATTGAATATTATAGTTAAATGAATGTATAATATGTATAATGATGAATGTCAGGTAAGACTGGTTGATCGAAAGAAGTCTGCATTGTTTCATAAGTGGAATATCCAAATTGAATGAGTCCTTACGGAAAATAAGTAATACATTCAATTGGGAAAGATTCCGATCGGAATTACTTTATAAAGAGAAACTCCGATCGGAAAATGTTTTGTCGGAAAGTTTCCTAACGGAATTTGCCGACAGGAATTATTCCGATTGGAACCGTGAAATTCCGACGGGAAAAAACATGTTTTCCTATCTGAAGGATTTTCGTTCCGGTCGGAATGGCATGTTTTAACTAAGTTTTCCGACAATATTTCTGTTAATTTTCAAAGTTCCTCAATGAAAATTCCCGAATTAAGAGCTTCAGTTACAAGTTTTTGAACGATGTATAATAAGGCTGCATTGCTTTTAAAATGAGAAAGAAGTTTACGGAAAATATAATACATGTATTTCGAAAATTCATAGGATCGTATTATTTACATTTAACTTTTTCAATAATATTACTACGTCGTAATAATCATGCATACATGTAACTTATACATGTTTAAAATTAAGTTGTTGCATACTTTACTATGTTTCAGGTATTGCATCAAGCAATTTACTAAAACGTTCTAATACACAGTCGGGTACGTACATTTTTAACGTTTTGCTAGAATGCACCCAAATTAAATTCCATTCGTATAAATGCAAAATGGTTGCATCTGCATCAACAAAGTGACAAACATCATTGTCGGCGTTGATATCCATGTGCAGAAAGCAGGCCGGTGTTAACAACAGCGTTTCATTTATATCGAAGACTCAAACATGGATACTTGAAAATGGATTATTAAGTTGTTTTTTACAGGAAACACCTGACATGTCCCATTACCAGAATAGTGATTTATCTTAAACGTCCTGCGTAAATAACAAGCTTAAGTGGTCATGTAATAACAAATATCTAAAACCTATCGTCCATGCTTATGGGTTCTTACACGTAATACTGATTAAGCCCTAACATAAAACTAATTTTTGATTATATCTCGGTAACGAGGGTCAGCGAATTATATTTAGAGATTCAATGCACAGACAATTAAGCTTCAATCTTTTATTGCATATCTTGGCAAGAAACCTTACCTCAAAATAGAGTCTTTCTTTCAACATCGAAATAAGGTAAAATGACTTGCTTATATAACCTTTTTAATATTACTTAACAACTCATCTCTTTTGATATCAATGCTTCCTTTAAAATTTTGATACATAGACATTCCAAATCAAGATTTGTTAATGTCATTTGATGTACGCGTTTCTGGGTTTGTACACAGATAGAAGGATAAAAAATTGATATTAACAACTCATCGCCTAACTATAAATGCTATTTTCTAAGCAGTTATAAAAATAAAAAAACAACAACACAAAATTAACAAAAAAAATCCTAAACAAACAAAAACAAAATCAACAACAACAACAATTAGAGATGCAAACATCGCATGAGTTAAAGGTTGATGTAAATTGTACACGAGTATACATGTTAGTCTGATTGAAACAATGTGAAAAATAATACGAATTCCAACTTTGACATTAAAATAATTCAAACTTAAACACAGACATACAACAAACATATATTCACGCTGTATCAATTCAGAACATTGAGTCTGCAAAACAATAATTATAACAGTTACAGGTACATCCATCATAAATTAGTTATTGATTGTTATAAATGACAATTCTATTTTAGCAGAGGAACAAAATGGATTTCGAGCTGATCGATCCTGTGAGGATCATATTTACACACTAAGTAGCTTGATTAGAAACAATGAAAGTGTATTCTCCTCCTTTATAGATCTACGCCAGTGTTTTGACTTTATCGACCGTGATATGATGCTTTACAAATTACTGTTGAATAAAATAGATGGGAAAGTGTATCGGTCAATTAAGTCCATCTACAAGCATTCAGTCTCTTGCATCAGAATTAATAACAAGCTCACCGATTGGTTCGACTGTAAAACCGGAGTAAAACATGGAGATAACTTGTCCCCGACTCTCTTTAGCATCTTTATCAATGATCTAGTGAAAGAAATCAACGATCTAGATCTAGGTATCCCATTAAACCATTCCCGTATTTCAATTCTTTTTTATGCAGATGATATAGTACTTTTGGCGAAAAATGAACAGGATCTGCAAACAATGTTAAACAAACTCAAAGAATGGTGCAAACAATGGAGAGTTCTGGTAAACACAAATAAATCTAAATGCATTCATTTCAGAAAAGGCAGAACGCAGAGAAGTGACTTCGTTTTCAGAATTGGGGAAAATATCTTACAAACTGTTGAAACATACAAATATCTTGGTGTAATTTTTCATGAAAAGGGTAGTTTTACTTACAATAGTGATGCTCTATCCAAAGGTGCCGGACGTGCTCTAGGAAGTTTAATATCAAAAGTATACAAACTGAAAAACTTCGGGTTTAAAACATACACAAAATTATACGAATCTTGTGTAATACCCATTCTTGACTATTCTGCCTCTGTATGGGGATTTAAACATTATCAGACTATCGACAATGTTCAAAACAGAGCAATGAGATTCTTCCTTGGAGTGCATAGATTTACCCCGACACTTGCACTAATTGGTGATACAGGGTGGCTCCCAAGCATGTACCGTCGTTGGCTTATTATGATCCGATATTGGAATAGACTTTTATCTCTAGACGAAAATAGACTTACAAAGCAGGCATTTGAATTAGATTACTCGATCTGTGATAAAAACTGGTGTAGTGAAATAAAGAGTATACTTCTTAAGTTGAACTTTAATACACAGTTTGAAAACAAAACGATTGTAAACTACATTGAAGCTAAAGACAAAATCATTTCTTACTATAGTTCAATATGGTATCAAGATGTTCAAATGATGCCAAAACTTCGCACGTATAGAACTTTTAAAACTAACTTTAAGTGCGAGGAATACATGTCATTGAATCTAAAAAGAAATGAACGGTCTCTATTGGCACAGTTCCGTTGTGGTATTTTACCCTTACGTATCGAAACAGGTCGATATGTGGGTGAAGAACCAGTCAACAGAACTTGCAACTTGTGTAACAGTCAATCAATAGAGGATGAAACTCACTTTCTGGTTGAATGCACAGCATATCATGATATAAGGAACTATATATTTCAGAATATAATATACTTACAAAATTTCACTATTTTAGACAGCAAAGAAAAATTAGTTTACCTGTTAAATATGCAAGCAAGGAAAGTGTCCAAATATATTGAATCGGCGTATCTTAGAAGAAGACGTATTATTTATAACTGATGTTTGCATGTTTGATTTCAATTGTATTTTGTTTATATCCATTTTGTCATATCGTTAATTAATAATCTGTTTGATCACTGAAATATTTCATGTATATATATTTAAAGGTGACATATAGGCCCGTTGGGCCGGGTGTTGACATAAAAATACATGTATTGTATGTATATTTGTACATTAATAACACATGTCACTATAATAAACCATTTACTTATTTACTTACTTACTTATTCCTGTCAAATACTGTCTTATATGATTGGTATCTACAGTATTTATGTCCACCATCCATTAAAATTTTGCAAATAAGTGTCTCTTCAGTTTTCCTTCATAAAAGGTGCAATAAATCTTAACAAACTCAAAACACAATACTTTTAAGATATTCTCAATTGAAAATCACTTTATCTGTGACATCTGGCCAAGGGAACAGATAATAGAGGAGCAGATAATCTTTTTCACACACCAAGCCGTCTGTCTTGCAGACCATGAAATGTCCATCTTGCAAACAATAAAATCAACGTAAAAAGGGTTAACGTCATTCAAAGACAATATCTAAAGCTAAAGACTAAAGCCGTTCTCTTTATTGTCAGTGTTTTGTAAAAATCTAACTGAACGATTATAATTGAAGTGTTTATTTTCCCTTTGTATCAACTTAGCTTTACAACTCTGAAAAATGAATTTTCTACACAACATGTACAAATGATTGTGACTAAAGAAAATACAAAAGTTCGCTTAGCAGTGAATAATCATCTATCTTAGTGCAGCAATAAATATCACCATCCACTATGTTTGTTTACTTTTGCTTGCTTTTAAATTAAAGACATACACTAAAAAAAGTTGTGTGAAATTTCTATTTGTTACGAATTGTATACACACTTGAAATAGCATTTAACACCTATCTTATTTCTCCTAAAAGCCATTTCTTTGACAAATATGCGTGTATCATACATTGTATCTATAAGAATAAATTTGTTTGTAGCTGTACAAACTATTTTATCCGCCGCAAAATACTTTCTTAATATCTCTTTTTATAATGCAAAATTAAGAAAAAGGTAGCAACCCACATCCCTGGTAATAAGGCCGCTGACAATTTGCAATGACGCTTGCATTTTTATAAAAAATATCATTAATCATTTAAAAAAAATGAAAAACGTGTATGCATGTATTTTTTACTTAAATAAAATGAAACAATTCTCATTAAAAAATTATGTTTAGGTGCGGTTGCTGATCAATGTATCGATTTAGCTTCTGGGTGCCATGAGATTGCTTTAAACCCGACTTTGTTCTGTAAGGAGCCTAATATTACAAATGAGTGTCCGAAAACTTGCGGGGCATGCGGTAAGTAACATTTTTTGGAAAGTGTATGGTTTAAGTGTTTTTGTTTTATCTCGAGTAGTTCTAAATGAAAATTACTATTTATGCTGTATTCATTATCAAGTTAATTACAAAAGAAATGAACATAACTTTATGTGAATTAAATACTTAATAGAAAGTTGTTAAAATAAAATCCTACTTCTTAAATTTATCAAATCTACTTGTTGAGATATATAAGATCTTTGGAACAGAAGTAATTAGCAGGCTCTTTTTGAATTTAAAGGTTTGCAGCTAATAGACGCATTGAATGATGATTCAGTCCTAATTATGACAAAAAATCTCACCAACTTATATTTGTATTTATAGAACCCAATTCTAACAACATTAAAATTGATAACCACGCCCGCCCCGTCCTCCAAAAAGGGTGAATAAGGGAAAAAAGTTTGTCTGAAAGTGTCGAGACCACCATTTCAGTTCTCACAGTATTTGGCTAAATAGTAGATCCCGTTAGGACTTCGTGTATTGCTGTCAAAAATGAAAATTTCTTTATACAGTACTAAACATTAATATGAAATTGACAATTTTTCCGATTCCGATCCAGTTCGCTTCCGATCCTAATGTCATCATTAACCGATCCGATTATTTCCATTGCGGTCCAATCCAATTCGATTGCACTCCAATATGTTCACTCCAGACTATTCGCTCCAAAAGATCTTTACGCTTAAACCGATTCCTCCGATTCCGATCTTTTCGCTCCCGATATCATGCGTGTGAATGGTAAACACATCATTTTCTATTATATGTCTTCAGTTTTATTTACAAAATTATCGTTAAATTAGTGGGTTTTTTTATAGTTTTTTATTACAAGTGTTTGTTAGCAGAAAACTCAATTAAATTATTGTCAAAATTCATTCGTTTAAAGTCGTTAAACGAATCAGAAGAAGCGATTCGGATCGCTACCATAACTGAAAAACTATAAATAGAAGTGCTCCGATCCGGTCAAAACGCTCCGCTCTTTTTCACTGCAAGCGATCCAAACGCTTTTCACTGGTCATTACTTATATCGCATCTGGCGTTGAATTTACATTTCTGTGACATTTTTCGTATTTGCAGTTTTTTGTTGTTGTTTAATTTTATTGTTTAAGCGTCATGGTTACTAACAAAGTAAAGTGATCATTTAAGATCTTAATGACATGTTATTAATTTTTCATCAGTTTAATGTAAGCGCTAATTACATTGCAGTTTTAAAATATAAGCGTAAATTACACCCGATATACTGAGTAGGTGTGATTCAGCATAAATGTACACTGAAATATTGACGATTTGAAAGAATATCCGTTCCGTTTTGCGTAATTTATGCTGTAACGTAGAAGTAAAAGAGATTATCATGGGCTTTAAAACATCGATAATAAACTCATTTTAATGTGAAAAAACGTCTTTATTTCTTTGTTTTTCACCGCTGAAATCAAAAGGGAAATATATATTTTAGTTTCGGACAGCGTTTATGGTTTATATTTCATACGCAGTCTGGACTTAATAAATGTTTACGATCCGGTCAAAACGCTCTTTTCGATTCCATTCCATTTCCAATTCGATTGCGCTTCCATTGCACGCCTAACGGGATCGGTTTGCGGTCCGCTTTCGATCCGATTGTCAATGTTGATGATTTTCAGTACTGTAAATATTTATTGTACGAAACATTGTTGGTATAATATGACGATACTAATCTTTGGATTTTAAATTTTACTTTTTTTTCTTTATAGATGATAAAAATAGTGAATGATCCGTTGTTCTTTTTTTCATAAATACTCGTAAAATATCAATATACGTAAATATTCATGTCAGCATTAATATTTGAAAACAATTACATGCATTAATGTTTGTGTAATATTCGCCACATTGTTAAAATAGCATATTCAAAGCAGCCAATAACATTATAATGCATCTACGTTATCTAAGTTTTGAATATTAAGATGTTGTGTTTTTATTCATAAGGTTTTATTTTTTTTAATTTGTCATAAGAGTCTTCAGAAAATGATTAAAGTGCATGTCTGAGAATATTTGTGCATATTATAATCCTAAAAATTATGACGAAATGAATGTTTTCAATAACTTTTTATAAATTTTAATTATCGCATTATGTGAAATAGAACTCTCAGACAAAAATTAGTATTTTAAATCGCAGACTCCTTATCACATTTTATTTTTCACATAGAAGTGTGTTATGTCCAAAACTTAGTGCATGTTTACAATAATATGAGCATTGTAAAAATATAGGTAAATTAAAAAAAAATTAACCCTTAACAACATTAGAAAATAATAAATGAAAAAAAAAGAAAATTACTAGTGAAGCTCAACTAAATGACTAATTAGTACATTTCAAAAATATAAATAAATCTCCGGAAAAAAAAAGTTGACCTTATGAAAACAAACAAAAACTTAAATGACGAACGAATCAGAGCGATAACTGCTGACGAAAATGTCAATGAATGTTCTGTTTAACTTCTGCAAAAAGGTAAATCTTTGCCAAGAGCTACCGAGGGAACCTATGTCTTTATTTCAGACTGTTCAATTTTATAGCTAAAAGGGTTTGTTAACAAGGTGGCGATGTCTTAGACTGTGGTTGATATACCAACTATTTAGTATTTTTTCTCAAGCTATCTTGCGTATATGATTGAATGAAATATTGAGCTACGTGATTTACAATGATTTGATACTGGAAACTAATTAGTATTGTTTAATCACAAAGACGTTTTGGCCTCAACAAGTTTCTTTCCAAGCCACGACTTTCTATCTATGGACTATCTATCGAGCAGCTTCAACTCTGTGGACGTCAGCCACTACTATTATATTGGGACTACGAAGTCCAACCGTATGGAGGTTCAACACCTATAGACTCTATGAATCTTGATAACAGATTTTTCAATCTATGCTGCATTCTCAGAGAAACTGGGCTTCATAAGAGACTACGGCAGCAGTCAAAGGAACCATACACTGTTTATCAGATTCTGCCTTTGTGTTACAACACTACAATTGTACTACGGACTAGGAAACCTCTCTGAGGAGAAAGCTCACGGAGAGAACGCGGAAACCTTTCGGTAGCACAAATATTGGCCTCGCTAACTACTTTAAGCCAGCCAGTTGGCCTCGCTAACTTTCTTAAGCAAGCCAGTGTTGTATTACACACAATTTTGTTGCATTTAAACCTTCAAAAGTTGAAACCGACCCATTTATATTTACCTTATATTTAACAACACATTGGTTTCAAGCTATAATACAATTTGGCATAATTTTACATAAGACCAAAACGTCTTCAAAACGTCTTAAAATCAAAAAGTTCACTAAATGTTATACTTTCACAAAATGATATTATCTATGTCAAGCACAATTGTGAGTTCATCAATCTGTGTGATGGAAACAATTTTAATCTAATCATTAAAATTATTATACATGAATCTGTGATTTCGTGTATATTTATATATGTGCATATAATCAAACAGAGAATTTAAATCATGCCTGACAATCTTGTTGCATTGATTCTATATTAAATGAACACATACCTCGTATGTCCCAAAAGATCTGACTAGAGACATTATAATAAAAAATTAAAGGAGACAGCTCTAATCCGTCCGATTATCGTCCTATTACGCTGTTAAGTTGTTTTGGTAAACTATTCACCTTTAATACATTGTACTAAATTCATGATTACAAAATTATACAATTGATCATGAACTAATGAATACTTATCATTAAGGATTGAGAAAAAATTTCAACAGTTAACAATATACTTTTTGATAGATGTTCAAAGAAACCGAAATAAATCTCTGTTCTCTACATATGTCGATCTAAGTGTTGTTTGGAGGCCTTGATTATAACACAACTATTTTCAAATGATATAAACGGTAAATTATAAAATGGAGTTAAACTATCTCTATTATTAGAGACAATCCTTTATAAATGACGTTGAGTACGTGCCTGAATCAGCCCCAGCATTCGGATGGAGTGATAAATAGGGTCGATCAGAAAAGTGTGACCTAAAAATTTTATCATGGAACGTTGAAGGACTTGACAAGTGCTTGATTGATGATGATTTCCTGAATTTTGTAACTAATTTTGATATACTCTTTTGTTGTGAAACTTGGCAAAAGCGCATTAACAATTACGAATTAAACGGTTATGAGTGTATATCGTTGCATAGGGATGAATCTCTAAGACTTGGTGTAAAAAGAGGCCATGGAGGAATATGTCTTTTCTACAAAAATCACATTAAAAATGGTTTAAAAATTGTTGAGAAAAACTCACAAGGTATAATTTGGGTTAAATTATGTAAATCTGTTTTTGATTTAGAAGATGATATATACGTATGTTTTTTGTATATACCACCTAGTAATTCGGTATATTTTAACTTAGTCGACACCGACTATTTTGAGTTACTTGAATACAATATTCGTAAATATTCAAATAACGGCAAAGTGGCCGTGATTGGTGACCTGAATGCCCGTTGTGGTAATAGGTCCGATATTCTCGAGCCATCTACGATCTTTGATCGCTTCATTCACGTGATTGAACAGGATGACAATGAAAACTACATTAATATTTTACCTGTGCGTAAATCTATGGATATAATCACAAATTCTTCAGGTATGAAACTTATTGATATTTTGTTGAGTACTGATTTAAAGATCGTAAATGGGCGATGTAAATCGGATGAAGTCGGAAATTTTACATATATATCAAATAACGGTAAAAGCTTAATTGACTATGCTATTTTGTCGCAAGATTTGTTCCCCATTATTGATAATTTTTATGTGCATGATTTATTTACATTATTTCGCCTCATAGGCCGATTGAGTTGGATTTGAAACTAAATTATTTCATTAATATTAAAAATAATGATCAGCAGGTAACAGAAAAACTGGTTTGGAATGATGAAAATGTAGATTTATTAAAATACAATATATCTCAACAAATTCCTAATATGGATGAAGTAGTTCGGTCGATAATTGATAATAATATATCAGTTGATGAAGGCGTTAATAAAATATCGGATATATTATATAGCGAAGCCTTTAAAATATTTGGATCAAAAATGGTATATAAACCCGTTAATACTGCTAATAAGCGTAAATATAAAAGCCAGTTGTATGACCAAAACTGTGAAACCGCAAACGAAATTTAAAAAAATTAAACAAACAATATAGATGATCACCGACGAATGAATACGCAAACGCTCTACGAAATAGTAAACGAATCTTTATAATGACTAAGCGAAACGCGCGAGCTAAATTTTCAAATAGTCAACGAAATCATCTTCATAAGTTCGCTAGAAACGATCCTCAGAAATTTTGGAAAGAAATAAAGAAAATAAGAAACAAAAATAAAAATATGAAAAGCAAACTCTCAAAAGATGAATTCTATGAATACTTTAAACATCTTTTTTCGAATGATGAAATTTTTGAAAATAATTATATAGAAGAACAGTTAAATATTGAAACAAATACTTTTATCAATATTGATGAACTGGATCGCGATTTTTCATATGAAGAATGAAGCGTTTTCTACGTTAAAACGCGGGAAAAGTGCTGGTAGTGATAAGTTAGTTCCAGATATATTTATAGTTTGTAAAGATTTGTTAATACCAGTATTTATTAAATTGTTTAATCATATTTACTCGAGAGGTGTTTACCCATCTTGCTGGTGCTACGGTGTTATTGTTCCGGTTCCTAAGAAAGGTAATGCTGATGATATCAATAATTATCGTGGGATAACTCTTACTAGCGTGTTTTCCAAACTGTTTTCAATTTTACTGGATATTCGATTGCTTAAATGGGCTGAGAGCAATGTCCTAATTAATGATTATCAATACGGTTTTAGAAAAGACAAAGGAACAGTTGATTGTATATTTGTTTTGACTTCTATCATTGATAAAATAATTAATACTAAAAAGAAAAAAGTATATTCGGCATTTGTTGATTTTCGTAAATGTTATGATATGCTTCATCGTAATGGAATTTGGTTTAAATTAATACAAATTGGTGTATCAACCAAAATGGTAAGAATGTTAAAAAGTTTGTACGTAAATGTTAAATGTTGTGTTTAGGTAAATGACGCTTTAACTGAAAATTTTGAAACATATATGGGGGTAAAACAAGGGGAGCCACTCTCGCCTTTGCTTTTCATTTTATTCGTTAATGATATGTATGAATGTTTACAAAGCCCAGATGTTCCGGCTTTCACTCTTAACGAAATTCAAATTTATTTATTACTTTTTGCAGACGATACTGTTCTTTTTTCCTATTCGAAAGGACTACAAACTTTGTTAGACAGATTGTATAACTATTGTCATTATTGGGGTGTTTCAGTGAATACTGAGAAAACAGTTGTCATGGTCTTTAAGAAAGGAAATAATATAGAAGATGTTGCACTATATTATGATAACCAGTTATTAAAAGTTGTTAAGACGTTCACTTATCTAGGCGTTACGCTGTCTTCTAATGGAAACTTTTACCAAACACAAAATGTATTATCTAAGCAAGCACTTAAGGCATTATTTAGTCTAAACACATTGTTTGATAATATTGAAATAGGAGTCCTAGAAAAAAACTTAAATTGTTCGATTCAATGATTGCTAACATTTTATTCTATGGTTCGGAAGTATGGGGTTTCCATAAAGCCCCAGATATTGAAAAAACACATTTGAAATTTTTGAAACAGCTTCTTGGAGTAAGAATACAAACACCGAATGCTGCAGTATTAGGATAATTTGGTCGGTTTCCGTTTGAGATAACTCGTAAAGTACGACTCATAAAGTATTGGTACAGGGCCTTGAAATCTCCAGATTCTTTAATATGTAAATGCATGTTTCCAACAGACGATAATGATAGATTAATAAATAACTGGACGATTAAACTGAAAACAATGCTCAGTGATCTGGGATTCGCATATTTATGGCACCTGAGAAATATTTCTGTTTACCAAATTAAAAGTGTGATTCAGAGAATATATGATCAGTACTTACAAAGCTGGTGTTCTGACGTAAACACTTTTTCTTAACTTGAATCATATAGAATTTTTAAAATTGATTTCCGAAGTGAAAGTTATTTAAATTTTGTTAATAATACCAAATATAGAAATTCTCTTTCAAGATTTAGATGTTCTGCTCATAAATTAGCCATAGAAGAAGGTAGATTTAGAAATATACCACGGGAAAGTAGATTATGTAATAAGTGTAGTTACAACCAAATTGAAAATGAATATCACTTTCTGTTAATTTGTCCATTTTATAGAGAATTGAGAAAGCAGTTTATACCTAGGTATTACTTAAGCTGGCCTAACATGAATAAATTTAAAGCTTAAATGCAAACTTCTAACAAAAAAAAATAAACAACTTATCAAAATGTGTACATTTAGCAATGGATATGAGAAATAATGTAATGAACTAAATAAAAATATGGTTTAAGCATTTAATGCGCTTATATGTTATGTAATTTATATGTATCATACTTTTCTGCTTATGTACCTTGATATGATCGAGCATGATCTCATTATTGTTACTGCCATTATTCTTTATTATTCTGTACGATGCATTTATTTAAATGGTGTAAACTCATATATTTTTATTAACAGGAGTACGAAAGGGTTAAAATCTCTTGACTTTTCTTTTTTCTCTCAAAAGAAATGACTTCCAACAAATAAAAACATTTCTGGCATCGTAAACGGGATAACATGCTCAACTTACTTGTTTGACAACAATAAATTACATTTATGAAACTTTGTGTTCGTATACGTTATATACTTCTCTCAATCATAATTTAGTAAAACAGAAACTAAGCAGTCTCATTGAAAACAAAATCGTTTGCAAGAGAAAATGAACCTGTATAGCTGGTAAGGAACATTTGGCATTTTTACAGATGGTTATAATAATAATTATACTTTATGGAACTGTCAAGACCTTATCGAACCGCTCACAATTGTATTGAATATTGTTTATGTGAGATTTGGTACCTCTATTTATAAACGAGTAGGCATCCCAATCGGTACTAACTGTGCACCCCGTGTTGCTGATCTGTTTTTATACTGTTATTAAAGAGATTTTATGTTATTTCTTTCTACCGAACATCAAAATGGCAATAAAACAGTCTTTAACAACACCTCGATGTACCTTGAAAAAAGATAATAACCATTTTCCATCTCTGGTTAATAAAATTTATTCTTTTGAACTACACCTTAATAAAGCAAACACTTCGAATAGGCAAGCAAACTTTCTTGAGCTTTATCTTTCTATTGAAAATGGATTCGTGACTACTAAAATATCTGGTACAAGAGACGATTTTAATTTTAATATAGTAAATTTTCCTTCATTAGACTGCGATGTTCCTCGTACAACACCTAATGGGGTTTATATCTCACAGCTTGTTCGCTTTTCTCGAGCTGCAATCATGTTAATGATTTCAAAGAACGTAATCTTTACATAACAGAAAACCTTTTAAAACAAGATTATCGGTATCATAATTTATGGAAAACATTTTGCAAGTTTTATCGCCGATACCAAGATTTAATTTAAAAATGCAGGTGAATGATAAAATCATAATTGCAACAAGGTACTTCGCGTCCAGTGTTTTATGGAGATTTAATTTATAAACTTATGAAAATAAAAGGCAATATTGATTTTCCCCGGTTATTCGTAAAAACCATATGTAAATCCGAAAACAACAGTTAACAACATATTATTCTACAACGCTCGGCAGGCGGGTGATTAACCCATCTACAGTTGATCAATTTGCTTACCTATTAGGTTGCACGACGATGACAAGGGTTTGAGAGTTTATGAAGATCTATGGGGAAGTCTTTTCTTTAAAGAACCTAGAATCTTAATTTGTTTCTTTTATCCCTGTCATTGTGTTCTTGCTAATTTGACTCCAGGGACTCTGGTCTCGGTAAGATCATCGAGTACCCACCCCTTTGGCTTTGCAATATTATTAGCTTTTGATGTTTTATACATTATATACGTTATATGTTATATGTTTTATTTAGTCAGTACTGTTACCAGTAAATTAACTCGTCACCGATGTCATGCAGTGATTGTTACGTATATCAGGGCTATCCGATCAACGTTTTTGGCGTTGTCCCGGTTAGCTCAGTTGGTTACGTCGCAGGAATTGCATGGCTAGGCGCTGTCGCCGTGACGGTGCGGGTTCGCTCCCAGCTAGAGACACTATCATTTTATATGTGTGTGTGCTTTTCTAAGCAACATTGTTAAGCTGCTGGGTGGATTGGCGGTATATCACCAAGACAACATTTACTTGAATGTTAGTATGAGAACCTGTTTGGCCTAGTGAGGTTGATGCAACCTAGAACCTGGTTTAAACCCCCAGAGGCATTTGTTTTGCCACTGACCGTTCCAAGGCGGTAACCCCAAGGGTACTTTATGTCGTTAAGTGTTTGTGGAGTCTTATTTGAAATGACATACTTATTACAACATGCTCCGTTTTCCTCTGTTCTTGTTTCGCTGTGTGGGGAGGCTGTGTTTTGTGAGTGAGGAGATTCCTGATATGCATATTTTCCTTTTTACGCCGATAATACAGTAATACTAGTGGATTCGGCAAGTTAAGTCCAATCCACATTAAATGTCTATGAGCACTTTTGTAATTTCTAGAAGCTTACATTAAATACGTCCAGAACCACCATTATGCTGTTCTGTCGTCCACGAAATATACGTAATGATTTAAAAATTAAAAAAAAAACTAGGCTCTCGAAATATTTAATATATATATATACCTTGGTATTATTTTTATTAAAAACGGTTCCTAAAGCAATGCATAAAAACACATAGCAAATAAAGCCATCTATACGCTTCTACGTAAACAAATTCTATCTCTCTACACGTCGATCTCCAAAAAGAACTTTTAAATAAAAATGTCAATACAGCAAATTGTGGGATTGTGGAAACAAAAGTATCATTGAAAGAGTTCAATTTTAAGCTAATATTATCGAACCAGACACATCAGAGTACAACTCCCCCATAGTGATGGTGCGAAAAAGGGATGGCAATAATAGATTATGTATTGACTTTAGAAAATTAAATGCCTTCACCAAATTTGATATAGAATCTATGAGCGATTTCACGACATAATGGTAAATTCATGAGCTACCTTTAACCGCATGATGCGTAAATTGCTCGCTGGCTGCCATAACACCGACAACTATGTTGACGATGTTCTGGGGCATACCGCATCTTGGGATCAACACCTGGACATGTTAAGAGATTTGTTTGCCGGAATCAGAAGTGCGGGCCTAACAGTTCAGCCTTCTAAATGCTTTATAGGATAGAGCAATATCGGATTCACCGGACACATCGTTGGATACGGTATCCTTCAGATGGAAGAAGACAAGCTGGAGAAAATTCGTCAAGCTGAAATACCAGCCACAAAGAGACAAGTTATGGCATTTCTGGGCTTGGCCAGCTACTATAGGCGGTTCATCCATTCATTTGCTAAGGCATCCGCGCCGCTGACTGATCTCACAAAGAAAAATCAGCCAAACAAAGGAAACGGTGGCATGGCACAAGACAAGGCCTTTAAATCACTGAAGGACCAGTTAACGCGGGCACCATTTCTACGTCTGCCTGATTTGGAAGGAATTTCATCATTCAGTGTGATGCTTCGGAGAATGGCATAGCAGCTGCGCTGTTACATCACCAAGATAATGGTCAGTTTCCAATTGCATTTGCCAGCAAAAAGTTGCTCCTACGTGAAAGAATCCATTCCGTGAAAAAGCGAGAATGTTTGGCAATAGTATTTGGTATGCAAACATTCCAGAAGTACTTGTATGGTACACAATTTGTGATCACAATGCTCTATCTTACATACATAAAAGTAAGATTGAGAACGGACATTTTTTCTGCAAAACTACAACTTCACAATACATGCAATTAAAGGTCCGGAATTTTTTTGCCGATTATTTAAGCAGAGAGTAATTAGTTTTAAAATCATTCATGAAAACATGAAAACGAAAGATCGTTTTCTTAAGAAGGGGGATATTTGTCAGGGATGATTTTGATTTTCTGTTTTATTACAGATAAATATATAAATGAAATCAAAAGGTTCAATTATAATAATTGTATAAATTAGATTGAATTTGTTTAAATCACACAAACTTATGCCCTGACAGTTGTTTTTGACATAGATATTTTCATTTTGTGAACTTGTTTAAATCACAAAACTTATGCCCTGACAGTTGTTTTTGACATAGATATTTTCATTTTGTGAAAGTTATAACTTTTAATGATATTTTATGATTTGAAGATGATTTGGTCTCTGGAAAAATTATGCAAACTTTTATTGTAGCTTGTAACCACTGTAATGTCAAATATAAGGTAAATAGAAAGGGGTAATAAGCGAGGCCAATTTTTATGCTACTTAAATCAAGGTTTCAGCGTTCTCTCCGTGAGCTTGCTCCATAGAGAGGTTACTTAGTACGTAGTGCAATTGTAGTGTTGAAACACAAAGGCAGAATCAGATTAACAGTGTACGGTTCCTTCGACTGCTGCCGTAGTCTCTTACGAAACACTGCTTCTCTGGGAATGTAGCATGGATTGAACAATCTGTTATCAAGATTCAGAGAGTAGTATTATAGGAGTTGGGCACTCCATACGGTTAGGACTTTATGGTCCCAACATAATAGTGGTGACTGACGTCCACAGAGTTGATGATGCTCGATAGATAGTCCATAGATAGAAAGTCGTGGCTAAGAAAGAAACCATATATGTGTTTAAGCCAAATCGTCTTTATGATCAACATAAATATTTTTTAAATATAAATTATTGTAAATCACCTAGCTCACTATTTCATTTTATTATATAAGCAATATGTAGCTTGAGAAAAATTACTATATAGTTGGTTTATCAGCCACAGTCTGAGGCACAACCACCTTGTTAACAAACCCTTTTATATTGTTCAAGTCTATAAGATTGAAAGTCTTAAATAAAGACGTAGGTTCTCTCGGTAGCTCATTACATTAGCAATGCAGACACAATTCAATATCAAAAGATGTGCTCGTTTGTTAAAGAAATAACAATAAACGTCAGATAAAGTCCACTGTAAAAGTTTAAAGTATTGTTCATTCAAAATATTACCGGCGCTGTATTATTTTTGCTCATGGTTCTCTCTTCTTCATTCATTCTTCATTTTTTCATTCCTTCTTCGTTTCTTTTCGTTCTCTCCTTTCTCTAACGCTAAGATTTCTGCTCTATAACATACATTTTTTAAGTCACCAATTTATAAGTTATGTTCCATTGTTGGTTCTCTCCTTTTTTATGTTTTGTTGAACCTCAGGCTATCATATATCATGAACTGAGAGAAACAAAATGCATTCCCTAAAACTGTACTGGATTGTAAGCACATGTCATACAATTTTATTCATTGACACTTAATAGTCAGGCATGAAAATTATAGCTTAACACACTTCCATCAGAGCGTTCAGCCAAACACTGTTATCTTTTCACATGATGGTAAATGCAATTAGCAAGGCACATGTTTTATCGGCTGGGGTCGTGATAAAGATCCTTTTGAATAGTTCATTTTAGAGTATAGGTATTGTTCAACTTACTGAGCAGGAATTAAATAATTTACGAAGTGAACTGGTACACTGCTTGACACGTTACAACTTAAACTATTCTGATCTAGTTTAACGAAATAATTAAATATTTTAATATGTTTATAATGCATTACTCAACTTTAAATGAATCGTCAACAGTGCCTACAGATGCTACATTATCAAGCACTACGAAGACTCTCGCGTGGTGGACCGACTGGGGATACTGGCAGTGTACTACAGAACCAAATGGCACATGTGTAATGTCAAGAGAGAGAGGGTGTACAACGAATAACACTAAAAACTGCGCAGATTTGTACAGAGTGACATCTAAGAATGTATCAGCATGCACAAGTGAAATTTGTCCAGGTTTGCAAATAATTCAATTTTATCAAACTGATGTTACATCTGTTACTATCTTCATTCAGAATGAAATTTAGGGGTGGTGCAACTTGAAGAATGAATTCAGAGTGTAAGCTTTTGTTTAAAAAAGCAGAATCACTTTGCCTAATAACAGAAAAATATTGGTATGCGTTTAAGGATTTATTGTCTGTTAATGTCCTAATGATCAAATGAAAAAAGATTAACGTATGCTATCAGGCATCCTCAGGCTTCGGCTTAACAGTTCGCATTATGTGTGCATTTATATATTTGTTGTGATACCTGATGTAAATGAATACTGATGACTTAAACATGAAGCGACTATTTGGATTTCTTAGATATATGTATGAACCTATTTGTGTTGTTTAGCTCACTGGACAACATGGGGAGGTTGGCAATGTACAACGCAACAGGGCCATTGTCTTATGCTGCGATACAGAGTATGCTCAACGGGTAACCCCGAGAGCTGTGGTGATGGCGGTAAATCTAATGAACTACAAACTTGCGACAATATAATATGTCCTGGTGAGTTGAGTAGAAGATCTGCAAATTCACCTTGAAATAAAATAACATTTAATATTACGATGAACGGGAAAATTTGTGTTTTGCTTTCCATCAATTTGTGTATATATCCGGCGTAATTTCACTCTTGGCTTCGTTTTCTATTCGCGGCGTTTTAGGTGTTTTCTTTTAAGGGCTCGCCACACTCCTCCCAATACTAGTTATCGATAAAAATAAAATTAACAAAATCTCAATAACGGCAAAATGCCGTTAAATGAAACTTTGCACAATTGTATGTTATTAATGTATCTTTATTTTGCAGATGGTAAGACACGCTAGAACAGTAAAGAAAAATAGAGAAATCTAAAAATTCCCTCAATTTCTATTAACATAATTTTACAATAACTAAACAACACAAAACATCATTTTAAATGCCCAGATTAGTAATATGATACTGACAACAATTTATTGTGTCCCCGTGACTTACATATGTAAACTTTACGAGATATTAGTAAAAGAGTGTTTGACCTTCAATTTTCCTGTCGCTTCCTGGTCGCGTAAACGAATGACAATCACTGATTTCTATTTAAGTAGTTGAAAGTTTTTAACAAAGTACACACCGCTTTCTTGTCAGTAACATTGCACTAACGTGGAAATTTAAAATTATGTTTTGTATCGCTTAGCTTTTGTGAATTTATGTAAATAGAATTTTAAGGAATTTTAAGGTCTAGCTTGTTTTCTCTACTATTCTAACGTGTCTTACTGTATGCAAAATCAAGATACAATAGTATCATTTATTTGTGCAAAGTTTCATTGAACAGCATTCTGCCATTATTGAGATTTTGATAATTTTCTTTTTATCGATGAATAGGATTGGGAGGAGTGTGGCGAGCACTTAATAAACGTATTGCATTTCTCATCGTGCTTTGTTTGAGTTATTGCGTGGCATTGACCTCTTGTTGCTTAGCGTCACTTTGTTTATAAGGCGACACGTGTCCGTTCAGTATAATATGTATATACCATTTGCGATAAATTAAAGTAAGTGTATATTTAGTGAAGTTTTAACAACACAAAACTTAAAGGAACGGAGTGTAGCGAATGACAGTGGTTTCCTAATTGTTAAAACTTCATAAATATACATTTAATAACTTGGTGATCCCAACATTTGCACATGCGAGAAAATGAAAGCATGAAAATTTTACTCACAGAGAAAATGAAAAGTTTTGATAAATAAGTGATTAAAAATGTGATATTTTGGGGAATTTATGGATTTAATTGAACACTAGTCAGGTAACAATTCTCAAAATTTTAAAAAGAAAAACTCGGAAGAAAAATTGTAAAACAGAATCTTCTTTGTCTGGTGAAGACAGCCATTGTTCACAAACCAATTAAACCGGTTACAACAAAAGTTGTTCAAGTACGAGTTTACCGTGCGGGAGAAATACTAGGGCATTTGATTATCTTTACAGCCAGGATTAGGTAACATCAGTTATGAATGCACAAATGAATCCACAAATGCACACGTCCCCTGTGATGAATTATGCACAGCTAAATTCCTACGTGTCGTCTACACCACAAACTCCCATTTTTTCCCCAATGAGTCAGGCGACCCCACCGTGGGCACCTTGCATGAATGAGGATATACGAGCTATCAAAGGGGCGTTACCGAAGATTGCGAAAGTTGAACAAGTGGTGAATAGTAATTTACAAAAACAACTTGATAATTTTATATTTGTATTCAGAAAAATGGGGATTAAAGATAAACGTAAATAAAACAAAAGTTTGCGTCTTCGAAAAGAGAAGAAATAAGAAAACGATATACAATGACGTCTTTATAAATGGTGAAAAAGTTAAGATGGTAGACTCCTTCATTTATCTGGGCATGAAATTTTGTTATACAGGTAACTTATCATATGCAGTAAACACTCTATCAGAGCAAGCCTTAAAGGCATACCATGATCTTTTATTGCTTTTGATAGAATCGATGTTGACATTAAAACTAGACTCTATCTTTTTGACAGCATGGTAGTGCCAATTTTATTATATGGTTCTGAAGTGTCCGGTATTTATAATTTCCAAGAAATAGATAAACTACATATACGATTTTGTAAATATATTTTAGGTGTTAAACAACACACACCAAATTTTGCTGTTTATGGTGAACTTGGAAGGTTCCCGATCTCAGTATTTTGTAAAGAAAGGGCAGTAAAATTGTAGTTGAAAATAATGAAAAACGAAAAATCGCCCATAAAAAGGCATATATAATGAACAAATATTAATTAACAACCGGGCTAATGCTATGAACAGTTATTTTGAAAGTTTAGGGTTTTCGCATTTGTAAGAAAATTTCAATCTAAATTATTTTCCAATTATAATAATTAGACAAAGAATTAGAGATCAATTTATACAAAACTGGTCTGAAACTATTAATTGTATACAAAAACTAGTATACTATAAACAGTTTAAGACAAGTTTTGTTTTTGAAGATTATCTCTCTTTTATAAAAATTGTTCATTAAGAAAGCAACTTAGCTGTAAGCGTTTAAGCTCTCATTCGCTTGATATTGAAGTTGGTCGTTCTAACAATATAAATAGGGAAACTCGTATTTGCTAAATGTGCAATCAAAATACTATAGAAACGGATTATCACTTTTTGTTATGTTGTACAAAATATTCTGAGATTAGAAGAAAGTATTTTGGTGCCACTGCGTGGCCCACATTATAGACATATAAACATCTAATGTCGTCAAAAAAAACAAGTGTAAAATTCTAAAAAATTGCAAATTTATTAGAGATGCTAACACCCTTCGCACTGATACCCTTGCTATGTTGACTGTTTCCTAAAGAAGTATGTAAGTATGTATGTATATATGTATGTATGTTGTATATAATGAATTGTGTATGTCTTTATTTGTTGAATGTAAATGTGAATGTGTCTTTGCCATATGTTCTATTGTAAATGGCCAAAGACATGATTTTTTTCCGATATGCCAATAAACTTAAAACTTGAAACTAGTACAAGCCAAAAATGACTGAATTTGAGGACAAACTCAAATGTGTAGGACCACGTGAAATCTCAGTGGAAACATCTTGTAGTTTTATCAACGATGCTTATGAAATCAGAAAAGTGAACTTAAAAAAGCCCGGACCATGATAAACAATTTACAAAAGGCATGTGCCTAAATGAAAAATCAGCATTAAACAACATGTATTAAATGCAGACAAGTTAAACTTTCAAATGCTGATAATATTTCATTAATAAAACAAATAGTTGTTTTATGTTAAAACAAGATGGTGGTAACAATTGCACATATGGTGAACTTACTTGGGCATTCCAAATTAAGAAGATTTAAAATGAAATTGGTATGTCATACATAGAGGATACAACATGAGTGATCATTTTATACTGAAATTATTAAACGAGTCGTCTAAATCGATATAAAACGAGGCTTTTGCCGAGTTTTATATCGATTTAGATGACGAGTTTAATAATTTCAGTTTCAAATGATCAGGCATGATGTATTCTATTTATCACATACCCTGAAAAACAAGCTAAATCCATGAAATGTCCCTTTCTATCGCCTAGTAGAGCGAAGTTTAAAACGTGTGTAATTCGGTCGTATCGGGTGATACATAAGCTAGTCCCAAAAGAATTTATCCTACTGTTTTCCCATTTGCCAAAATAAGTTAAAATAAATAAATAAAATTAACTACGCTAGAGTCTAGATAAAAGAATCTATCATTTATAGGCTTCTGAAGTTGTGTTTAATTAAATAAATCGATCTAGTGTATGACGTCATTTGTGTAAACTTTCATAGCGGCATATGACAACATTGAAATTTTCTGGATATAAACTGGAAATTTGGATGGAAAATGTGTTTCTAGTGTTTTTATTTTGTTTCGGGGATGTTGTAAGATCACATAGATGATTTTCTGAAAACGATGTCAGCGTCTGAGTCATTTTGTTTTCGATTTAAACGAAATGAAAATGGCTTTGTTGCTGTTGTTGAATTTCATCATAAATTTTCGGAGTATTGCTATCTTACGGAGTAAAACAGATGACAGAAAGTTATATTTTCCACGGATATTATCAATATAAGGGATGCTTAGGATCCTTATAGAAATTGATTGCTTGCCTGAAGTGGTCAGATGGCAAAGGTAAGTCATTTTCTTAAATTTGTTTAGATCGCTGATAACGCGGATAAATTCGGCTACGATATCTAACTAGTTATATATCGAAAATATATAACGGGTGTTATTACACTCCCACACCGGAAGGTATGTGATAAATATGGATAATTGAAAACTTTAATGTAGTATATTTTCATTCAATAAAACAAAGAATAATCAATAAATATATAAACAGAGTTGGTATGCAGGTATAAACAACTCAAACAGACTTTCATCTTACTGTATTTACAAGCATGTACTTTGTTTGGAAAAATATCACAATTGTATAAGCAAAAATAATAATAGACCATCTTTAGCCAGATAAAGACTTTCATAACATGATGAAGCCATTGCGAAATGAAGACATACACATATCGACATAAAATTTGTGTTCCGTCATCAACTTCAATTTTTAAAACATTGTCTTAATAAAAGTTGTTACTGCTTGTATTTCCGACATTCTTGAAATTTGTCTTGGTAAAATGTAACGTTGCGGATTTTCATGTCTTTACTATACATGCTATTTATTACTTTGAAGATATAATTTTGCCCTATGCTATTTTACGCCAATTAAGTTCATAATTATTATGTCATCATGATAATTTGATAAAATGGATACTTTACATTGTTTCTTTCTTCGGTCAACCAAGTATATCATTATGGACATCAATTTCATCAAGCAAATAATTCAGAAAAGCAAGGAAACTATCTTGATCTCAAACAATCCATTTCAAAATGGTTCCTTAAATTGACTCTTGTGTTTGCAAGTGGGTGGCAGGGGTTCGATATTTTTGAGACCCGGTTGGTCTTTGGACAAGTGTGAGGTATGTGCGCCTTTCAACCATTCTTAAACCACCCACTGGCTCATTGTTATGCAACTTAACATTTCAAAGAAATAACCCACTGGTTCACCTTCTCGGTTCTTTTTTGTGGTGTATTATTCGAAATAATTGTCGATTTAAAACATGCTCTTGTTTCATTCTGAGTTTTATTGCGTGGAGATCCTTGCCGTGTGGCTATTCCTGAAGCATATTTTTCGGCGTTAGCTGTCTAAGCTCACTTTTGACTTATTTTTTCGACCAATTAAATACTGTAAATAAAACTTATTATGCAGCCGGAAAATTAAATAAATTATTTTGATTGGTTATTAGTGGGCCTCGTTAATGATTACCGTAACGATTTTTATATTGTGTGTTAGTATTTACATGGCACCTATATGTTGGGGCATTTTCGTTTTTAAAAGCGATAATTGTATTGGAGAAAAAGATATTTACGGTATAAATAACCAGTTAAGTCAATTGATGGCTTAAATACGATTTTATATGGAATATTCATGGGTGTCGGGTAAACACTCGAGTACAATACACAGTGTAAAACGACAGAGAAGTGCTGATATTTCTGGTTCTTACTGGTTCCTTCTTAGTTCCTTTAATACTCTCAAGCGGAGGCCCCGGGTTCAATACTCGGGAGTCACACTTTTTTTAAGTTAATTTACGTAAAAGTTGGTAGATTTCGCTCTTGTAACAAGTTGTTATTATTTTCATTTATTGCATTTTAATAACATTTATTCGTCATAAGTACCAACTCTACAAGAGGTATTTTATTGAAACTGAATAAATGTACAGTTAATGTTAGAATTCTTCTTTAATCGACGTATTATCAACAGACGAAATTTGTGCACGCTCTTTATTTTATTCTTTATTACATATAACAATCTTTTCCATCAACGCCGTTTATCTTTTTTAAAGATATTTCTTGTTTTAAATGTGTACATTCTGCAAGCCAACTTCAGGTTTCATCGATATCGCTACACTTTTAACCTGCATCCAAGTTTGTTTTTTTGTTTTTTTTTTTAATTTTTAAAGGACGGTTTCATTCCTAAGTCAAGGGACTGATCGAATAAATTGCTAATAAACTGATCGAATAAATTGCACCGAAACAAGAATTTCGAAGCTGTATCTAAAATAAACAGGCTGGACGTTAACACGGAGAGGGTTTGTTTGAGCCACTTGTGTTAAGTATTGCTGCAATTTATGCGTTATATATGTATGTGAACTCTTACCGCAAACAAGAAGGCAAAATTTCTGGATAAATCTTTCTCTGTGTAACTAATCAAATCGATGGTCATTTCTAAAGCCAATAAGGATCAATGGCAAGCAGACAGAAGCGAAATTGCACCGGGCAAAATAACGACAACTCGATATTAAAATATACAATGAGTTTGCAAAGTTCGGTTTTTTTTCGCGTAAAAACACTTTATCGTTATTTCTGGCTTACCTCTTTTTATTTTGTCTTTTGGGCTTGGGCGTATTTCGTTACTTACTAGTGTCCAAAAGAAACTATACCAAACTTTCAATAAAATGTTTTAGACCTGACTATTTTTAAAGTCTGTATATGTTGGCTGATGATTGCAGGATTGGTGAAACTTATTTTTTGTAAACATGCATGAATCTGTTAAAAGGTCTCTCAAATAAGTAAGAGCAATCAAAATATTCTATAATAGCCGTTTGGTTTTATAGTATTTCCTTGCAAACCACTGGTATCGTTTCATTTATTGCATCTTACAGTCAATTTTTATTATAAAGACCTACAATCAGTTCTCTTACATGTAGTTTGAATGATGTCACGTTTTGCAGTCTATCTGGTTTTCTGAATGTTGCTTTAACACATTAATTTGGTATGTTTATGTATATAAAATGCATAAATTACTGTTTAGGCTATAAGATATATGTTTGTTTTATTATAATATAGCTTAATGTGTTTAAATAAAGTTATTTTCACCTTAATGTGTAGATACATTTTTAAATTACACTTTGAAAGCCAACAACCGCGGCAAATAAAAAAATGCGTGTGTTGACTTATGCGTAGTTATAGAAATTTATACGTTATGAGATCAATTTCATGTCTACAGAAGTACGTTGTAAACAATAACTATTACCGAAACAAAAAAAATGAAATTTTTGATACACTGTTTTCTAGCTATTTATAATACGATCAATAAGAACATGTTAATTTACAATATTTATCATATTCAGCTCACTGGACAGAATGGGGAAATTGGCAGTGCAGGAATGAACATTCGAATTGTCATCAAATAAGATTCCGGCAGTGTTCAACTGGTACCGTAAATCATTGTGGTGACGAAAATAAAAGCTGGGATCTAAAGACTTGTATAAGCTGTTTCAGTACGTTATATTTTTGACTAATTTACTCTTATGTTTACGTGACTGATCATTATTATATTTCGAGCACTTGGAGAATGTAAAATAACATTTGTGCAGACTCAAATCTTTGAAAATGATCATTTAATTAACCATTCTCTCTCCCTCTCTCTTCTTCTTGACTGTGTGGAGAGCTGTTTTTTTTCTGAATATGGTATGCATATTTCACTTTTTTAAACAAAATCAAAGTAGCCTATGCATTTTTTACAACGGAAAAATATTGTGCATTAAACGAACATTCCTAGCATTTGAATTTCGTTCATAAATTCATAGACTGAGTTTTTATGTGTGAGATCAACATAAACATGCATACTTAGCTCCATGTGAGTTGTTTAAAAAAGGTACACACTTTTTACTTTTTTTTTCTTCGAATATTGAAACATAGAGTTAATTCGTAGAATTTGATTGGCTTGGCAGTAATACACAAGAAACGTGTACACGTTGTCTTTGCTTTATTTGGCAGGTACAATGTGTGTTACTTGCAACCAAGAAATTCCTTTAAATCCTTAATGACATCCTTATATTCTACCAACTATTCTCAATTCAAGCCCTTGTTTAATTTCAGATTAATAAAATAACTTTATCTGGTATATTGTGGCATATATGAGCATGTTAACTAGTGTTGGCAACATATATCGATATCCCGATATACGTTAAACGATCCGAAAGGTCATCCGGATATTCAGATACAAGCACTTTGCTTCTAGTAATATTTTCTGATATGGGACTAAACTGTCGTTCCCACAGACATTAATAAATCTTCATCTCTAGACAGAATTAAGCCGTCTTTTCCATAGAAATGTATTGTGTTGACATCCAAATTTCGATTGAGTTTTTTATACTAATAAGTGATTTTATAATATGGTAAGGCAGAAATAAATGCTAACCTTCCTTTTCTCAAAGACATTAATAAACAACTTACAACTCATTTCACTGTGTATTACTCAACTTTAGATGAATCGTCAACAGTGCCTACAGATGCTTCATTATCAAGCACTACGAAGACTCTCGCGTGGTGGAATGAGTGGGGATACTGGAATTGTACTACAGAACCAAATGGCACATGTGTAATGTCAAGAGAAAGAGGGTGTTCAACGAATAAACCTAAAGACTGCGTTGACCTTTACAGAGATACATCTAAGGATGAATCAGAATGCACAAGTGAAATTTGTCCAGGTTTGCAAATAATTCAATTTGTCAAACTGATGTTACATCTGTTACATGTACAATCTTCCTTCAGAATGAAATGTAGCGGTGGTGCAGCTTGTAGAAATCAAAAAGTAAGCTTTTGTTTGAAAACAGAATCACTGTGGCTATTAACATTAAATATGATGTGCGTTTAATAATTTATTGTCTGTTAATGTATTAATTGTCAAATGAAAACAGATCAACTTATGCTATGAGACATCCTCATTGTGTGTGTGCTTTACACATTTGGTGTGTTACCTTGTGTAGGTAAACTGAAAACTTAAACATGAAGCGACTATTCGGATTTCTTAGATATATGTATGAACATAATTTTGTTGTTTAGCTTACTGGGCAGCATGGGGAGGTTGGCAATGTAAAATGCAACAGGGCCATTGTCTTATGCTTCGATACAGAGTATGCTCAACGGGTCACTCCGAGAGCTGTGGTAATGATGGGAAATTTCATGAACTGCAACCTTGCGACAATATTATCTGTCCTGGTGAGTGGTGTATACGATCTGCCTTATACTGCTTGAAAAACAATCGTCATATTCTTTACTCAGTCGTTATAAGTTATACCAGATCCTTAAAATTGGTTTGCTCGTATACATATAAACAAAGTTGATGATTTTGTAAATTTAAGAGTTTTAAGTATCGAAATTTAACATACGTATTTTATACACTAAACTATTTTTTTTGAATTAGAAATCAATAAAAGTAGCACGTTTGTGAAAATGCACTTATTGTGATCTCGCCTAAAGTTGGAAACCTAGAACCTGGTTTAAACCCCCAGTAGCAATTTGATTTGCCACTGACCTTTCCAATGCGGTTACCCCTCGGGGTCTAATTTTTGTTAATTGTTAGTGGTGTCTCTTTTAAAAATGATCATTTTATTAACCATGCTCTCTCCCTCTCTTCTTCTTGACTGTGTGGGGAGGCTGTTTTCTCTGAATGTGGCGATTACTGATATGCATATTTCACCTTTTTACATGTTCATGTATTTTGTGCAAAACGATGGAGAACTTTTCATTTGGAATTTTGTTTAAGTTTATGTGGCAAACAAATCTTCTACTTTACAATCTAATTCTTATTTACCAAGCCTTATTATATGTTAAAGAGTATCCCGCCTAATGTTTAACTAAAAACGTCAAATATGCATATCAGGAATTGCCGTATTCAAAAACACAACCTCCTCACACAACCAAGAGGATGAGAGTGAGAGAAAAAGCATGGTTTATAAAATAATCGATTTCAATCAGGACACAAAAAACAATTGATAAAACTGCTTTGGAACTGTCAACTTCACTATGCAGTTCAAGATATGGATCAGGATGTGCATATTTGCTTCTTATTGGTGTTATATACACCACTCCAAAGATCAATGGCTTATTCATATCATTTTAAAGATATCTATGGAGAACCACAGGACAAGTTTTGAGTCTGTTTTTAGAATTTGGCATATCACTGCATATGGGGAGTATTTTTCTTTTATTAAAATTACAATGCCTCCTGATCTGTATCTTGAGGTTTCTGTTCTGTTGTTTACAAATACAGAGAAACCTGGTACACTACTGTTGTCAAGGTTATCTAGTTTACTTTCTTGTTCACCAACAATGTCAAATTAATTTATTAGTTCTATAAATTCAGGATAGTTTAGCTTTATTGATTTAATACCACACACATTAATACTACATATGTTCAACTCACTGAATATTTTTTTTCTAGCATTTGTATTAGTGTTGTACTCTTGCCTATCATATTGATCTGTTTCTTCTTGATTGCTATTTTCTTCTTTATCTGTTGCCATGTCATCATTTGATTGTTCATGATTCATGTTGTTTGAGTCACTTACAAGACAACTGTTTTGAGTTGTTTCCTTCTGTTTTTGGTTTGTGTCTCTGCATCTACAGGTGATATAGCCTGCATTTTACCATTTTCATTTTCATTACCTAAATAAGTGGATTTACTCATTATTTTAATAATCTTAACATCGTACATAAACAGAATAAAAATGATCATGGTCTTGGTTTTGTCCACACAAACATTTAATTTCCATCTCAAACAATATTCAAATAAAATGTGTAACCCGGATTCTGTTTCTGTTTCTCAGAAAATAACTATCATCTGCATACAGTAAAAATACTTTTAGCAATCCAATACATATCCCTTCAAATTTATTTCACATAAAATGCCCCTCTTTATCGTTTAAGTACATGGACAAAAGAAAAGGAGATAAACTCTCGCCCTGTCCTACTCCTAATAGGAATCTCATTACTTAATGTATTTTAATGCTTAAATTTTGTTTTAACATGTCCATAGATTGACGAATAACATTTGAAATTTAACCTCTCACTGCTAATTTGAATAATTAGCATCAAATAATATATCTGACTACAAAATCATAACCGTTGGTAAAATCTACAAATGATGCATTAAGTTGTTTACCTGCATTTTAAATTGATTGATTACACCATGTAATACAAAAATATTATCAACAGTGTCCACATTTTTTATTAAAACTTTTCTACGCTTCAATATCAACATTGCAATTCTCTGCACATATACTTTCTCAAACCTGCCTGCGCTACAATATAAACATTTGAATACACTGCCCAATATGTTAATCTATAATTTAATACCATTACGAAAATTCTACCCATTAACTGCCAAGCATATTCACGTGCCCTTATTTGAACAATGGAACAATAAAACCCTCGGACAATTTTTCTGGATGGATCATATTTTATACAACAATACAATGGAAAATTATCATATGTATAAAACAACGAACTGGAATATTTGTTATCTGATTATTTATAATAAGAAAACCATCGTAATAATAAAAACGATAATTCTTCTAGCTCAATGGAATGCCTGGGGAGAATGGAAGTGTACTGATTTGCAAAACAAAAATTGTTTTGTTGTTCGATTCCGAGCATGTTCAACGGGGAAAGTCAGTGACTGTGGAGAGGAAGCGGAAGGCCATGAACATAATTACTTTAAATGCGATTCCTGTACAGGTAGGCAATTTTGAATAAACATATGTGCATAGTTCGTACTTTCAAAATACGTCGCTCCTTACTAGAAATTCCTATGTCACTGTGTTAGTTGGCTTGATTGTAAACTTATTTTCTGAATCAACTATACACTACGATTTGCGAATAAAACAAATACACCAAACTTTATTTAGAATTAAAAGCCTGGAAATTATAAACTCTCTTTTTCTTGACGTGACATACATTGTACTTGTACATGGTAGTCCATGTTTAAGCTGCTTTAAAGTGGAAGGAAACTATACTAGTGAACAAGCAAAGTCGCTATGTATAAAAGTGTCAAGAACTTAATAATATTAACTACAATACTTATATTTCAAATTTGCAATGATACACAGTTTTTTTTTTCTAAAAACAAAAACGAAATTAACGCCGATACAGCAAGCGAATTAAAACTGAAGTTGTTTAACTTTAAAATGTTATTGAATGCCATTACAGACTTGGATTCAGAATATTACATACTTTATTGCCATTGTGTGAAAAATGCAGCATATGTTCCATTTAATATTGAAATTATTTCACAACGTCGGAATATGCATGCATAATAGAAATGACCATTTGCAGTATGTCGAAAATAAAATGTTAATGAAGATATAGCCGTCCCTGTAGAGTGCAGCATTTGTTCCTTTTTCTTTTGTTATAGTAATCAAGTATGCAATGCAATAGTCAGTATATGCATGTATTCTTTAATAAATACGTTGCAGGTTAAACAAACGTCTATGTTGTGCAATATTAACTTTATAATTTGTGGTAATTATTTATTACGCCCGGAGCAAATGACTATTAAACAAAGGCATGTTTACTTCAGACGAATTAAACATGCCCTTCGTTAAAGTTTTTTTTAAAGCAATAACAATTGCGGGAAAAATCATCTCGCTGCAGAAAGTTTGAAGTACCTACAGTACTGTGAACGTTTAAAGTTACGAAATTTGCGTGTATCGTGCGTCCGTCTAACGTCTATCGTGCGTCCGTTTATCGTGTATCGTGCGTGCGACTATCGTCTATCGTGCATCATGGGTCTAATCGTCTAAAGTGCATCGTGTAATGGGCATTCGTTTGCCGCATTATGCAAATTTAATCATTCGTCGAACATTTGATAGTATTTTTTCAAATTTTTAGAAATGTCTTACACGAGGTATATCAATCGGTAGTACGGTATGCATATACACAGTGTGTAACAGTCTTCGTTGTTAAGGTTTAGATTTTAGACCACTCCTATCAACCACAACAACAACAACACCAAAACCAACAAACAAACAAGGAAGTGAAAAAGTTAAATGCTGGACATGGTTAATTTAGCATCGTTGTTAGGAATGTGTTCCTCTTTCAACAATGACGTTGTTGTCTTAGATCTTAAGCTGAAATGGAGCTGGATTAGCGGACGAGCTGATACGATTTGACAGATAAGAAATTTCCTGGCACAGTGATTATGAATTATTTGGTGCCTTGCATATTAAATCAAGGCATCTCATATACAGTGAAGCCAGTGATAATCATCTGAATCAACAAACAAACTGAAGTGTCAAGAGCTGTGTGCCATTTGGTACCGTAGTTACTCGCTACACAGGTGGAAAATGCGTCTTGACAATTAAAAAAACAGTATGTTAAATAAATGAAGCAATTTGATTTTTCAAAGACTCAGTCCCATGGTATTCTTGTCCCTGGATCATCATTTCAACATTATTTTATAAACCGGGTTAAACATTTCAAACGAATTTTATCGTAACAAATTATTTACTGTACAAAATGGTAACATGATTTCTAATACATAATTGTTTGGGCAAAATGGATTTCCAAAAATATCACGAAGAATTATCCAAGTTCGTTTATATGTAAACATTTTATAATACATGACAGTAACTGTTTTCTCATCTCCTCATTTTTTGTTTTTATTTTACAGGTTTTAAGGAATAAACACATGCTTATTTCATTTACTTGGGTCAAAATCTTACAAAAATCTTACCTGGGATATTTAAAACAACTAAATGGGGTTAAAATCCAAACGACTCCTGTCGCGACAGTAATTATCATCAAAATTATAAAATGATTTTGACAAATATTTTTCAGGCGGAAGGCATTCCAATTCATTTGCGAAGAATGAGAGAAACATACTAAGATTCGAAATCCTTAAAAACATTTGAAAACTATCACATCATATGTGTTACAGACCAGTTTTATTTGTTTATTCATTTACACTAATGAAAGTACATAAATATGTATTAATATATTAAATATAAACTATCAAGTTGAACCATTTTCACTGAAGTGTGGTTTATTTTGTATAATTCTACATGATTAAAGGTACAGAATATTCTTTGAACACTTACTGGGGTCAAAATGCTACAAAATAGCAAAAAAAGTTACCTCAGATATTAAACATACTTTTAAAGAAGAAAACATTCCAAACGTGTTAATCGTGACAAACCTTTTATAACACAAAAAGGTATCATGACTTCGACAAATATGTTTATGGCATATTGCAAATTGTATGTTGCATACCAACACCTTTGCAAATAATGCCAGAATTATATTTACAAGCAGAATCATTGAACGCATGCAAAACTGTCAAATTATTTGTGTTGTAGACCACTATAAATTTGTTTAGCCCAAAATTCATTTTCAAAATACTATATTACTCCAAGTACATGTACATATGTATATGAATGTTTTATATTATACATAATCAATTGTCTCTTAAGTGTTGTTCAACCTGTATTATTTTACATTTGTTATGAATTAAACATGGAGAACAATGTCTCATTGTACTAGTGATCACATTTGTATAAAATCAACCTTTGTTTACATTCATTTCTTCAGGTGAGAGACTTTTTAATAATCAGTTTTTATAGACCTAATTTGAAAGGTGAACCCCATTTCTGGAATAATTCAATGTTGAAAGAATGATGTTTTCCAAAGCCGGATATGGTTCCATATTTTTTTATTAAATCATCAGTTTAAAATACTATGAGAATTATCCATTGCAGTCATGAAAATGTATCCTCCGAGCACCCAGTTACAGTTTGCTTGTATAAATCCAAGTCCTCATTAAAATTAAAAATTCCAAGGCTGTTGTTGTTTCATTTGACAGCAAAGTCAATAAATTGAAAAGAAAATTAATATATCAGCAAAACACGTTCGTACTACTTATTATACTTTGGTCTGCATTGAAAAAAAATCATTTTCGTTAAATTTAGAACGCCTTACCGATATGTGTCAGTCTCAATCATTCAGAAGCTCTGATTTTGCAAAGGCGATCCGTACGTTTGAAGACACTTATAGTTAAAAAACCAGACACTTCAAAGCGAAGCTCGTAATTAGGATATTAGTATGGAACGCCGCTGTTGTCTCGTGAAAACGGTTTTAGACTGTCGCCTTGTCGGAAATCGAAAAGACACATCCTACGGCGACACGCACTTTTTAACAATATAATTGCGCTCAACGGCATGTTCAAGTAAGCTGGGTTCTGCGGTTGCCACGAGATCTGAAGAAAAGTGTATACAGACGTTACAAGCACAATAGTGACCTTATTACAACCTTGGAAATATTTAGAATGAAATCATTTCAATAAGCAGATCATATGTTTTTCTCGTTTTGATCAAAATTACGTCTGAAGTGAAAAACTTTGCCCCATAACCATGTTTTTGTATTTCTTAAGACTACTTCAAAATTCTTTTGCCTACCCACCTTGCGACCTTAGAAACATTTTTCAGTGAAATCACTTAATATTTAAATTAATAAAAGCACTATAAAATTCCTAATTACGAAAAGGCAAAAGTGTTGAGACAATTTAGATCAGTAAAGAAAAAAGTTAAAGCTTGAAAATCCCTAAACTTCTATTTGCAATCAAACACAAAAACGAAGCATCGCAAAACAAAAACAGTTCAAATGCCCACATGATCAAAATGATACTGACAATAACCAAGATCCTTTAAAAGAACGTTTAATTTTGAAGAGAGAAATCAACAATTTTGTTTGTGTCATCCATTTTCGCATCCATGCAATTAAAGGCCAAAACACACCTTCACAAATATCTCTTATTGTATACATGTGTTAGACAAGATGATCTTAGATATTGTTGTTAGAAACTTATTACTCAGGAAGGCATTTACATTGATTTTAAGTGTTGCTTTTTTAGTGTATGGCTGCAGAGCGTATGGATTTTTTTAGGTCAAACTTTTTTCTTTACTTTTCTTATCGTATAAAAATAAGCATTAATTTATAATATTTATTTATGCAAAGTTTGATGGAACTGCATTTCTTTCGTTTTGGAGATTTTGATAATTTTCTCTTTTTATTAATCACAGTACGATGATAACTACCATAGCATATAACGTGACAGTAAAAAAAAACATAATCACGAAGTGGCATCGACGGCGTACCATATATTTGCATTCATTTGTAAAATGGGATAGCCAAGTACTTAAACGTCCTTTGTTTTATAAACCATATACCCGACTTCGTAACTCGATATCATATTACCTAAATTTTACTGTGCCCAGTGTTTAAGAAATACGGTTAAAGCGCCGTTTACTTATTTCATTAGATATCGCGATTGATTCTGGATTTGTTTACCATACGAAATCAACACCTGTCGATAAGACTTTTATAAATCGATGTCTCTAGACGTTCGTCAGAGCAGTGTTACACTGATCAATGACAGAACGTCTAGATGATCTAGACTAAATATTTGTATGCCAGAAATGTATATCGCATATCGTGCGATAATCACGTACGTTGCGTCCGTCTTTCGTGAATGTGTGTGTGCGTCTACCGTGTATCGTGCGATTCGTTTGTAACCTAAAACGTTCACAGTACTTCAATTATTGAGACTTCGAAATAAATACTAACACAATTCAATAGAATATTTAGTAACCGCATATATCTGGACTCTTAAGCTAGGATAACCGTACCAATAAAATTACAAGAGGTATGTATTGAAATATTGCGACACAATGATAAATTTTCCATATAAATTTGTTCTTCAAAGCATTGCAATTTTATATTTCGCCTTTCTATTACATTGTATTACAATGAAAAAAAAAATTGCAATGGCAGACAAATAGGCTGATATACAGAAGGATCACAGATTATGTTAGTGTCTTTTGATAACACGTGATACTGGAAGAAGCCTATATGGTCGTAGGAAAAGGCGATGCTATGCCGAGCCTTTTCAGACCATATTCGCTGATTTTTTATCATGCAACTCTTATTTTAAGTCATTTCTTAAAAACAAATATAAACGATAAATGTCTGTTTATGCCGCATGAATACATCTGTCGTAGAGACATTTTAGTAGAAAGTCAGCTATTTTGTTATTTTATTTTACATTTTGAAATGTGTTAAGATCAGTGAAATATGAAATAAGTGTGCGGTGTGTCTTTTGAAATTTTGAAACAAGAAAACAATGCGTATACCAAATCAATGTTTTTTTACAGCACGTTGTGCATTTTAAAACAGAAAACTGAAGAAAACACAAATACACATACAAAGAAAAATAATAATAAAATAACAGAAAATCATACGCTCGTCGGTTTTTTCTTGTATTATATGACCCGGGAAACCACAAGACCCAGCATCACGTCCACACATTACAGCGGCTTTTTTCCTTTAGATTTCCATTGAGTCAATATCGAGTTTATTTTTCATCGCATCGAACAAAAAGCTATTTGGGCTAATTTGGCTAAATATTGGCATACAACTTATAATGACCTCTGTTTCTCCCGAAGGCCTTTAATAAAAGTTACGTTTATAAACAAACAAACCGGGGCTACCCTTGCAGCAGTGCAAACATTAAATGAAAAACATACAGACATGCTACATGTTTTTAACTAAAAAAACACTTTATATTTAGGATGTTTTACTAGATCTTACTTTATAATTTACCCACAGCCACTTACTGTCAATCATAAAAGTGTGAAAATCTGTCATTACATGAAATCACAGGGAAACATGTGAGAAATATTATACTGGGTAAAATGTAAGAATACTAGTCTTAATTTAAAACAAAAACCCAGCAGACTTCTGTGGTTAGGCATGTTTGTAAACGATATTGAATCAAACAATAATTTGAACTCAGACTCGTTTTCCTGCCACAAATTTATATTTGAATTTAATCAAGGAGTTCTCTAGTCTCAGTTACATTGTCAGACCTTTAACATTTCATGTTGGCTATGTCTGTTTAGCTTCTAATAATCATATGTATATCGGTTTGTTTTATAATACTCATTACTCCAGGATCGTATTCGACAATTTTCAGAGACTTGATTTTTGCAAGTGGAAGTTGAAGTAATATACATCATTATTAAAACAGATAGATTCGAGGATTTGTGCTAAATGTAACCAATGCGAATGTAAAATATAGAACTATACATTAGAATTGTGAATAATGTAATATACTTACACCCATTTCAGACAAAAACGAAACTTTCTTCAAACGGTTTCTTCAATAAGTTTAGTTCTAAATAATGAATTCCTACATGAAGCAGATTCTTGAATCCGTAACCGAACGAAGTGCCATGAAATATGCGATTTCATATGTTTCAGACAATTCATTGTTGTCTACAACAACTTTGGCAACTAATTCACAACTGTTAACAACGTCGACACCATTAAACATTCTTCTGTCAACAACAGACATGTATTCCTCAACAACTCTACATTCCTCTATCGCAACGGTTGCCACAACAGGTAAGAAACATTTTTTATTTTGTTTCAACTTTGGCTTCACAAACTAGATGATGATTGTAGAACCCAGCTTTACAAAGTGAATAGTTTTCATTTTAATACAAAACCTAATAGTTATGACATTTGTAAATATAAACAACATTCAGTCTGTCACCAGATTCAGCAATGACCGCCGAGAAACTACAGTTGTTCTTGTTGACAATAATAAATCACAGGTACGAAGCACATGGCATTGAGTTCATTAACATGTATAAATTATGATAACAATAGTAAACGGCGATGATTGTCGATTAAGTTGTGATCACTTTTCATAAGAGGACATCATCAATCTTTGTAACAGTTACGTCATAAGTAAGTGTTAGAGAGAGAGAGAGAGAGAGAGAGAGAGAGAGAGAGAGAGAGAGAGAGACAGAGAGAGAGAGACAGAGAGAGAGAGAGAGAGAGAGAAGTTTGACGGACATGCTATATATTATTATATGATATTTATTTGTTTCAAAATATTCATAAATGTATAGCTTCTTCATACAAAAGGCCTTTGGCCAATGAGTACAATCAATATAATCATATAATGGTTAATTAAACATTATTTCTCATACTATGATTACAAAACAACAAAATGACAATAAGTAATTTACCACTGAGGGTTTAAACCAGGTTCTAGGGTGCACCAACCTCACACTTGCACCAACAGGTTCTCGTGTCACAAAACAAGTACAAGTTGTCTTGGTGAAAAAACTCCAACCCACACATCGGCTCAACAATGTTGCATGCAAAAGCACCCAAACGTATAATAAAGAGGCTAATGTCACTGCAAAACCAAAGAGTAGGTACTCAATGATCTTACCGAGACTAGAGCACCTGGATTAATATCGGCACGAACACGGTGACAGGGATAAAAGAAACGAATCGAGCTTCTAGATTCTTTTAAGAAAAGATTTCCCCATAAACCTTCATAAACTCTTAAACCCCTGCCACCGTAGTGCAACCAAAGAGGTAAGCATAATGATCAACTGTAGATGGGTCAATCAACCAGGCCTGCAGAGCGCTGTAAAATATCATGTTGGTAACCAAATTTACATTATGGTTTTTACGAATAACGGGGAGAAGTTAACACTGCATTTTATCTTCTTAAGTTTGTAAATAAAATCTCCATAAAAACCGGGTGTGAAATACCTTGTTGAAAAAGTGATTTTAAACTGCACCTGTATTTATGAATTAGATCTGGGTATCGGCGATAAAACTAGCAAAATGTTTGCCTTAATTTGTGATACAGATAACCCTGTTTTAAATGTGTTTCTGTTTGTCTACATATGATTTTTCTACCTTGTATACTTCTCTCAGCTTTTAACAACACCTCGAGGTACCTTGATGATTTATTAAATATAGATAATAACCATTTTCCATCACTGGTTAATAAGATTTATCCTAAAGAACTACAGCTTAACAAAGCGAACACTTCAGAAAAGCAAGCAAACTTCCTTGATTTAAATCTATCCATCGAAAATGGTTACGTCACTACTAAAATTTGTGATAAAAGAGATGATTTTAATTTTAATATAGTAAATTTTCCGTTTCTAGACGGCGATGTTCCTCGTGCAACTTCTTACGGGGTTTATATCTCACAGCTTGTTCGCTTTTCAAGAGCTTGCAACGATGTGAATGATTTCAATGAACGTAATCTTTGCATTACAGAAAAACTTTGAAAACAAGGTTATCGGTATCACAAATTAAGGAAAACCTTTTGCAAGTTTTATCGCCGATATCCAGATCTAATTCATAAATACAGCTGCAGTTTAAAATCACTATTGCAACAAGGAATTTCACAGCCAGTTTTTTATGGAGATTTAATTTATAAACTTAAGAAGATAAAAGGCGATGTTAATTTCTCCCGGTTATTCGTAAAAACCATCTGTAAATTTAAAAAGAAAGGTTACCAACATGATATTTTACAGCGATCTGCAGGCCTGTTGATTAACCCATCTACAGTTGATCATTATGCTTACCTCTTTGGTTGCACGACGGTGGCAGGGGTGTAAGAGTTTATGAAAGTTTATGGGGAAATCTTTTCTTAAAAGAACCTAAAAGCTCGATTTGTTTCTTTTATCCCTGTCATCGTGTTCTTGCAGATTTTACTCCAGGTGCTCTGGTCTCGGAAAGATCATTGTGTACCCGCCCTTTGGCTTTGCAATGCTATTAAATTCTTATGTTTATATGTTTGTATGCTTTTGCATGCAGCATTGTTGAGCTGATGGGTGGGTTGGAGTTATTTCACCAATACAATTTGTACTTGTTTTGTGATACGAGAACCTGTTGGGGCAAGTGTGAGGTTGGTGCACCCTAGAACCTGGTTTAAACCCCCAGTGGCAATTTGTTTTGCCACTGACCGTTCCAAGGCGGTATCCCCAAAGGTTCTCTTGTTTATTAATTGTTTGTGGCGTCCTGTTTGAATTGACATACATATATAAAACATGCGCTCTCTCTATCTTCCTCTCTTCTTTTTCGCTGCGTGGGGAGGCTGTGTTTTTTGAGTGTGGCGATTCCTGATATGCATATGTTGCTTTTCTATAATGCACAGATAACGTTTTAATCAATCAAATCACTCACATCGTTGCAAGCTCTTGCAGAGGGAACAAGCTGTGAGATATAAACCCCATAAGATGTTGCACGAGGAACATCGCCGTCTAAAAACGGAAAATTTACTATATTAAAATTAAAATCATCTCTTTTATCATATATTTTAGTAGTGACCTAACCATTTTCAATGGACAGATTCAGATAAAAAAGATTGCTTGCTTTTCTGAAGTGTTCGCTTTATTAAGCTGTAGTTCTTAAGGATTAATCAGTGATGGAAAATGGTGATTATCTATATTTAATAAATCAACAAGATACCTCGAGGTGTTATTTAAAGCTGTAATAATATCATCTTGATGTTCGGTAGAAAGAGATAACACAAAGTCTCTTTCATAACAGTATAAAAACAGATCAGCAGCACGGGGTGCACAATTAGTACCAATTGGAATGCCTATTACTTGTTTATAAAAAGAGGTACCAAATCTCAAATAAATATTTTCCAATAAAAAAGTGAGCGCCTGGATAAGGTCTTGACAGGTCCATGAAGTATAATCATCATAAGAACCATCTGTAAAAAATGCCATATGTTCATTACAAGCAATAAATGTTTTATTTTCTCTAGCAAAAGTTTTACAGGAGATAAACTCCCGCCCTGTATTACTCCTTAGGGGAACTATTAGATAATAAAATAGTCACTTTATGTATTGTGATGCTTATTTTTTTATTTAACATGTTCATATGTTGATTGAATGACAAATATAATTTTCCCTCCTACTGATTATTTCAATAATTTGTACCAAATAATATCATTGACTACAAAATCAAAATTATTGGTAAAATCTTCAAATGCTGCAATGAGAGCCACACGACCCAATAGTGTTTTCGGGTTACTGCACCTGTATTTAAAATGATTGATTGCACCATCCTGTATAAAAATATTATCAAACAGTGTCAACAAGTTTCAGGACTGCGCTTCAATATTAAGATTGCAATTCTCTGCCATGTTAATCTATTATTTAATATCATTACGAAAAGTTTAGTCATTCCACGATAACTGCCAACAATATTCACGTGACCTTATTTTAACAATGGAACAATAAAACCCTCGGACAATTTTTCTGAATGAATCATATTTTATACAACAATACACTGGAAAATTTCCATATGTATAAAACAACAAACTGAAATATTTGTTATGAGTATTAATAATAAGAAACCCATCGTAATAATAAAAATGATTATTCTTCTAGCTCAATGGAATGCCTGGGGAGAATGGAAGTGTACTGATTTGCAAAACAAAAATTGTTTTGTTGTTCGATTCCGAGCATGTTCAACGGGGAAAGTCAGTGACTGTGGAGAGGAAGTGGAAGGCCATGAACAGAATTACTTTAAATGCGATTCCTGTCCAGGTAGGCAATTTTGAATTAACATGTGTGCATAGTTCGTACTTTCAAAATACGTCGCTCCTTACTAGAAATGCCTATGTGTAAGTTGGCATGATTGTAAACTTATTCTCTGAAACAACTATACACAACAATTTGTGAATAAATCAGCAACACCAAATAAAACAGAAATAAAGACACCACAGGAATAACCACTTATACGGTAAGCAAAATATATTAGCTAAAAGATGCTGAATTTATTTTAGTCACCGCATTTATTTACTTTTACATAATGTAACATTTACTTATAGACTAATTTAAACCAGTTCCAGTTAATTCAATGTATTCCGGTTAAAACCTGGTAGACATGTCTCAGAATGTTTTGACTTTCTAATTTGATAGCTGTACACTGGCTTTTACAGACCTAATTCATTTTACACGTTTTCTGTCTAAAGGAGCAAACTAATTCTGAAAGTAATGTGGAATAAAGAAAATTAAACACTAAGTCTTATGCTATAATTTATTTTTATTTATTACTACTGTAACGGTATTACCAAAAGCAATTAAGCGTTCATGACATCACAAGTTCCATTCCAGAGTCTTCAGGAATTGCACTATGTGTATCTGATTTAACGTTGTAGCCATCATTTCATGGAAAAGAAATGTTATAATCACGGTGTGGCCCAAATACAACCCCTCTGTATGCGGAGTTAGCCATCGTGGGTAGCTAGGTACTGGTTGGTGACCCATTAAAAACTATACCGTCATTGTTAAGGATATCTTTGATGGAGTATGCAAAATACCTTAAGAAATGACCAATATGTAAACCAACTGCATCATCTAGCTTCAAGTGTCTTGTTTTCCTCGTCAGCCGTTCATAGTTTATCTTTTAGAATTGAATTCCAAAACTGGAATTCACACTTATTACTTATTCTGAATCACTGATCCGGAACTTGCTCAAACGAATGCTTCTCAAAGACCTTCACAACTCGGAATGGATTTTTATGCATACGACCTTGTTTGTCATAATAGAGCATTGGTACAATGTATATCGCAATATTGGAAATCACTTTGTTCGTAATCGGGTCAATTAAGTTTGTTTTTTGCTTAACATCTTTGCGTTGGAAAACTTCGGACGCGAGCGTCTGCAATAGTCTTTTAGATGCGGCGCTTGACCGATAGTAAACAATAAGTTTAAGTTCGTAATAGTTCAGTTGAAATGCTATTTATTGCGACTATACGAGTGTTTTCACTCGTTGTACTGAATGTTTTCTAAGATGGGATAGGAAAACCAGATCAAACATAAAACAAACACAAAATGAGCTTTACTATTTTACAAGCTTCACTACTTCTTCGCCAGTCCACTGACCTGTTCTTTTTGTTGTTGTTGTATTTTGTGCAGAAACACTTCACAATGTGTCGAATAAAGGCATCAAATCTAAAAAACAAGGATTCTTAAAAACAACATACATTCACATTTTATCAGCATATGGAGGGGTAGAGTTTAATGATCGGAAATACTTGAAACGTATGACTTGCTGCAAAAAGTGTGAAATATTCTTATTAGGGAAGGTCACACACAGAAGACACAGCCTTCCAAAAACAGCCAAAATCTAGATAGGAAAAGAGTTGAAGTTTATGTTTGTTTGTTGTTCACTGTCATATGCATACATGTACCATCGTTTGGGATGGATCAAAATTGTACTGGTTGTTGGTGAAAATATTGAGTTGCGCTCAACCAACGGCTAGGTGCGTAGGCAGTAATATGCTTTTTTATTACAGTCCATGAAAAGGCTCAATCAAACCGAGCCTGCAATATTTTCATATTTGTCGTGTTCGGTGGCTTTGAGTGTTCCATTATCATGAATTAAAATAAGATCAATTTAAAAATAGTCTCTACAAACAATTACGTTACCCAGCCGATAGAGTCAATTCATCATGAACACCGTGACATGATTTAAAGATGCAAATCCAGCTTCTAGGGTCTTTTACAAGAATAACTTCATAAAATGTTTAAAACCCATGCCAACCTACGATCACCGTCGTGCAAACAGAAGTTTATCAAAACGATCAAATGTATAAACTAGGTTACTCACCAAGTGTGCTGAATGCTTGGTAACCTTTCGTGTGTAATAAGCAGATAGTTGTTCCCGAATAACGTTTTGATTCGTGAAATATTTGTTGATTTTGATTAAATATGTTTACGTTCAATCTATAAAAAATAGAAGTTTTTTTCCTTATAAGGGTAGATTCAGATTCAGGTTCAGAAATTTTATTGTGATTCTTGCCTCCGGCCCATACACAAGTACAATATACAAGTTACATAAACAATATTGTGTGAGAACGATCAAGTATTAACAAAGAGATCATAGAAATAGTTAACAGTAGTAGAAAGCAACATGATAACATACGCCCCATAATCAAGTACACATATACAAGATTACCGAAACAGTATTGCTTAAGAATGATCGATTATTAACAATATGGTCATACGTTGATCATTATCAGTAGCAGAAAACAACACGATAATATACACTATTCAATAACAAGAGCAATATTGTAAAATAACGGTAACAAGGCACCGGCCTTGTCGAAACGAAAAACAAGACTAAAGTATTCAAAAGGTGATTTTTAGCGAACTTTGGTAGTTGATAGAAAATTCGGTGTCGAGTCTATCAGACCCCCCCCCCCCCCAAAAAAAAAACAACAAAAAAAAAACTATGTATTTTTCCGTGTTGACCCTGAATGATATTAATAATAGGAGAATCAGCTTATAAAAGTTTGGAGAAAACTGGGTCCATTTCCAAAGCACCTGTAGTTAGCCTATCACTTACTTACATGTATACTGTGTGCAATAGGTATGCGAGTAATTGCACTTGATGATGAACTAATAAATATATTGAACTACTCTTTTCAAGAAGAATACAAGTAACTGTGATAATAGGTATTGATAATCGCTTCATTTAAAACTAAGTATAACCAGTTTCATGTTTAATTTTACCATGAGGTATATGTAATTGTGAAAAGATCACATGTTCATTAAATATATCCAACAACTTACGATAAGCAATACAATGTGTTATTAAGTGAAGTTTGTGTTTAACTAAAACTTTTACCAACAGCGTTGTTGATTCAACCTGTATACATGTACTATATTTATAATGAAATGGGGGCGGGGTGAGTTATTATTCGTACTGCGTATATTATAGTCAATGTAAATAATATTATATATATTTCACAGCATTCAATTATTCATTTATTATTGTTAATTTCGGCAAAGGTGATCGATGAATAATTGATGTTGAATTTGATATAATGGACGTAATAACGTAATTATACATGGACATTCACATATTTATATAAATGGAATTTAAGAACAGAATACAGAACCGCAAAAAGTTGGCACAACTACAAAACAATGAATTGCAAACGAAACATGAGAAACATGTCAATAAATACTTCAATGGGGAAACATGTTAATAAATACTTCAGATATTAAATAAAATCAAAAGAACATGTTGCTATAACATTTGAAGCTAAGTGTATGAACTGATCTGTATGTGGCTTGCAGCAAATGGTCTGGCTGGATTTGCTCAGTGGGAGGACTGGTCCAATTGGAAGTGTAAGCTTGGCCTGAACGGTACATGCTCCATGTCAAGACATCGAAATTGCTCTACTTCAGTACAAAGCGATTGTGAAGGAGGCTATTCAGAAACGCAAACCTGTACACCACAAGAGTGCCCTGGTGAGTTGTTCAGTGATCTTCTGTTTTGTAAAGGATTACTTAGACCTTATATTTTATTTTCTAAACAAAAGTACAATAGTTGTCTGAAAACAAAGGTAAGCAAAAAAATCTGTTTCGGTGCATTTTGTCATTGTAATTGTATAGTGCCATTGTTTCGCAATATTGAGTGTTTTGTACCGTTGTATTTGCTGTTTCGTTTCACACTCCACATGACCGTAAGAGTTATATCCGTATGGAATTAATTCGTTTAGACAAATCTTCAACTCCAGAAACAAACAAGTCATGCTTAATTAAATCGATGCCTGAATCTTTCGAAACTATGAATTTTCCAGCCTTCCATTTTTTCTCTTTCAATAATCCGTCGGCTTTTCTTGTGTTGCATAGCGACAAAATAATAACATAATCCATGCAGTTATCTAATTCAACCATACAGATCACATGCAGAGATTGTTGTGGAATGTTATAAACAAACGATGTAAAGTTGAAGAGTTTCGATATTTGTTCAACAAATATGCACTGTCTTATATTCCAATATACAATGTTTTTGAACTCGAAAGGCCAATATTTCTACAACCATTCCTTTATTTTAGTAAAACACAAGAGCCAGTCGGAAAAGACGGCTATTCGAATAGTCGGACATATTTAAGAATATTTTAAACTGGGCTTCATTTAAACTGGGGAGTGATTGAGGAGTTTATGACACCCCAACACACACACATGAACATAAGTTTCTTGATCCAAGTTAAGAAATCAATAAATACTGTAACAATTGATTTATTCTTGTAGGGTTTTTTGTAGGGTTAAAATAACCAAATCCATACACCCCTGATCGACACATATCTACCCACTATCCCTGTCCACCTCCAACCCCAACCCCTTCACCACTTAACAGCCAATGATCCCATTTTTTTATTTGTTTATACATCTTGCTATGCCTGTATAAATATTTAGAAAGAAAAATAATGTATGGTTTGTGATGGTGTGTTGTGTGAGGTCTAATGGTGTGTTGCGTGGTCTGGTGTGGTATGGTCTGTAATAGAATAGTATGTTATGGTGTGGTGCGTTATGGTGCGGTACAGTACAGTACAGTACAGTACAGTACAGTACGGTACGGCACGGCACTGCACGGCATAGCATAGCATAGCATAGCATAGCATAGCATTGTATAGTATAGTATAGTATAGTATAGTATAGTATAGTATAGTATAGTATAGTATAGTATAGTATAGTATAGTATAGTATAGTATAGTATAGTATAGTATAGTATAGTATAGTATAGTAAAGTATGGTATGGTATAATATGGTATAGTGTGTTGAGGTGTGGTATGATATGATTTAGTGTGGCGTTTGGTATTCTGTGGTTAAGTATAGTATAGACTTTAGTATATAGTATAGTATTGTACACTACAGTACGGTACAGTACAGTACAGTACGTGTGGTTTGGTGTGGTGTGTTGTCGTGTCGTATATATGGTATAGTATAGTACATTATACACGTATTATAGTAAAGTGGTGATGTGGTTTGGTTTGGTATAGTATGGTATGGTATAAAGTATTATAGTGTATGGTATAGTATAGTATGGTATATAGCATGGTATGGTGATGGAAAAACAGCACTCTGATACCATTGACCCTAAACCCCCTCTACCCCCACATTGGTATGATATGGTATGGTATGGTATGGTATGGTATGGTATGGTATGGTACGGTATGGTATGGTATAAAGTATAGTATATAGTACAGTATAGTACAATATAGTATAGTATAGTATATTCCCCACCAACCCTACAACCATTCAACACTTTCAACCAAAGCATGTTCAGTTCATCTGTGTTTGATTTTTTCTATAGCATTTCATAAGAAAAACACAAACATTCAAACTTTAACCATTTAAATTCTAAGTCTTAATTTCTAAGAAATTTTCTCTGAAAATGGGCCAAAAAAGTTTAGTTATGGGCCTTTGAATATCAACCTGATATTTGATAAAATAAAGGTGTACAAAGTTGTAAAGCTGTAGTTTAAATAGACTAAGTATAAATGTTATAACTTAAAAGCATTAACATGTACCAGCTTGCGCGCAAACTTTAACGTTTAAGTTATTTTCTAAGTCAAAAAGGGTCTTTATTTGTACAAAATGGAAATAGGAGTTATGGTTCTTGGCTATCACACTCGATATATGATAATAAACAAGTGTGAAAAGTTTTAAAGCTGTATTTTAAGAAGTATGTAAGTTATGAGTTTGTACACTAGCTTGCATGTAAACTTTAACTTGAATTTTAAGTCGAAAAAGGCCATAATTTGATCAAAATCAAATAATCAAATAAATAGTTTTTGTTCTTGGTATGCTTATCCTGAAATTCTATGTCAAAAAGGGCCATAATTTGATAAAAAAAAATATCAAAAAGAAAGAGTTATGGTTATTGGCACACACACTCGGGCTATGATGACGGACAAGTGTGCCAAGTTTTCAAAGTTTTAGATAGCTATTATAGTTTTTAAGATATAAGTAGGTTGCACGCAAACTTTAACCACAGCGGGACAGCGACGCCGAAGCCGACGACAGAGTGAGTACAATAGCTCTACATATTCTTCGAATAGTCGAGCTAAAAATCATTTTTAAAAGATAATAAAATTATGATTTGATTACTCAAATCTGAAATTAGGAATTCATAGATACAAACCATATCTGACCATGTTTACTGTGTTATGCAAAGAATGGTTTGATAGTTGGAAACACATTTAAAAGACAAGAGTAAACATGTTATTTGAATATAATTCTGTTAAATGGATTTATATCAAGGTTGTGTTATGTTTTTCTTGCTGACTTCCTAATTGCCCCAGGTCCTGACCCACCACAAACAGAATTATTGTTAGTGACCATTGTGATGAGATACGAATTCAACTGTATCAAACAAACTATATGGTCGATAATTGACACGTTTGTATTTGTTCTACGATGGAGCGTTAGTCCTCATATCATCATACCCAAAGAAATCAGTTTAAATTGGCCGCTTGCCTTTGGTTCAATATCGAGAGTATTGTGGTAACTTGGTCTTCGGCGTATGCATCGCCGTCTCTGTTCTGCCTTAAAGATTGTGTGCAATCTACTTAGATTTAGGTATCCACCAATACTCCTCCCAGTTTGGTGACAGGAGCAGGGAAGATCAGGGGTTTCTTCACCCTTTACAATATTTTGGTATGCTATTTTTTATGAGGATATAGTAAATAGCTATATAACAAATGCCACAAAAATCTTTGAAAAGTAGTGTCGAGTGGTATAATCTTAAGGGTATTGTAAGGATGGGCTTGGGCTGGTATTTAAATAAACAACCACTGAATTTTAACACTATAATAACTTCAATTCAGTGTTATCAGATGATAACTGAACTCGTAGGTATTTATTATATCATTCTACATATAGATTTAATGCAATTATGACCATAATGATGGAAGGACTTCAGTTTCAAATTAAACCGCTTTGTAAATATTTCAGAAGTTTACTAACTATAACGATGTTGTCGTCAGATGACTCAGATGTCAAGACCGAAGTGCCATTTTGTATTTCGCGCTGCACTTATATAGGCAGCAAAACTGAAATCCTCAAATCAAAATAACGGTATCCCTGAAATCTACCAATGATCTACGAGGAGTTTTCCCAAATAATATTTCCGGATTTCAAAGATCGGCCATGATATTGAAATCCAGAACAAAATCCAAACAGACAAAAACATGAAATTCAAAGGAATTACCCAAGATCGGTAGATTTCAGGACTACACAATAAGAATTCAATATGCATTAGGTAAATATTCAAGGATTATGATAAATCTCACTATAATAATTATGGATGTTAACTTGAAAGTCACAAAGTGGCGGATTTCATATAATGGCGCCACGAAAACTTCTGCTAAAAGTGAAATCCAAACTAGTCACTGGAATTTTACTGTCAAAGGTGAGAATTTATGAAAGTTATGTATATATTTCAATATATTTATGCTTAAAGTTTGTCTTTACGACCATTAGCAGGAATTTCAACAGGTTAGTAATATGTTTTCTTTAAAAGTCCAAATTCAGTCCATGGATTTCATGATTTCTCCAGGATTTCAAATAAGTCTAATATTTACATTGTAGATTAAGGTTCAGAAGAACAATAAAAAGGGTCATACCCTTACACACCCGCTCCCTAAGTCTTTAGACTGATTAACAAATAGATTACCATAATTACTCATGTATTGACCGCAAGTCTAAGATGAGTGCTGATTTTATAATAATATCAAAGACAGTTTTCACCATTTAGGAATAATAACACTTCATAAATTACATGAAGCTGATAACATTTAGCACATCCCAAATATGCGAACAAGATAAGAATTTACATTGAGCGGCCTATACACAAGTGATGATGGTACTCACAGATTCTGTAGATTTTACACCGAGATGCAAATTAAATGTTGATTGAGTTGATTCTATCACTATTAACATAATAAAATATCATAATTATCATATAACTGTGTGATAAATGTTCCAATGATTCTTGACATTTACAGGCGTAGTGGTACATCCTTAATTTGATTCAGGAGAAAGTCCAGTGTTGTGTCATGCCCAGCCTCACTAGCTTGCAAAACCTTGATAATTTCACCATTTCCACTATTCCCAGTGGCCAGAGACTTCAGTGTGAAAATGCTTGAAGTTGAAGTGGACGAGGAAAGTGTTCTTTTGGAAGTTTGGTACCCGGTAACATCATGAAGTTATACCTTGCCGTGACCTCGTGTATTGGTGTTTGAGGAAAGCCATCAGCTCCCACATCAAGGGTTAGAGCCATGTACATGAAGGCTTGGTATTTCTTTTCACCATCCCAGGTATTCCACTCTGGGGGTGGCCAAGTAACTGAGTTCTTGGAACCTTGAATTACAACAGGATCAGTCCACTGTCGTTCCGCTGGGATACCAAGTGGGTAGAGGCCAAGGGACAGCAAACCAAGGCAGAACTCTTGAGTGTGGAACAGGAAGTGATACTTGAGTGAGTGTGGAACAGGAAGTGATACTTGAGGAAGATGAAGAAGGAATTCTAGACGACGACGATGACTTAGGTTAACCAGTTTTGGTAGGTGTTGGCAGAGCTGGACAATTGGTTGGGATGGCTGCGGGTCCTGGTGATGTGGCACAGGAAGGTCCATAAGGCGGTGTTGGGCCTCCAAACGGCTGTCCTGGGGTGTAGTCTGGTATGAGGCGAAAGACATGATCAATCAAAGTGTCAGAGATTTGGAGGACGGATGATAGACTCTCTGATAGTGAACGATATTCCGAAGACGGGGTCTGGATGAAATATTTTACTGAAGTAGGTGGATAATTAGAGAGTTTCTGAGCGAGAACAGCATGGTCCGTGAATACTGCCAAATAAGATAAGCCGTCAGCAACAAATGTGCATGATAAAGGAGAGACGTTAGCCTTTCCCGTTATGGTGATCTGGTGGTAAGCTGGTCTAGAGGGGGAATAGGCTGGATCCAAATAGATTGTGGAGTTGATGGGTGGTGGCATGATGGTGGCAGTGTAAGTTGGAGAAGGCATAGGTGTTGATTCATCCCTGAGAGGTGTACTGAGGGCTTGGTTCCAGCCCTGCTCCCAGTGTGACAATGATCTGGTTGGATTGGATACACCCGGCAGCCACAACCTGATGGCACTTTGGATCTCTATTGCTACCGAACTATCGGCTGGTATAGGCTTGACTTTCCTTATATAATCATACGGCTTGGTTGCCAGATAGAACCCAGCTGCTTCGGACAGCCAGTTTGTTGTTTGAACCCCAGCATGTTCTTCCTCTAAATGTTTTTTAATATCAGAGATTTTATTACATGTCCTTTCTTTTGGAAGGCGAAACGGACAGACCACTTGAAATACATGATGTGGTTTCGCCATCAGGTGGAGTTTGAGCTCCTTCCTTGACGCTTGTGCAATGCCACATAACCAACAGCGGGCTGACATCTGTAAATATATATATATATATATATATATATATATATATATATATATATATATATATATATTTAAGGTAACTTTTTAATATATCACTGTTATATTCTTCTTTTTTTTAATTAATCACCTGAATCTTTATTGTTTCACCGTGCTTTTCCAATTGGTATAATGTCCATAATGACTGGGCTTTCAGATGCAGTTTATTAATATAGTTATAAATATGACACTATAATGTTATCAGTTTCCAATATATAACAGTTACTGTTAACAGTTACTACTAATCTCAAATCATTTCATTTTGTCCTATGATAACTTATCGTTTGCAATTCTCATGGTCCCTAAGTTATCACGGAAGAAGAACCTCTGTTAAATTCCTTGAAACAATGTTACTCTATATCATAACAATATAACAGTACAAAATTGAAACATCATTTTTGTTTTTGATTTTGTTTTTATTGTTTGTTTTTTCTTTATTTTTTCAAGTTTAAGTGTAACATATAATTTATGTTTTATTTAAACACCATTTTGAACCATTTGGGGATTTCATTTCCACGATAGAGCCTTAAATAATCATTGTGATGTGCTTTTGCTGGTTTCCTTGTTGACCTTTTGACCAGGTACACAAGGTCATCAATTGCTCTAGTAACAACATACGGCCCTTGCCACCTTGCGGCTAGTTTGCTGCAAATATTCTTTTTGGTTTCATATAACCAAACAGCCTGACCAACTTCAAGCTTGCGTTGTTTAGCATTGAGGTCATAATTATTGTTTTGGTACTCGGCTTGCTTTTGCAGTTGTTTCCTAGCAATGTCATGTGCCTCATGCATGTTATTTTGCAGGTTTACCACGTGTTCACTGGCAGAGAGCCACTCTCCTGGTGGAAGACCAATAACAGCAGTGATGGGAAGAGAGACTTCTCTGCCGAAGGTCATGTAGTTTGGACTGAAACCAGTTGAGGCACTCTTGGATGCTCTGAAGGCCACCATTACTTGTTGAAGGCAGGTGTCCCAAGTGTTCTGTTTTGTTGAACAATAAGAGGTGAGCATTGCTAAAAGTGTTCGGTTAAAACGCTCGACAACTGCATTGGCTTGAGGCCTTGCAACTGATGTAGACAGCTTAAGGATGTTCGCCTGGTTCGGTGAAGTAATTTAACTTTTCTAGATATTTTGTCAGGAGTTAGTCTATTCATTAACTAGCAAAAATCAAGTAAAAAAAGTAGGGGTCACCGTGCTTCTTTTTTCAAAAAGTTCGATTTTATCAACATACCCTCAGAAATTTTGCAAAGTTTTAAACTCGCAAAAATAAAAGGATGGTGTTTGATGAATCATTTTCAGAGGCTGTTCTGCTAGCAGTTGTTGCAAGTTTTTACCGAATCGGTTTACTGACACATTAAACAACACATCTGTAGCACACATTTTGACTTCCTTGCTTTTGCTTGGAAAACAGAGCACCAATTACCCCACCCACTTAATTATAAAGCAAAAGTTTGTATATCACGAAAATGGAGTAAAAATAGTGCATAGATTAATTTAACTTTTTTTTAAACTTATATGATAGCCATGTTTATATATCAATCTTCACAATTACACCAAAAAACTATGAGGTCACCGACCATTTAAGAAAAATATTGACAGTTATTTCCAAAATCGTCATTTTTTAAGAAAATTTTGCTATTGATGAGGTTTTGTTCTTCTAAATGGTGGTTTTCACCACCATAGGCATTATTTCTGAAGGTTTGCATAATACTGTATTAGAATATTCATGGTTTGAAATAAAAAAAAGGTCAGGTACTTGACAAAAAGAGGAAAATGCCTATAAAATTACCCCACCCACCAGTTTAAAATGTACAATAAAATTATTTTGTTATCTGAAGCATTCTTAGTATTATCTGTTTTAACTATAAATGAAAAAAGCTTATAAAAATGATTATTACAAAAAGAATGTATTTAATCAAAGGTATTTAGTTTATAAAATTGATATGAAAAAGTATGCTGGAACTAGAGGCTGATAATTTCCAAATAAAACTTCAGCACTCCACACAAATTAGATAATTTAAAGTTTTCTGTGATTTTGATTTTTTAAGATTGTTAACAATTTCATATAGTTGACATTAGAAATTAATAATGATATACATGTTAATGATGTTATACATGTTGTCCCTAAAGAACACCGTTCACAAGTTTACAACACCTAAAACTGTGTTAAAGTAGAAACATATTAATTTATTAATAACAAATTTTCTTAGAATATATCACTACAGCACTCAGTAAGTAATAGCAATATATGCAAAAAAAACAACATCAGTTAAGTTAAATACTTTTTTTAGAGATTCAACCATAATTTTATTAAAATCTCTTGCTTATTTGAAAGAAAACATGTGTTATATTACCCCACCCACTAATGCACAGGAAACATAATAAAATGTGACTTTGTATTTTTTTTTCCTTTTGCTCACTGTTGTAGGAATAAAACATCTGAACAATCTAACACTGATAAATCAAACTTTTTTGAAAGCATACTTTTATTTAAGATAAAAACTACTTTATTGTAATTAAAAGTTATGAACCCATGTTTCAGGTACATGTATATGGCTCATTCGTTCTGGAAACATTTGAAGTTGCAAGTAATGCAGTGCTGTTACTTTTCAACTAAACTTCTCTGCCTTCTCCCAGTCATACTAGTTGGAACTACATAAACTTGCTTACATTCTGTATTATGATGTTTTTGTGACTATAAATACCTATATGGCTGGTATATTTAGATAAAGCAATACTATTAAAAGTAAACTTTAGTTCCTCACTAATAGCAAAATATAAAATATTGTGAAAATACCAAAACATGTGAAAAATAATCACATTATAAAAAAGACAAAATCTTATTTGTAAACAAGAAATGCAATTTAATTGTATATTTTTTTTGCATTTTCAGTATATAAAAAAGTAAAATTACTAGACCGACATGTCAGTCTGTGTTATATTATGTTGTTTAAGCAAACTTGTGGAATTACTGTATTCACAGATTGCATTGAACTTCTATTTGAAAAATCAGTGAGTCTTTTAAAAAAAACAAAAATGCATGGAAAACTTAATTTTAATGATATATTAAGAAAGATTTTTACCAAAAATACTGCCTTGTTTTCAACAGACAAGAAGTATAACATGTTTTGCTGAAAATTTGGAATAGATTAATTAAGGTAAGACCTGTGTAATGAATACCTATATCCAGAAGAGTATCCAAGGGAGGTAACTATACTAGTAAATTAGCATAGATTTCTGTCATGCAAGAGGACCAGGGTTCAAATCCTACTGGAAGCTATTTTTTTTTTGTAAGCCTAGAGCTTAAATAAATTGGCATATTTCTTTTTTTCCTGTGTAATTATGTCATTGAATATAAAATTCTCATGATTTAAACTAAAATAAGCAAAATAATCAAGATTAAAGGGGTTTTCGCTATCAGAATAGTGTTTATTCAAGTCATCAATTTGAAAATTTCTAAAACTGGACGGTAAACTTCTCTGAAATTTTGTTTAAATTTTGTTTAAGGTATATAGTTAAAAAATGGTAAAGTTTGGTATATTGCACCAATCAGGATTTTGCACAATTTTCATTAATTTAGTCTCGTGAAACTAAAAAAATGCATTTTTTAAAATTTATTTGGTCAAAAAATGTCATTTTAAGATAAATTCTGTATTTATATATTATATCTTTAATTGGTTTAGTAAAATATAACATATTTTGGATAAACTGTAAAAAAATTAGGGTTGAATTTATCAATAACAAAAAATTTTGTCACCGATTAAAGAAATTGGATACTTTCACGTTTTTTTCTCACTTTTTTAAATAAAAAAATCTAAAAATCTAAAAAACTACACGGTGAAAATCATTAAAATTTTGCATACAAGTCAGTGGTATGAAGCAGTTGATGAAAATATAATCAGATATTGGATTCTTATTAGTGCCTATTACACAGGTCTTACCTTAAAAGTTAATATTTGCTTAAAAATATAAAGAGAGTAAAGTTTTACCCATTTTCAGTACAACAGATAAATATTCACTTTTATTACTCTCACAAGGCTTTTTCAACTAGTCTCATGGGGCCGATAATGGGACCCATTCCCAATGCCAAATAAGGACTATTTTTCCCTATTTCAAGAAAAAAATTCCCAGTTTTAAGAAAAAATTCCCATTTCAACAGAAATAACCTTTTTTTGCCAAATAATTTATTTGAAAAAAACTAAATACAAAAAAAAAAAGAATAAATATAATCAAGGGGCTTTTCAAATGACAAAATTAGATTATGTGATCAGTGATCTGTGAAATTTACATTCCTTAAATTTATGTATGCAACCTGTGTAAAACCAGTGTATACTGTGTAAAAATTTCCCAATTTGAGCAGGGGCCTTTTTCCCAAAAAAACCCTGAAAAAGCCATGTCTCAAGACAGCATCTCAGGTGGCATCTAACAGTATGAAAAATATGATATAACTAATGATGAAGAATATCCTTGTTCGGCGGCAACTTTCAAGGAATGTATGGGGTTGTGGTGACTGTCACTTCACTTTTTGGACCTACAGTGCAGTGTCGGGCAACGGGTAATGTGGTAACCAAAAGTAAAATAGTAGGATGAAAATATAAAGGCCTCGACTGAGATTTTACTGTAGGATCTCCACAGCAGAAAACCGCCAGGAATAGAACTTCAGATCTTTGGCATACTGCAATACTCTCACAATAGGTCTAGTTTGGCTGCCTGATAATTATGCCAATTGCCATATAGGCTCTATTTGCAATAATTTCAATATCTTAGTTGAAAAATTAAATACAAATCAAGATTTGACACTACAGATTTGAAGCTTAATTACACTTTGAATTGACAAAAATGATCCTGCAGATTGCAGCTTAACTACACTTTGCATCGATGACAATGATCACTAAATTTGCCTCTATTTCACATTTCATACAAAATTGCAGTCTTTACCGAGCAAATTTTATTGAAAAAGAGTTGGTATATAATTCTTGTAAGTTAGCAGAGTGACAACAGCAAGGAATGGAGATCTGCATTTTCAAGACCTCAATTTTTTTCAACTCACACTGAAACATAAACTACAAAATGATAAACAATACATACTAGTTCTCCACTGTCATGACTGTGTCCATTATTTACAAGATAGGTAGGCTAGGTCAATAACAATGCTGTAATAAGCCAGTGGTAATTAAAAAATACTCGGAGCTAATGTCCATTATTTACAACATTGCTCGGTATAAAATTCATCACCAACCAGCCAGTCTGACAAAAAATATTTGGTTGTTCTTCCAAGTAATTCCAAAATGTTTTATCGTCCTTGAATACAGGTTGACCTTTGCGCGCATTGAAATCACTTGCTGTGAAAATCAATATTTGCCCGGTACACGTTCTCTACCTGTCTACAAGGTATAGCTTTCCATGAAATGACAATGCAATGACATGGAATGGGCTAACTAAGCCAGACGGGAAAAACTAGCTTTCAATTTCAAGTTGGAGGACGAACGGAAGTAAAGAGTTTTGAAAAAAAATGACTGTCGCAAAATATGTTCTTAACCCACGGACGAATTAAAAGTGAAAATCAATAAATTTAGAAGATAACTGATAAATATGTGTTATTTCCTTGATTATAACTACTCAATAAATTAAAAATACCGCTGTTGAAGTTTAACGACAATTCGTCCTTTTACGGCAGTTGGCACATGCGCACTTAACCAGTAGAACATCCTTAAGTATACCTAGTATTTCACAAAGTTCTTTAAATAATAGAGACTCAAAGTGTGTACCTTGATCAGTTAATAGTGACATTGGTGTACCCATTCTTGTTACAAATGTGTCAACAAATGCTGTTGCCACTATTTACAGTACTGAAAATTATGAAATTGACAATTTTTCCGATTCCGAACCGGTCCGCTTCCGATCCTAATGCCATCTATAACCGATCCGATTCCATTCCCATTGCGGTCCAATTCCAATTCGATTGCACTCCAATTTTTTCACTCCGGACCATGCGCTCCAAACGATCTTTACGCTCAAACCGATTCTTTCGATTCCGATCTTTTCGCTCCCGATTTTCATTGGTCATTTACTATAACGCAAAACATTGCGCTCCAAACGATCTTTACGCTCAAACCGATTCTTCCGATTCCGATTCCTATACATAACTGAAAAACTGTAAATAGAAGCGATCCGATCCGATCCGGTCAAAACGCTCTGGTCTTTTCACTCCAAGCAACCCAAACGCTCAAAGCGATTCCGATCCAGTCAAAACGCTCCGGTCTTTTCACTCCAAGCGATCCAAACGTTCAAAGCGATTCCGATCCGGTCAAAATGCTCCGGTCTTTTCACTCCAAGCGATCCAAACGCTCAAAGCAATTCGCTTCGATTCCATTCCGTTTCCAATTCGATTGAGCTTCCATTGCGCTCCTAACGGGATCGGTTTGCGGTCCGCTTCCGATCCGCTTCCGATCCTATTGTCAATTTCATGATTTTCAGTACTGTAGCTTCCTGGTCTGGCAGTGCTACAGCCTCAGTATATTTAGTGAATACATCAGTTATCACTAGTATGTACTTGTTACCTTTTAAAGTGGTAGGTAAAGGACCTAATATGTCCATTTGTACTTTTTCTAACATTGCACCACAGGTTACCTCACCAAGGGGGGCATGCGAAGGTTTTGCTGGCTTTTTAGATGCACATGTCATGCACTGTTCACAGTACCTTTTGACATATTTGGTCATTCCGGGCCAAACGAAATTTCGCTGTAGACGACTCAAAACCTTATTTGCAACTAAATGTCCGGCTGTGGGAATGTTATAATAGTAGAACAGTATATCATTTCTTTTAACTTTGTGGACCACAAGCCGAACTATATCATTTTCTGTTTCAGATGACCATCTGCGGTGTAAGATACCCCGATGAACCTCCAGTCGGTCCCATTGGTTAAATATCATCTTAGTAACTGTCGAAAACCTAGAAAGTTGATTCCAACCTGGCTTGTTACCAGTTTCCACGGCAACGACGATTGGAGCAATGTCACTATCTGTTAATTGGTCGTGCCGAAGGTCAGTTGTTGTCCAGTCATCCAGCAGTACAGTACGGTGTAGACTACCGGGTGCTGATGGGCCTTGTTGTTATCTGGTTGCCACACATACCACTGCTGAGGAATTTTTGATTTCTTGATTCTAACTTGTAGTTGTTTCTGTACTACACTCTAGCTCTTGGTTTCGCTTTTCATGTCTCTCACACACCTTGCATGGGTGACGACTGAGTGCATCAGCATTAGTGTGTAAGCGGCCTGGGCGATGAGTTGTAATGAGGTTGTAGGTATCTATGAGTTGTAGCCAACGAGCCATTTGACGGCAATGATCTTTCAGTCTTCTAAGCCAAGAAACCGCGGCATTGTCAGTCCTGAGGAAAACTTGTTGGCCATAAAGATAATGATGGAAATTTTTAAGAGCTGTAACCACAGCTAACAACTCTTTTCTGGTAACACAATATTTAACTTCAGGTGTGGATAGAGTTTTACTCATGCAGGCAATAACGCGTTCAGTACCATTTTGCACTTGCCCAAGAACAGCACCACAGGCATAGTGTGAGCAGTCCGTGTCAAGATAAAATGGTAGATCACTTCTTGGATACGCCAAAATAGGGGCAGTTGTCAATGATGTTTTTAAAGACTGAAAGGCCTGTTCATGCTCATTTGCCAAAACAAATGTGTTAGTTTTACTGCATAACTTATACAGAGGTTTTGCAAGGTAACTGAATTGGTCAACAAACCCTATGTAATATGCTGCTAAACCTAAGAAAGACTTAAGTTATTTTGCATTTGCTGGAGTCGGCCAGTCTCGGACAGCTTCTACTTTCTGAGGGTCAGTTTCAACCCCATTTTCAGAAACAACATGACCCAATACTTTTACTGACTTTTGGAAAAATGTGCATTTCTTTGGCTTTAATTTTAGATTAGCGGCACGTTGGAATACCTGCTCAAGTTTAACCAGTCCTTTATCAATGGTTGTACATGGCACAATAATGTCATCCATGTAAATAAGAATGTCACGCCATTGCATTCCACGGAAAACTTCATTCAACAATCTACTTAACTCTGAAGGGGCGCTTACCAATCCATACGGAAGTCGGAGCCCCATTGTGGTGGCTATAGCCGTGTAAGGGCGGAAGTTGCATGAACCCCTGGTTTAAGTCCATGCACGAGAAGAAAGAATTCCCTCCAAGGGCATCAAGGCATTCATCAATCTTTGGCAAAGGATAGCTGTCCTTGCGGACAACTTCATTTATTTTTCGATAGTCAACAGCAAATCTAGTGGTACCATCTGGTTTGGTCAGGAGAAAACTGGGCTGCTTCACGCACTTATACTAGGCTCTATAATATTGTTATTCAAATTTTTTTCTATCTCAGACCAATCAATTTCACGCTTAACTAGAGGGAGTCTGCGCGGTGCCTGTTTAATAGGTTTAGCACCTTGTACATCAATATGATGCTCAAGTGTATTAGTACATCCTAAGTCATCATTAGATTTGGCAAAAACATTTTGAAATTTAGTTAATAGCTTGGCAAGAGAGGCTTGCTCTATTTCGGAAAGATGGACTGTACTTCGGTTATAAAGTTCAATAAGATAGTCAGGCAAGCCCTCGGACTGTTGGACTGGCGATTGACATGTTTCACTGCTCCCACTTATCGCAGCACGACATTTGCTCTGCTCATCAAATATAGTTAGATCACCAAATGATTCACAAGTCCCTATCACACTTGTTGTAGTTAGCACGACTGACTCATCCTGACATTGAGATTTATCTCTTCCAGTTCATTGGTTGAGATTCCTTCTACTAAATGAACAGAGTTTTGAATGCATGAACTAACTGGCTGAAAATGGATCACTTTTGACATGAAATATTTATTTTGAATGTTCACAGGTACCCATATTGAAGCATGTGGTGGTATTGTTACTGATTCTTTAACAGTTACTTTGCAAACCTTGCAGGGAGAAGTTGAGCTTTGATTCCAGAGCTGGACATCGCCCTCAAATGTTCTCAAAACTTGATTTTGTAAGTCAATAGCTTGTGCATGGGCTAATAGAAAATCTTGACCCAAAATACCATCGGGCAACATGTCACACACAATGAATGCTTGTTCATAAACTAATGCAGCCATTTCAGTTAAAAATTGATTTGCCATACACTTTTATGCTGTTACCATTAACATCTTGTACCGAGTGTTTAACATGTGTTATAAGTGGTCTGTGTTGTTCAGGAATTTTAACATATTGGCGGTGAGATAACAGACAAGTGGTTGCACCAGTATCAATCAGGAACTTGGTTAATACGCCATTTAATTTTGAACCTATGTATGTCCCACCCAGTTCCTACATTACTTATTTGATTATTTGTTTCGCAAGGCCTTGATTCGATATCAGTGGGCCCCAGGCCCAAAGAACCAACGGGTTGGCGTTTTCCTTACCACCTTGATAATTACTGCTTAAAGGGGCATTCCCGACTCCAGATGTTAAAGGCTGACCATGCAGGGTTGATGTAGCAGTTTGCCTTTGGTTCAGGGTATTCTTGAATGGGCAGTCTCGTATGAGGTGGTCAGAAGCTTGACAACCATAACAAACCCTGGTTGGCCTGTTAGCTCTGCCTCTTTCTAATTGCTCTATTCTAGACGATAAGCGCTGAATCTCTCTCAGCAGGTCAGTTTTGGACTTCTTTGGATGGGTTTCATTACTTTGATTTTGGTTTGTAACCATTCGTACTTGGCTTTGGTATTTTCCCATTATGCCCTCATACGTTTGCACAAGGCTAACGGCTTGGCCAATAGTGCGACAGTCATTTACAATACACTGGTATTGCAAATCTGCCGTGAGTGTGCTATAGAATTGCTCTAACGCCATTCGCTCTTGAGCTATGAAGTCAAGATCAGCATATGCTTTCCTTGCCAAATTGATGAGCGAATCACCGAAAGATGCTAAGGTTTCACCAGGCTGCCTTCGCCTTGCTTAAAGACTGGAAACCCACATCGGCTGCTTCGTATTGTCCATATATCGCCCTTTCAGGGCTTCTACAAGTGCCCTGTATGAGTTCTTGATTTCAGGGGGCAGCCTTGATACAAACACGTGTGCTGGTCCACTCATTCTAGATCTTAAGGCTAAGTTCATGGATCTAAGGTCCCAATTTCCTAGTTCAGCACTAATCTCAAAGTGATCTAAGAACTCTTCAAAACTATCGTCCCCATTGAAATAATTCACTTTAAGTTGAATTCCACGACTTGGTCTAGTCACGGAATTTGCATTGGCATTTGCTGTATCTATAGGTACTCCCAGATAATTACGCCGCCTGAATTTCCTTGTTCTGGGAGGACTTCGGTCTTCTCTCTGTCGAAACTCATCACCAGTGTCGTACTCTGTGCTTTCATCAGCTGGTCTCTCTGTGACATCATCTGAGATAAGAGGTGGAGGCTCATCACACCTTCCATCATCATTAGAAGGTCCTGGCAAGTTAAATTCAACCTCAGAATCTGATGAATCTGCCATTTTAAGCAACTCTTCGTTTTATATTTAAAACCACAGTGATGATTGTAATGTTTTTTATGTTATTGTAATATTCTGTTCTGTTCTATTCACTAATATATTTGCATATTTAATAAATGAACTGCCATATACTGTTTGTTTTTCTTTTATATGTTTGTTTGTGTTGAAAAATTCAGTTATTGCAAAAGTCTTACTGAGCTAGGTGTATGGATGGTTCTTACTGTAGGATAGTGAACGTTTGAGACTATCCCACTTCTGCCACCATTGTAAGGATGGACTTGGGCTGGCATTTAAATAAACAACCACTGATTTTTAACACTATAATAACTTTAATTCAGTGTTATCAGATGATAACTGAACTCGTAGGTATTTATTATATCATTTTACACATAGATCTAATGCAATTATGACCATAATGATGGAAGGACTTCAGTTTCAAATTAAACCGCTTTGTAAATATTTCAGAAGTTTACTAACTATAACGATGTTGCCGTCAGATGACTCAGATGTCAAGACCAAAGTGCAATTTTGTATTTCGCGCTGCACTTATATATGCATCAAAACTAAAATCCTCCAATCAAAATAACGGTATCCCTGAAATCTACCAATGATCTACGAGGAGTTTTTCCAGATAATATTTCCGGATTTCAAAGATCGGCCATATTGAAATCCAGAACAAAATCCAAACAGACAAAAACATGAAATTCAAAGGAATTACCCAAGAGATCGGTAGATTTCAAGACTACACAATAAAAATTCAATATGCATTACGTAAATATTCAAGGATTATGATAAATCTCACTATAATAATTATGGATGTTAACTTGAAAGTCACAAAGTGGCGAATTTCAAATAATGGCGCCACGAAAACTTCTGCTAAAAGTGAAATCCAAAATAGTCACTGGAATTTTACTGTCAAAGGTGAGAATTTATGAAAGTTATGTATATATTTCAATATATTTATGCTTAAAGTTTGTCTTTACGACCATTAGCAGGAATTTCAACAGGTTAGTAATATGTTTTCTTTAAAAGTCCAAATTCAGTCCATGGATTTCAGGATTTCTCCAGGATTTCAAGTAAGTCTATTATTTACATTGTAGATTAAGGTTCAGAAGAAAAATAAAAAGACTCATACCCTTACAGTATCTTGGTTGGGCAACCTCCTTAAACATTTTTTTTCCAAACTCAGACTAAAAAATTTGGTTGGTGAAGGTTGGGTATTGTGGAAGTAGTGGAGGGATGCCTATAGTGGAGGTACAATTGATCCTATTTTTTTTTTGTTTCGAATATGTATGCGGCGAAAGCGGAGTAAAGGTATAAAACAGCCACTAAAATAATTGGATAAGTAAGTTTTGAATGGTTAAGGGGGGTGAAGAGAGATTTGTTTGAACATGTAAACATCTTAAAATAAATATATTTTATTTGGATCAAGAAACTTATGAGGGTTCTCATGCACAATATACACCACACAAAAAGCCACACACCCCTCCCAAACAACAATAAAAACATTGGTGGATAGAGGGAGGGCTTATTTTGCTAGTTGTTTAATGGTTGCACCCCCTTTTTGAAAATTAGAAAAAAAAAGATTTTTTTTATATAAAACATGTATGTTTTAAATTTTCGATCGTTGATGTTTTGCGAATCACCAACTGAAAACCTGTCTATAACCGAACGTCACCAATCGACAACCTGTCTACAACCGGTATCTCCGATGGACCACTTATTAGCAACCGATCAACTAATACCGACCGCATATTTAAAAGGATGATAATTTAGGTGTACCTACAACACATTAAACATTTGTTAAGCCAATTGAACACTTTTCAATCATCGAATGTTGTTAACACAGAATACCATAATTAAAATGATGCACAACAAACCAGCGAGTAACTAAATAAAATAACCGACTCTGTGTGTAACTGGGCTATACCATCATTGGACAGCGTGGTAACGCAGAGTCGCAAGTTGAAATAAATTATACACATTACGCCTGCTAAAGTTATTTTGGTAACCTTAATATAAACAATATTAATCATGAAGAGCTTTTCCCGCAAGCATATTTAAAGAAGATATATTACTTATGGGTTAGTAAAGGCATAATGCAATTTGAAGTAAATAGCTTACAATAGTTAGTTTTATAGCTGAAAACATAAAAACATGTTTTTATATTTTGTAGACCTCTACGGAGTTGTGGCAAACTGCAGTATGTTTGGTGAGTTCCTTCTTGATTGCCAGAAAACGCCAAATATAACACTACATCATATTTTTGCTTAGCATTATTTGCCCATGTTGTAATTTCAATTCGTAGATTTACTGATTATTTATTTTATTGCGTTCCTACTTAAGCTAAGAAAGGCGTTATATCATACGCATTGTTAAACAGTGTACCCCATTCTTAGTATACTTCTTTACTCGTTTATTTATGTCTTTGTCAAGACACTGGACATTAGATTTCCTAGAAACATGACACATTAAAACCGTTTGCAAGAGTAAGTATAAACTATATCGCTTGTAATGAAAATACATGTAGAGCATTTCTAAAGATGGTTCTTATAATATTTTTTTATGGACAAGGTCCAAAAGAGTAGGTAACTTTACTGGATAATATGTGTGTGAGATTTGGTACCTCTTTTTTATGTACAAGTTTAGGCATCACAATGGGTAATAATTGTATACCCCGTTCTAGAGATTTTGATTGTTTTAATAGTAATTTTACTGTTTAGGACCTTTAAAAATACAGGTGCAGTTTAAGGCGTTGCTCCTTTCATTATTGCAACGTCACAGAAAAAAACAACAACAAAATATCAAAATCTCTAAAACGGCAAAATTGAGCTCCATCAAATTTTACACTAGTGTATGTTTACTTTACATTTTAGAAACATTATGAAAAACAGTCAAATCCAGAAAGAAATCGCATATGACTATCAAAACAGATCTACACATTTAGGCCACATAATTTAGACTGAGTATAAACGAGGTTAACAAACATATATTTTAAATATAAAGTTTTGAGACTGCTAGAAGAAATATATATTACGTGTTTCCATCCGGTGTATGAAAGTTGTTACGAAATTTAAGGGCCTTCTTCAGTCGCCGTTGCACTGTTATCGCAAAAATTAAAAATAAAAAAACTATCGATACTTTACTGTTTGTAAAGTTATGAATTGTCTTTCAGTATCTTCAAAAGCACCTTGTGTCGATAATAAATTCTGCCACGAGGCGTTCGTGCAGCCCAAGCCGTTATGCTCCGATGATGCGAGACTTTGTCCAGTAATTTGTGGATGTTGTGGTAAGTTTTTTATTCGTAGAGTCATTATCGGAATTAAAACACTTGATAAAAGTCATAATCGTTTAAATAACTTTTTCTAATAGTATACCATTTATATTACAAATATTACAAAGATAATTAACTTTTTCATTTAGCTAGTCATATAAGTAAGAAGTCCTGCATTAACACCATAAAATTCAGTAGTGCATTTGAAATTCAAGTGAACAATGATGTGTCAATATTGTTATTCAATGAAGTTTAAAGAAATTGGCTATAACTGGTATTTTTCATTTATTTGCAATGTGTTGGATATGTGTCAAGCCATGCAGTTTGTTCAATGACTGCGTTGTTTGAAAACTGTCTGGCAGTTTTTGGAAGAGAGCTGGCAAACATGTTTACTTCTCTTGTGTATAAAAACATCTACAATTTGTAAATTAATTATTATTTTGAACATCCACAATTTCCTGAAAGAGCTTCACTGGCCATAAACTACAAATCAAAAATCCAATGAAGCGTTATATGCATATTACTGCCCATGCCACCGAGCCAAGGGTTGTGCGAAATTCAATATTTACACCAATAAAAAGCGGTATTTTCAGATTTGTATTATTCCATATTCAGCTGTCTATGGTTCCCAGATAAGAATGGGTTTGCCCTATTGAGAATTGGTTGAACCAAACAAAAAAGAATCTTGTCAGTGATCTTTTAATATAATAATCCTGCATATCACAGACAACCCCAAAGGCAAACTTTTAAAAAGCAAGAAGTGTATCATTGGGGTGAATGAACAATTTCCGAATCTTTATTGGCGGGGATATTGAAACCAAACATCTTTTAAATGGTCGAAATATTAAAACAAATTAATTTTAGAATACTATTTACATAGTTCATAAGTATTGTGCTAAACGACCTTCAAATGACATAACTGATAACAGCGCTGATTGAATGTGTGTGGAGACTTTTTAATCTCTTAGGGTTATAAATTTCACACCTAACAGGTATGTCTGATTTAAGGTAGATGGACACGTTGGTGACGTTAGAAGGGCAAAAATGGACTATCTCTTAGATTTCAATAAAATTTATACCAATGATAGATCAAATCATTCACATTTTGGAAATAATATTTTTGATGTCGGTTTATGGCATCTTCAGATGACAACAAGCGCCACCTTGCGGTCACTAATTTTCAATTGATTTTTGCCGTTAACGGCTTGTAAACAAACACACACAAACGTTTTCTTTTTGTTTCATATACATAATTACAATAAAATATTAATATAACAGAATGTTTATAATAAAAATGGAATATCTTGCTTTGTTTTCGTTAAATTCAATCTAAACGACATTGAGAACGTTGTTTTTTGCACGTTAAAATAACGACGATTCAAGTGATTTAACGCACTATAACTTTTTAAAATGGACGGTGACATATTGATTTTTTGGAATGTATGAAATGCTGAAATATTTCTGAAGAAAATAAGTAAAAATAAAAAGGGGTCAGCCCGGCAGTTTTTTTGCAATTTCTGTTTTAAAAAAGAATTAGGCGTTAGATTTTGCGACAACGTCGCTTGTGAATTTTGACATACTAGTAAACTTCGACAGTGTAGGCGCAATAAACAAAAGGACGTCGCAGATCGTGCTGATATCTTTCACATAATCTTCGTTTCATTTTGTTATTATTGATCAAAATCGTAGATCCAGTGGCAAATCCAGGATCTGATGTGAGTGAAGTATTTAATGAAACGAAATTTTAACAATAAAACAGTAAAATGTACGAATCTTAAAAATTACATATTTTAAATAAGTTAACAGGTTTTTTCGGGCGTTCCCAGAGAGCATCTTGCTTTTAAAATACTTAAATAGTAAATGCTATATACAATTTTCATATTTTTTCTTTAATATTGAGATAAGATTATCTAGAGCTATTTTGGAATTTGCATCCCTGTCTGAATCCACAAGTGTACAACCATTGTAACAATAAAACAAAAAGGGAGATAACAAATAATCTTTTTTAAATAGGCTTAGTTCTAAAGTCTCAATTATCTTAAAAATCGATTATGCATAATTTATGATTTTGTATAAAAGCTACAGTACTGTGAACGTTTAATGTTACAAAATTTGCGTCTATCGTGCGTCCGTCTATCGTGTATCGTGCGTCCGTTTAACTTGTATCGTGCGTCCGTCTAAGGTGCATCGTGCGTCCGTATAACGTGTATCGTGCATCATGTGTCTTTAATTTTATCGTACAACGTGAATAAGTTACTTACATATTCAATTAAATCCTTGAATTCCAACCATTCATCTTATATTTTCATAGCATTTTTAAATTTTTAGATATCTCGTACACAAATTATATGAATCAGCAGCATCGTGTATCGTGCGTATACCGTGTATAGTGCGTGCGCCTATCGCGTATCGTGCGTCCGTCTATCGTTTATCGTGCGTCCGTTTTTCGTTTATCGTGCGTTTCGTTTGTAACCTTAAACGTTCACAGTACTGTATCAACTTTCATAAAACAACGACAGAATATTATACAATTTTCTCGAATGTAATATATTATTGTATAACTATTATAGAAGAAATGCAACATTTTTGTTCACGTGTATACGTTTGTTGTCTTATAAGCTTGATATCATATATTGAGCACTTTCAACGCTATGTTTTCGCAGTTCATGTTACAATAATACTGCAAAAAAAACAATGCACATAACCGTGTTTGTCTGCGATTTGTTTTCATTAACACGAGTACATACAATTTACAACATCCCCGAAGTTCAATTGCTTTACGGTAAATGTCTGCATATTTATATACATTTTAACATATCGACCATGGTAATAATAATAGCTCATATATATGCACTTAGGAATAAGAATAAGGTCTGGTTTACAGGATATTCTATGTTATCATAGCTTTGTCATGCTAGCAAATGCCCCCATGATGGTAAATGTAAAGAATTACTGTCAGGACGGCTATAGTCAATAAACCGTCATGCGTATGAAGTGCAGCCGAGACCTCCAATGCATCGAAATATCGGCCCAAAACCATCCGTTTCCAGCGATCTTTCTCAATGACCATACAGCCGAAACACTCTTATTGTTCTAATGGAGACATCCTGATATGGCGTGGTAAAGTGAACACGTTTAAAATCTGTGAGTGTCAAGTTCATTGTACTGTGTTCAGTTTCAAATATTCAGCTTTATGAGATATGAGACTGGTCTTCATTCTCAGAGTTGTAACGATGCGCTTGGCCCAGTTTTCCGATTTTTCAATCATCTCTGTATATATGAATATTATTTATTTTAACCGACGGCAATTGAAATGGCAGATATTTTTTATAGATCGCCATGCCAGAAACATTCCAATAGCTCAAGATCTTACAGTTTTTATATAGTTTTGTTCGTTTAAATAAACTACAGCAATTTGTTTAAAAATCTGATTAGCTGCTTGTTTGAATATGGGTCAAAGTGCACTGTATCAATGCTTTTCAAAAGTGTTCACTGGTTGCTCTTTTCACAACGAGATTCTTTTTCTTTAGCCGTTAGTTAAATTCAATTCAATCTTTAACGTTTCATTGGCACAAGTTTAATAACTATGCAATGTAGTGTGGAATAAAGGTCAATATTTTACGCAAAATGGTTGGGTAACGACTGTACTTAATTAAGTTAAAATGCATTGTACTTTCGTTTTGCAGGATCTCAAATTTTCATTATAAAAAATTATGCTCAGATTCTTTTGTGCCGCATAATTGTTTCCCTTGTCAGGTGAAAACATTCTTATGTAATAAAATAAAGGTTTATAAAAGAGTTTGATTTCTTTGTACACTGCTACTTTAATAAAAAGACAGTATCACAACGTGGTATGGTGTATGATGTTTTTCGAGTTTAACGTTGATGACCGAGTCGAAATTCTCAAGCGACGTTTCCGAAAAAAATCACGTCAGTTTCATTCTTTCAATCGGAAAAAAATCTGTCTGGATGACCCCTTTTTATTTTTTACTTATTTTATTCAAAAACATTTCAGCATTCCATACATTCCAAAACATCAATATGTCACCGTCCATTTTAAAAAGTTACAGTGCGTCAAATCGCTGGAATCGGCGTTCTTTTATCGTGCAAAAAGCAACGTACTCAATGTCGTTTAGATTAAATTTAACGAAAACAAAGCAAGATTATACATTTTATTATAAACATTTTGTTTGATTTATACTTTATTGTAATTATGTAATAAAACAGCAAGAAATTTTTTTTTGGATTTGTTTACAAGCCGTTAACGGCAAAAATCACATGAAAATTAGTGACCACCAGGTGGCGCTTGTTATGCTCTGAAGACGCATTAAACCGACATCAAAAATATAATTTCCAAAAAGTGAATGATTTGAACTATCTTTGGTATAAATTTCATTGAAATCTAAGAGATAGTCCATTTTCGCCCTTCTGACGTCACCAACGTGTCAATCTACCTTGAATATGAATTTGAAGCGGTTGCATTTATGAATTTTAAGTAAATCTGAGACTTTTTTCTCATTAATTAACATTATCATTAAAATTAAAAAATGGACAGAATTGAATACTGTTTTTAAATAAAATATTGTACAATATGGGACCAGATAATATCTATAAAATAATATGAACTAAGGCACTGCCTCTCTCGGAATCGACGAATCAAAAGTGAATTATATCGTATGTTTAACAGTAAAACAAAGAAACAAGTCATCATTTGGTGTTTTACTTTTTAACCAAAACGTGTCAAGGTTGTAAGATGCAACACTACATCTTAGTGAGTTGAATGATTCTGTGAAGTTTGGAAGAATCCTGTGAGATGTTGAATACACCAGTTTGCCTGTAAACTTTTAGTTAAACAGCACCAAAATGTTATCAAAATGCAAGGCTGACTGGTGGTATAAGAAATGTAGACTCATAAAAATCTGGTTAACAAGGTAGATTGTAAAACATCATTCCACAACACCTAAACTTCTGAGTTGGAATATGGTGACAACAATGACAGAGCAAGTAGCGAAGCTTGTCATATTCTTTGAATATTCAAGCTTGAAATCAACAAACATACTTTTCGGTCTGAGGACTTAAGATAATACTATGAGTGACAGTAGAGGAATGCATTATCCGAATAGAATGAAACATTCAAATTAGTCCATGAACAGAAAAGCAAATGCTGAAGGAGTCTATTCCTATTTTCTTTGGTTCCATTTAACAGCAAATTATTTTCATAACAAAATAATACAAATGGTGTTGTTCATTTACTGTTCTTCAATGAGGTCTACATTAGAACGTGTTTGTATTATTTGATATAACAATAACACAGTATAATTGTATAGACAATTCTTTTTCCTGTCAGGTGACATAAACTTCCAAAGCAGCACCTTCTATTGCAGGAATTAGTAGTGGAAGTAATATATATGTAGACTGTATGCTCCCTCTACTGTCTAGAACAGTTAAACTGGTCTTCCCACAGCATTCCATGTGAAGCTGTTTTCCTGAAATATTAAATATAACAGCAAATTAATTTATCTTCAAAAATAATTTCATATCTTATTGCTTTTATAAATTTATTTGTCGACAGTCAAAATTGATTTAAAATATTTAGACACAAAAATAAAATTTGTCAAATACATTAATTTTGTATGCTCTGATAATTACTTCAGGTATCCAGACTCTTGACTTACTCTATGGAGACTCTTTAAATCACATGGACAACAGTATAGTTTCACGTCAGCCGAACACTTTCGGTGTCTGATCTGGATCTAAACTGGTTGCTTCTTGATCAGAAATAACCTCATGAATCTAAACTTAAACAGTGTAGATCCTGATCAGACTGCACATATGAGCCTGCTGAAATGGATATACATTGGTCACTAGTGTGATAAAGGGTGTATTCATGAAGTAAAATGTAAAAAAAAAAACAACATAGTTACTTATATTCATGCACCGGTAGATTCAGTGTGATGTCTATTATACATTCTTGCAGCTATAATAAATGAAAATAAAGAAAATTTATGCAAACCTTGTATCTGTTTACTATGGTAATGTTCATATTATGTGCCATAGCTGTCTACCAATTCTACATAAGTATATATAGCCTTCATAAGCTTGGTGATACACGTCTCTGAAAATAAATGTTTTATTTTAAATCTTCTCTGATAACTAGTAAGTCAGTTATACAGTACCTTTTGTGGCTTATGAAGATGTACATAAATTGCTGTTGCAGTTAACAGTGAACAATTCATACTGTTGCCATAATTTATTTATTACATGTAGGTTTTTTTTATTAAAATCACATAAAAGGAAGATTGTAATGATGAAAAATTTCATGCCATCTTTAATTCCTACACAAGATTAGGATAAAACCAGAGTGCTATCACATTTTAAAGACCACAAAAAGATGTGCCAGCTGATCTGAATCTACATCTATGCCATCTGATCTGGATTTATATGGGCTGACCATGTGGTTAAAAGGTGTGTCAATGAAGTAGGTTAAGTTATTAACTGTGAAAACTGAAACAGCATTTTTTTCTAAAAAAAAGGTGAACAAGATTATGAGATTTACCCACTAAATAAAGGATTAAATAAGTGACCACAGAGACCCATCATGTATATACAACATGGTCCACAGAGAAAGTGTGTGGCGTTTGATTCTGTGTCTTCCATAAATTTGGCATGGTGATGTTGTGTGAACATGCCAGAGATTATGGTACACCATAGCAGGGCTGGACAAATTTCGTTTTTTTTTGTAACTAGTCCAGAACTAGCTGGGTAAATATTTCAGCTTGTCCCACTTTTGCGCAAAAAAGCAAATTCTGATTGGTCAGTATTAACAGTAAAGAAAGAAACAGGAAATTCAAGAGGAAGCGTTACATGGGGGCTTGATAATGTTAAAACAGATCTTAAAACATGTTATTTTGTAATAAACTTGTAATATGATATGCATAATAATTATGGTGCTAAAAGAGAATGGCGCAAATCAAATTAACGTTTAAACTAGTCTGCACTAAAAAACTGAGCTAGCCCACGGGCAAGCAATCAGATATTTTGAGATTGTCCGATAAAATTTTCAGCTAGTCCAGGGCGTCGGGCTAGTGGGTTTGTCCAGCCCTGCATAGTCATGTAAAGGAAGGGCACATTCTGTGCTGTTTGAGTGTTTGTACTGTTTATTAAGGGTAAATTTAAAAAAAATTACCTCTCCAGTTGTCTTATTTTTCACCTATTCCAGTTTCATGCTCTTTGAACCAGATTTGTCACGCGTCTTTCATATGTATACTTCAAACTGAAATAGAAATTACAAAAAACAAATTTTATAAACGATATAATTTGCCCAATGCATGCATATACTTTCCGATGACTTAATTTATTTTCTTAATGACACCAGACTTCCTGAAAGTCGCCGGACCGTCGGACCTGTCGGTAAAATTTGGACTGGTCTGATGTGATTTCCAATGTTGTAGGACCGAATATCCGGCAAAAATTTGATCTGCATATTCCAATTTTACTCGCTAAATTACAATTTTACTCGCTGTTTTGATTCGAGACTGTTCCGAGGGAAATTATTGAGGTTATCCGAATGAAATATTTTACGTAATCGTCATAATGACAATTCGTACCACTGAAAAAAACACCCTTAATACTGTGTTTTGCTTATTTAATGTGTTAAATGTTTCAGTCAGACAGAATTTGATTCGGTCAGACAGATTTTCACATCTTGTCTGACCACATGTCTGACACTTTTTTACAACTTTCGGGAAGTCTGTAGCGATCATTACACATCTGGACCCAGGCATGTATACAAAAGCTCGACACAAACTATTGGACTGTGAAAACTAAATAAAAAAAATAAATTTTCAAATTTATACCAATTAATTAATGGTCAACACGGCTTCACCATGCAACACATTTGAACTTGTAACAGTTACTTGTTTGACAGAGCAATTATTCCTTAAATCTGAAATAAATTATTACATGTAGTGGTAAACACGGCTTCGCCGTGCTTCCTATTTTAATCATTTTACACTATGCCTCATTTTTTTAATGAAATGTAACTCTAATAATTTTTATTTGTTGTAAATGAAGCATTATTCAGATAGCATTTGGTAAACACAGCTTCACCATGCCTCAAATTTCAACTTATATTAGCAGAGTAGCTGTATGCTATATTTGAGAACTATGGAAGCATATTTGTGCCACAACTTAACCACATAAAATAACGTGAAAATAACGGAGGATTTCGCAAAAAAAGTGTGTTTTTTTTCGCAATAACATCCATATTTTCACGATTAAAAAAAGTTATGTTAACACGAATTTATTTCTGTTAGTGCTCTAAACTGCCACAACATATAGAGTTTTCATGTAAATAATGGAGGATTTCACGAAAACACATACCTTTCACGAAAACTTAAAAATTTCACGAAAGATATTTTGCATGAAAATAATGGAAGATTTCACGAAATCAGATTCCTTGAAACGAAAAACAGATAACTTTTCATGAAAGCGTAACAATTTCACGAAAGATGCCAGTTATCTAAAAATTATGGAAGCGTATTTGTGCCACAACTTAACCAGATAAAATAATGTGAAAATTATGGATGTTTTTGCGAAAAAAGGTTACCTATTTTTGGAGAAAAAAATCTGTTTTCATGAAATCCTCTATTATTTTCATGGATACTATATCTTTATGTTGAGGCAATTTAGAGCATTATCAGGAATAAATTCGTGTTAATTTCTTTCGTGTGTAATTTATCTGTTTTCGCGAAAAAAAAACAACTTTTTTTGCGAAATCCTCCATTTTTTTATGCTTCCATAGAGAACCTTGGGTTCTAGTACTGATCATGAATACACATCTTCAATGCCATTAGCTGGTCAGATTTCATTTGACCAGTTCTGTCCAGTCTGCAATATCCAGAGTTAATTCAACGCAATACCTAATCGCTTTCCCACACCAAATTAAAACGAAAGCAATCGGTATTACTATCTTAACTGCAATGTTAAACTTACTGTTCTTGTTGATGATTGCAGTAAAATAAAATAAAAAAAACATCGTAAATTTCCAATGTTTAGAATGTTTGGGAAACCGATGTAATTGTCACTTTGTCACTCTGTATTTTAATTAATTAACCAAAATCGAACAGCTACCGTAATACGCATCGCTACGGTAGAGTCGACTGTTAGACCCTAAATCTGTGACAATATTAGGTTTTAATCAATGTTGAAACTTATTTATCTTATTTTTTTGGCGAGTTTAATCTTAATTGATATCTAACATTTGGAAGAAGAACTTCTGAAAATGTTAATCGAGAAACAAAATGGCGGCTTATCAGTTTTAAAATCCGGAAGCAAGCCATCAGGACTATTGAAATGTGATCGTCCTATCAGAAGCCTTATTTCGCGACACGGTTTCAAAGTTTCAAGATACTCCTTTTTGCTCATGCGCAATACCTTAATCGGCATCGCGCGTTGCATTCGTAGGGTCGATTCCGTATTAATAGAAGTTAAATTATCATTGTTGCCATATTTAAGAGAACAATGCAGACAACATTTACCTTTGGCAGTTTTCGTTTGAAATAAGAAAATCATCGAAAATAACTAGAACTTAGGACCAAACCGTGCCGATGCTCTTCCAATTGAAATAGATGAAAAAAAGGAACGTTGAAATTCTAGACCACGACTAATATGAAAATATTGCAGGCTCGGTTTGATTGAGCCTGTTCATGAGCTACACTTACAAAGGCCAAATGATTCAAATATGTCCAGGATTGTACAGACTTGGTTCTATTTACAGTTATCATTCAATTAATTGCAGTTATTTAAATAATGAAATTATATTGTAATTAAAATATTAATTAATAATTTACTAAATAATCATTATGTTTTTTTATTAAAATTATTAAAATAATCTAATTAAAATTCAAAAAAGTACACAATATCAAATAAATACAACAACATTAAGCAAACTGTCAATATTATATTTACAATATGTTTAAGCTGGTATTTCCTCTGTAACCGTTATAAATTTCACACATATAAATCTGAAATTGTTGCTTTTATTTCAGTCCTAGTGGCCTTCTAAAAAGTAACTGAATTAATGTAATTTTTGACATGAATATTAACTGAATTGCAAGAAAAAGAATAAGTAGTTCAAGTAGAACAAAAAACGAAAATCCTATTTCATGGCTCTTCAATCATTTTATTTACCAACTTTAAGACTCTTGTCAATAGAAGAAAAAGCATTTTGGCATGCATGCTGTTGACTGACAGACATTTTAATTAAAATCTGCATCAAGTCATATTGCCACTGGCATTAAGCATACAAACCAGACAACATTATGCCGCCCATGTAAGGATCACAAGACTATATTGAAATAAATCAAAAATCAGTATGTCTTGAGTGTCATAACATCTTGATTTTATTTGTAGATATATTGCAAAATAGTTATGTGTTTTCTTAAATAAGTGTTATTAATTAATTACTACTGTAAAAATAAGTAAGTATAGGTGTACTTTGATTGAACCAAGGTCTGGGTAGGTAAGAACAACCGCATCCAATGCTTTGTCCAAAGGAGCTCCAGTGCTTAGCTGTCCTGACGACAACGCCAGTGTGGCAGTTTTGTGTTGAGTAGCCTGGAGCAAGGCTGGTAACTCACACTTTGCCATGCTGACGTTTTTCCAATAGAGCTTCAGATGCCGCCATATTCAAATTCTATTTAAAACGTGCCCCTAACGCTTTTGAAATGATGTTATTAATAACATATGTCGACAACCTAAGCAAGTGTATCTTAGCAATTCTGTTGCTATCCTCGATAAATATAAAGCAACTTCAGCCCATGTGAGTTTATATATTGTTCTACTTTCAAACTTTTTCAATCATGTTAATCCTGAACACAAAATATTTAATCAAATGCGTTAGAAAAATGTGAACGTCGTACAAAATACATATTTTTTATGAAACGAGTCAATAACACAGCCAATAAACGCTATATAAATATAATTGTTTGTTCTAGTATATAGATTTAAAGAGTTCAGTTACAACAAGAAACAGTAGATCTTATTTGCTTTCTTTTCATTAAATTAATCATTAAAACATTTATAACAGCGTGTATTTCTCTTCCTGTGTGTGACTATCTTTTCCTTATCAATTTCAGATCCAAATTTACATGAAATTGCATTATCGACTATGCCGCCAACAATAGATTCATCGATAACAACACTTTCGCATTCATCAGAAACATTGACATCGATAGTTACTCAAGGCACCGTAACTACTACAATATTTCCATCACCTACATCAATGTCAACGCCATCAACAGCGACATCTGGTCACTGGGAAGAATGGGGTAATTGGCTATGTAAAACAGTCGACAAAGGTAAATGTGTGATGTTTCGGAAGCGGAACTGTTCCACAGGATTCACTGTACAATGTGGTACCGAGGGCAACAGTACATATTCTACAGATTGTAAAGAAGATATATGTCCAGGTTTGTGTAGCCTTTTTACATCTGACACAGGTTGCAGGTACATGCCATTGCTATGACTTGGTTCGTTATATCTTTTTCCCCGGGTCGTACATCAACGGTCCATATACCATGCCATGATTGTAAAATAAGTACAGTTGATTGCGTAGTGCATTAACAATATGACACAATTGCATTTCTTACTGTTTTGAATTTAAAAATTACCATGTGTTTTACACAATCATGAGATATGATCATTTTAAGTAGGAGCATATTAATTAAACGCTTGTCCTGTGTGGTATTTAAGGAACCTCTAGTATTGGATAAAACATGCACACATTTTTTATGCAGGAAAAAAAACCATTTTTGTCATGCGCTTATAATCAACACATGGAAAAATTGAATTGTCTTCAACTAGAAAGCATTATCAAGGACAAGATAAAGTAGTATGAAGGACAAGATAGAGTAGTATGAAAGACAAGATAGAGTAGTATGAAAGACAAGATAGAGTAGTATGAAAGACAAGATAGAGTGGTATGAAGGACAAGATAGAGTAGTATGAAAGACAAGATAGAGTACTATGAAGGACAAGATAGAGTAGTATGAAAGACAAGCTAGAGTATTATGAAGGACAAGATAGAGTAGTATGAAGGACAAGATAGATTAGTATGAAGGACAAGATAGAGTAGTATGAAGGACAATATAGAGTAGTATGAAAGACAAGATAGAGTAGTATGAAGGACAAGATAGAGTAGTATGAAGGACAAGATAGAGTAGTATGAAGGACAAGATAGAGTAGTATGAAGGACAAGATAGAGTACTATGAAGGACAAGATAGAGTAGTATGAAAGACAAGATAGAGTAGTATGAAGGACAAGATAGAGTACTATGAAGGACAAGATAGAGTAGTATGAAAGACAAGATAGAGTAGTATGAAGGACAAGATAGAGTACTATGAAGGACAAGATAGAGTACTATGAAGGACAAGATAGAGTAGTATGAAAGACAAGATAGAGTAGTATGAAGGACAAGATAGAGTAGTATGAAGGACAAGATAGAGTAGTATGAAGGACAAGATAGAGTAGTATGAAGGACAAGATAGAGTAGTATGAAGGACAAGATAGAGTAGAATTCTAACATTGTGATAGTGGATTATACCAAAAGCTCTATTGGATCGGATATTGAAACCACTTGTTTTAAAACCGTCTACAATAATTAAACATCAGAAATATTTAAAGACGTTTTCTAAACATGCAAACTTATTATGCTGATCTGCCTTCAAGTGACGTTAAATAACAAAAACAACCATGATACGCAATGTTCGTCCATGAGCTTTCTTAGTTTATATTCTCAGATCCCAAGTAAAATCATTAATAATTCTGTTTAGATCATCCATTTGCTTCTCGCCGAGGGCAAACAAATCTTTTTTCTGATGATATTGTACATGGATTTATCGCATTTAAGTTTCCATGTTCCCCGCAATAAGCACAACATCGCTTATGATAAATCAAAATTTTATTGTTAACTAGTGTAAATGTTGAGTTGTACTCAACCCAGGGATAGACGTTGTTAGCAGTCATAGGCATTTCCACTACTGAGTACTCCTTATGAACATGCTTGAACTGAGCCTAATATTTTCACATTTGTCGCCTTCGACATTCCATTCAGATTTTTTACCTAGTATCGCTTATTGAATTACTCGTAATAGAAATATTAGTTATTTTCCGCTTCGAGTATCCTCCCACTTACTAAAGTATTTTACTGAACTCAAAAATAATTGATTAATAAAATAAGTAAAACATGAATATCCGAAAATGCCACATTCAGAATACACAGCCTCCCCACACACCCAAGAAGACGAGAGTAATTTTCTTTGTGCCGTATGCGGACTGTGCTGATCGAAACAAGATTTAAAATACAGGTATCGGACTAACAAAAGTCGTTCAATAGAAACCTACCACGGTGACTACTACATATCTTATAATGCGAAACAGTAGTCAAACAGCTCCTTATAGATAAAGAAACAAAATTTCTTACTGGTAAAATTATTACCACCGGAAAACAACAAACTTGCTAGCTCTCTATTAAAAACATAATATAAGTTTAAAATATATAATACATTCAACCCCGAAGAAGCACAAATACATGTTTGTGAAAAAGATTCAGAACAAGAAATAATATAAACTAAGGCACTGCCTCAATGCGAGCTCTAGTGCAAAACTCTTTATACAAGAAAACTTTTAAACTTGCAGCTTCCGAATGACTTAAAACATCTTGAACTACAATTTAATGTGGAACGCAACACTTTGCGAATTTTTGAATTTCTTTGTGAAATTTTGTATGATATTTATTGACGATAATTCCAGCATGAATCCGCAAACCGTTTTTCAAATAATCAAATAGTTGTTTAGATATTTACCTTCAAAGTTAGCTATCAACTATCAACACCAGTTTTCTGTAGTGACGTCAACGACGCTCGCCGAACACTTTTTCGGGGCTGGCTGAAAATTGGGGTTACCAATTTCATTTATTTTTTCATAGATGAATTGGCGCTGAAAATACCTTGCCGGTGATATAAGATTTAACATAATGTGACCAGTTTTGACAACGTTATTTACCGTTAAACGCCGTTTTCGAGTTAAAAATGACGTCGAGTTTCGCCTATTTTCTGTCGACTGTTTCAAAATTGTGAAAAATTCCCGAATTTAATTTTTGATTTTTTTTGCTTAAAACGTTTGAAAAAGGCAATGTCAATGGCATTAGCGAATAAAAGTTGAGGGTCACCGACTTCGTTATTGCGCTATGTCCGTTTTCAGCACCCCTCCCTCTTTTAAAAAAGTGTCATGAAAAGTGACGTGTCTGTAAATTTATTACTCTTTATTCAAATTCTACAATATAACAACAACTACAATGACTTATGGTTATTTGAGGAGAACAAAAACAATTAAATAAAACATGTTTTTACACATTGTGCGCTGCTTTAAGGGCAGGTAAATTCGCACGAAAATTTCACAATGTTTTGGAGTTTTACATTGTTAAGAAACGTTCCTTCTGGTGTTATTTTGTCCGCGTGCCTTATATATGTTGCACGATAATTTTAAAGTTATATTATTAAACTCGGCTTTTTGGCCAAATCCTCATCATAAGGCTAACTGCTATGAGAAACCTCTAGAGATACTGTCGTATCATTATGTTTCACGCGGGTCTAATTTTCGCCTAACTCGCACTAGAAAACGTGCGCGAAATGAAAGTGCATTGAAATTTTACCATGTGCTTATCATTAATGCTTCTGAATGTAATATACATGTAACTGCGCAATTTTATGGCAAAGCAATGGCTTAAGCGCGAAAACTGGTCCCCGCAAAGTAAAATGCTACTAAAGAAATAAAATAAAAAGAGCAAAACTTGTCTTTATACATGTAATTGTATTTGCTTCATTTAGCTCGATGAACATTACGACTGGCTCGTTATTGAAATTTTGATGCCGCAAATCAAATTTATTGACACACTAGGTATTTTTGGTGTAGATGAAAAACAGTATATAACCAATATGTGAAAAATATTTACAACTTATTCGTATTACGCGAAATCTCAATTAATTTATAATAAGGGAAATAATGCAATGTTCAATTATTGCATTACGGGAGCTTTTGTTATAATACAAAACAAAAATCATATGACAACACAGCTTGCGGTCTATATTCAAAATTGTTTGCAGTATTGTAAATTTAAATCTTTAAATTTCACTTAATGCCTTTTTCAATATAAACGCATATATGGAATGGACGAACTGTGTAGGTCCCAAAGGATCTACACTGTTCGCATTTGAACACGTTATTCCTGGCCAAAAAGCTAACAGTGCAGATCCTGATCAGACAAAGTATTAAAAGAGAAATCGATTAGATCGGATGTGCAAGCTGATCTGGATCTACGCTGTTTGCTAATGCGATAAAGTGCGTAGATATATATATTATAGGAATGGGGGGTTAAACGAATTTCGGATTATTTCTAAATCAATTTTTAAAGCAATTTTCTTCGTCTGGTGCTGCTTCATTTCGTTGTTCCTTTCTATGTCGATTGTCGAGACAGTAAAACTCGCACATTGCGCATAACCACAGACACGGCACATAAGCACGGAATCGCCGGTCTTAAACTTTTTTAGCAATCTAGGCGGATAAGAAATAGACACGTAAAGGGAACACATGTTGCTTGGTCAGTGTATGTGTCGCAGCAGTTTCCGAGAAAGAACATATAAACAAGAAAACGAGTAACGTATTTATACCTCCGCGCCGCGGCCTTCACTGTTGTTGTGTCGTTTCTCACTGTGTGCGATTCTCACACCAACTAAAGTTTAAGAAACGTACTACTTAATAACTTGGCTATTGTTTTTGCTTTACTATTTTTGACGCTTTTATGAGAAAACTGTGAACTCTTCTTTAATCATAAGAGAATTTAGAATTTGCACAATATGAAGTACAATGTATAAGGGTAAATGAAATACAGTTACGACCGCACTAATGGAGCATCCCATCATGGAACTGTACAACTACTTTAGATGCAGGTAAAATAAATGTCAATCATTTGAAATTGCAGCTTACAAGCAAAAAAAAGATGTATATTTGCAGAAAATAATGGGAACAAATCAAACATACGCACGGATGGTGGATTATTTGTCATCTCTTTATTTTTTTACAAGACAAAATAAGGCCGTTAGCTAACTAGAATTGATAGATATTCCTTTTAAAGATCTGCTGCGGCTACGAAATATATTTTTAAATTATTTAAGGCGTCACCGCACACAAATTTAGGCGCTTCAGTATTTTTATTACGTGCATAGACTTACGATTTGAACAGTTGTAATCAAATGTCTATAACTACACATAAATCTTGTGCGCTTCTTGAGTAATTAAGAACAGTATTAAATAAATTTAGCACGCTTTTGCGAAAATGCTTTGCCAATCTAAGAAGAAAACAGCAGAGTTTATAAAATTGTAAGTGTAACATCGAAATACTTGATAATTATAAGTGTAACGTCAGAATACAAATAACTGAAGTAAGTATTATACGCATTTTGGAATGTTCGTGTTTACCCCTAGTTACGTTTTTAAGGATATTTTTGACAAATTAACATAAGAGAAACCGATTAGATTTCATTGTTATATGACAATTCAATTCAACTTCCACTGTGGTGTCCTTTGACGAAGTTTTTAATTAATCAGCTATTTTTTTTCTAAAACTTCGAAAAAGTAACGTATTTTTTTCAAAACGGGAGAGGGGTAATTAAAATGGTAATAGCACAATAACTAGGTCGGTGACCCCCAAATTTTATTCGCTTATTCAATTGAAATTGCTTTTCTCAAACTTTTTAAATAAAAAAATCAAACATTAAATTCGGGAATTTTTCACAATTTTGAAAAAGTCGAACGCAAAACTCGACGTCATTTTTAACGCGAAAACGGCGTTTAACGGTACACAACGTTGTCAAAACTGGTGACATTATGTTAAATCTTATATCACCGGAAATGTATTTTCAGCGCCATTTTATCTGTGAAAGAATAAATGAAATCGGAAACCTCTATTTTTAGCCAGCCCCAAAAAAGTGTTCGGCGAGCGTCGTTGACGTAACTGCAGAAAACTGGCATTGATAGCTTACTTTGAATGTAAACATCTAAACAACTATTTGAATAATCGAAAAACGGTTTGCGAATTCATGCTGGAATCATCGTCAACAAATGCCATACCAAATTTCATAAAGAAATTCGAAAATTCGCAAAGTGTCGCGTTCCACCTTAATAAACCAAAATGTAACAAAAAAGCTTTTATTTAGGTTGTTACACTTTAGCAACAAGCAATGCATTTTTCTGTCTTTACTCTGATTATAACACTCCAAAAATTAAAATTGTGTAGATTTCCTTCAGGCCGCCTTGGTAGGTTAGCTGAAACTTGTTTGTTTAAATATGAAAAAAACTTATAAACCTTCACACATGTCAACAGGTTTTATGTTGCACCGCTAAAAGTCTACCTGACTGAAGTGTATCGATAATAGTAGGTTAAAAAGTTTTATTTGTGCAATCACTTTTTTATTTTATTGATACTTTAAAGACTATTTATGTTTTATAACAATAAATGAACATGGTAGTGCTGAAATTTTCAAGTGGCAGTGAAAAAATGGGAATTTAAATCCGTTCGATTTCCATCACAGTTTTGATCCTAACTGCTTCAGACGTAAAGGACAGACGTCTATAAAAAGTCAGTATGATAATGGGTCTGTACATGGAGTCGAATTATTGAGACTACTTAGCTGACAGAGCATCACTATGAAAAACTGGATCTAAGGTTCAAGTCCAGGCTATTCTTTCCAACCAAAAACTACCACATAAATATTAATATGTAAACAAAATAGTCCCTCCTGCTTTCACACTCGGGGCTTGGGACACGACGATGGTGCAGTTGCCTATTTTGTTTTGGTTCTTTTTTATGTACAAGCCTAAAGCTATTTTGAAATGCTGGAAATACCACCATTGCTAACACAGAATAACACGTGATAAAAATCTATTTATACTAATATACTGGAAACATCAAAAATAGTATTATTAAAAAATCTTTGCATTGAGGTTCCCATTTCAGGCATGACTGCATCAAAATAAGCATATGTTACAAACAAAATGCACGATAGACAATATAATGGACGCACACAGATACAAGATAAACAGTTAACTATTGGATGCATCATACCGTTGCACAAAATGCAGTAAATGTTTCTGGCATATGAAAAATGTATACAGTCAAACCTGTCTTAAGCCGCCACCTGCGAATAGCAACCACCTGTCTTAAACAGCCAGTTTGAAGATGTCCTAAACTGACACTTTGTTCTAATTTTTACCAGTCTTAAACAGCCATGTCTTAAACATCCACTTTTTGTCACTCCCTTGCGTGGCTGCTTAAGACAGGTTTGACTGTAATTATTAAAAAACATACCGCTAATGATAATTTTAGAAGTACCAAGATCTAACATGTGATTCCTCGTGTTTGTAAATCCATTGTACATTGAGGGTATAAAAATATGTCTGTAATTATCTAACAATATAATAAATTGTACTGCGCTCTGCAAGAGTGATTGAGAAATTTAATCAAAATATCACTAATCAGTTTGGAAATTTTAACAAATTAGGAATTTTGCCTTGCTCGTTAGTCGATCACATTTTGACAGTCAAAATAACGTTTGAGAACTTCCCTACTCTATTTCAATTGCAATGACATCACACGTTGCTTCACAAAATGGAGATCAATACAGTAACTGTAAACAATGGCAGCATGCCATAGGAAATTTAAATTTTGCGATTGTAAGCTGGATATCGGTTTGAAAGAAAAATCCAGGAATTTGCAGCACAGGACTTTTTTGTATTTCACAAAACTGGTATTAGTTTTAAGATTTGTTAACAAATCGCCTCTTTAAGGTTGTCACAAATGAGCAGGGTCAAACTATAATAATATTTTGACATTACGGTGTGCAAATATTTACGCTCTAATTACACTGCATAATACGCTATTTTTGCCAACCAGCCGGTGCGCATGTAACTTTAGCAAGTGCACGTGACGTCACTCGTCAACGTTCGTATTGAGCTGTAGAAATCTTTATGAAAAAAGTCACCATCTTCTGGAATATCATGAACAGCAAAATTCTCATTGTTTATGTGCAAAAATTTTGTGTTCAGTTGTCAACACTTTTCCATGTTGTATTTTGCCTTTTTTGGCCACCTCAGTCTAAGGAAAATGAAATTATTGATTGTTATTAATTTTAAAAATGACAAAATGCATAGTTTTGATTTTCAGTGACCAGGAAAATTAGAATTAATTACACTTATTTCAGACTTCCCGAAAGTTGAAAAAAAGTGTCAGACAAGATGTGAAAATCTGTCTGACCGAAACAAATTTTGTCAGACCGAAACGTGTTAAAAATGTAATTATAAGCAAGTTCAAATTTTTGTCTTACATTCCTGATAACATTAGAAATCATGTAAGACCTACCCAAATTTTAACAGACAGGTCTTTCGGTCTGGTAACTTTGGACGTATGTTGTTTAACGAATAAATCAAAGTTTTGTGATAAGTAATTCAGCATGGGGCGAATCGTTATGGGGAGAATCGCCTATTCATGTAAACAAAATGCTTATGCACTGCAGAACCAAAAGTGAGAAACAATAGGTCGACGTTACGCATATATTTGACACACACGCACATGTATAAACACAATGACATTTACCTCAAAGCATTCAAAAAGATCTGTCTGGAAGCCTGAATCGCTAAGTTTTCTGGCGCGGACGCAAAGGTTGATGGTCTTTCGACAGCCTCGGTCTGATTTGACAGTCGTGCGCGCGACGCTTCTCCGCATTACATCAAATGTATATTTGTTATTTTTAAAAAAAACTATAAAAATGATTGTATGTTTTGTGTTACAAATTCATTATGTTGACTATTCTTCCTCTTAAAAATAAGAATAAAAATAAATTATTGAATAAAAATTTGGTACTCTTAAGCCTAAAGACGGGAAGAGTGTATCCGTGAGATTTGAAACCCTATGCGATGCGATCGGAACTCTTTTTAAAGCGATGGAATTTGGGCATAACATATGCACATTACCGTAAAAGCTCGCTTGCTTTCGAGCCCCCTTCGGAGGCTCGCTCGCTAGAGCTCGCATATCAGGTTACTAGTTAAAATAGATACATTGTAGCTGAAACAACACAACCTACAATCTTAGAGTATGTAGTCTTTGTCAAAGATCTATAGGTGACCGATTTCAGCAGTTATTTGAGTGTATATTTTAGTAATAGTATAAAACGGTACATGTACATCAATACAAGGTTAATACCAAACATACATACGCTTAGCTATCTGCTATCTAATGATTATAAACAATATAGACAACTGGCGCTTGACCAGTCGCTTAGCCACCTTCCTAGGCTTATTATTACATCTTTGTTTTTTTTTGTTTTTGTTAAGTGTTGTTAAGTCATTAATATCTTTCCATTCCATCAAAATGTGCGAATGTATACCCTAAAATCGTAGATTTTAATGATTTTATAAGCAGTTTATAATATATGTATATAATTAAATATCTATAATAATATAATACCTACCAAACAAAGGGCTACAATATAACACTTTGTGATCCAAAGCAAAACTGTTTAATTGAACTAAAGATGTTGAAAAGTTTTACAAAAGCTCGAATGACGCTTAAAATACCATAGAAATTAATTTTAACAATTTTAACGTCTGTTTTCACCGAATATTTGCCATAAGGCGACTTCCGGAATTCCGACTTTTGTTTTTAAAAAAGTTTTGATTGGTCAAACGTTTGACTATTTTTACCGCATAATTCAAACTTGAAAACAAATTCCGATAGGTTTCGTTTATTCAATAAGTTTGAAGAATAACTATTCATCTCGCTGATATAATGAATGTATGCAGGCATAACATTGCCCCAGCAACAAATATTTTGCAATAGTATTTAATGTCCTTACATTGATGAGTAGATAATAATAAAATTTTATATACCTTAGCTGTCATACTAGCATCCACCTTTGTACTTAAAGCCAGCGCTGATGACGGCTGGGTGAAATGTGTGTGCACTCTCATCTTGTCCCTGAGTACATTTTAAAGACATGTATCGTAGATCCATATTGGACATATTCCTCATTGTAAACCCTAGACACCGTGTAGACCCAGGTGTGGATACATGAGATCTGATTTACAAACTGAAGACTATTCCTTCCTTCCCAATTACGCTATACTCTGTGTCTATTTTATGTATTCTTCAATAACCCTGTTCCGATCTGCCTGTTATAATGGTATTGTCATTTTACATCAGCACTCATTTTTTCCCATTCTGACATAGTCCGGGAAAACATTCGCTTGCAAATCGCTCGACCAATCAGAACGATCCTACCAAAAAAGGTCTGGGATTCCGGAAGTCGCATTTAATCGGAGGAAAAATTATGAAATTCCGATCCGGTCCGCTTCGATCCTAATGTCATCTGTAACCGATCCGATTCCATTCCCATTGCGGTCCAATTCCAATTCGATTGCGTTCCAATTTTTTCACTCCAGACAATGCGTTCCAGACGATCTTTACGCTCAAACCGATTCTTCCGATTCCAATCTTTTCGCTAGTTTTTCATTGGTCATTACTTATAACGCATATCGCGCTGAATTTACATTTCTGTGACATTTTTCTTATTTGCAGTTGTTTTTTTTTTGTTTAATTTTATTGTTTAAGCACCTTGGTTATTAAGAAAGTAAAGTGATCATTTTAGATCTTAAATGACGTCTTATTTAATTTTATATCAGTTGAATGTTATCTTTTATGAAAGACTTACATGTAATAACATATTCGTTCCGTTTTGCGTAATTTAGGCTGTAACATATTAATAAAATAGATTGCCATGGGCTTTAAAACTTGTGAAACATCGATAATAAACTTATGTAAGTGTGAAAATCGTGTGTATTTCTTTGTGTTTCTCAGCTGAAATCAATAGGGGACATAGTTTCTCTTGTCGTTTTGGACAGCGTTAATGGTTTATATTTCATACGTAAATGTTTACGTTCAAAAGTGTTTATTAGCATTAAATACATTTCATTCGCGAATCTCCTTACTAAATAAAATAATACATAATGCAGCACGTGTGAATGTACATGTTCATTGTTTTTTTCCGTGGTGTAAGATAAATTATAGCGTATTTCCGCTTAAAGGGCACTTTATATAAAAAATTATATGAAGTTATTTTAATAATATTATGCGTGTGAATGGTAAACACGTTATTTTCTATTTTATGTCTTCAGTTTTATTTACAAAAATATCGATAATTTACTTTTTTATTACTAGTGTTCGAAAGCAGAAAACTTACTTCAACTATTGTCAAAAATCGCTTCGTTTAATCGTTAAAAGAATCGGAAGAAGCGATTCGGATCGCTACTGATATATAACTGAAAATCTATAAATAGAAACGATCCGATCAAAACACTCCGGTCTTTTCACTCCAAACGATCCAAACGCTCAAAGCGATTCCTATCCGGTCAAAACGCTCCGGTCATTTCACTACAAGCGATTCAAACGCTCAAAGCGATTCGTTTCGATTCCATTCCGTTCCCAATTCGATTGCGCTTCCATTGCGCTCCTAACGGGATCGGTTTGCGGTCCACTTCCAATCCGATTGTCAATTTCATGATTTTCAGTACTGTAAATAGCAAATACCATTTTAAAAACGCCGAGCTGTGCTACAGATTGATATCTGAGTGAACATTGTTTTAAACATGCAATTATTTTATACATATGTGCACATTTCTAACAATCTTTCCTATTAGTAAAATCCATCGGGACCACGAACCCATCTCCGATCTACCTAAATCTAAAATAATAAAAAAACTATGTACGAACAATAATTTGGCATCTTTATAAACAATTGTGTGTCGCCCAATTTTAATTTAATATGCCTATAAGGAATGGCTACACAGCACATCAAGAGGAAAGAGAAAATGATTAATTCTAAAAACACTTACCTCAAACAATTGGGAACCCAAAGATGGATATATTATGTTTGTATGTTTGTTATATAAAACATGTTTAGTTTTTTTTATTCTTTACTGTATGTTTTTATCAATCAATATAATGAATTACCATACGTTAATTTGATAAAACGTCACTGTGCTTTATACATATCTATAGGTAAAGTACACTCATGATTTGTTCTTCTTGAAATTGTATTGTGATTTTATATCACCGACGTTTTTTGGTTCTTCTTCGTCACTGAAAGGAAACGGATGGTACAAATATACACATTAGAATAAAGCACTACTTATTTAATTACGACATTTTGTTTATCATTCCACAACATGCAATTTTAATCTGAACGAAATTTCGACCTCTGTTTAAAATGGCACTTTAAGTTGTTGCATATGTAGAAAGAGCCATTCCTGCTCAAAACGTAATTAACCCAGTTGACGCTTTTAAATATTGTATTTCAGCATTGTAGCAACTGTACAAATTTACATTGTTCATCAAGTTGCTTTGAATTGAAAACATAATGCAAGGTTGTTTAGGTAAAGTTGACTCTTCCATTGTTTTATGTCTAAAATATTTTCCAACATGAAATAGAAATGAAAATTTCAAATCGTGAAGTGAGAACTTTGTTCTTCAATAAAAAAAAATAATAATTTAAGAAAATACAGCTAAACGTGACGTCATTTTACAGGTCGATATACGCGGTTGTACGGCCGCGTCATAAGTTAATCTCGAAGAAAAGATTACGGAACATACACCCGAATAAAAGTTGATATAATCTTTACAGTTAAAAATAAAACACACAAACTGAAAAAATGAAAAAGGAGAACAATTGATTACAGAAAACGCTTATTTACGTTTTACGCCGTGTTCGATCTTGAAAATAAACCCTAACACTAAATAATTTAGAAAACTTGTGTTTTCCCTTATTATTTCTTGCTTGTTTTTGAAACTGGAATTGTCTATTCCTGGGCATCACAAAATATGGGAATTTTACACACTTGCATGAAAGTATGAATGTGTTTGATTATTTTATAAGTTAGCGTTAATAACGAACATGTGCATTAAACATTAATAAATAAGCAACTCGAGTAAAAATGATCATGATAGTTAGGCCTGTAAATTTTACTTTTTTTTCAGAGCTGTTCAACATGACGCAGTGTTTGCAATACGGTAAGTATATCAAATGCATACAATGCGCAAAATGTAATTATCAAGATGAAAAGCGTACTATATATAATTTATTAAATCAGAAGTAAATATTAGCAGTTTTAATGAGAAATAGGTAAAAATTAATGTTTTGCGCTAAAGAAATTTATCATCTACAAATATAATATACTGAGCCAAAATGAAAACTTGTCAAAAATACCAGTGTAAACTTCTATTCCATAATAAATGATTCCAGTGAATGCACATATCTGGAGAAATCTGGAGAAATTTGATCACCAATATGTTATTCTTGGAAGTTATCGGTAAAGTATCTATTAGTTTTAAAATATAAAGTTAGTATTTGTATAAGTACCTTTTCTGCCTTTTTCCCCTCTTTGTTCATGATTGTTTTGGCTCCCCAATACCACTTTCGTTTTTTCTCTGTTGAATCTCCGAACTATATACAGTATTGTATCATGTCACGTGATGAAGAATACGATTTTTAGAATATTGTATTTGTACACTCGTAAATCATGTACTTATGATTTGAGTGAATAAAGTTATGTTCTGTTCTGTTAAAAAAATAGCAAAAGGAAATAAATGTTGATGGGGAAACTGAAGCGTTGGAGTTTGTTATTTCTTAAACAAAAACGGATATATAAGAAACTGAATATAATTTATTTGCATCAGTGGGCTTTAAAGATTTTGCTTTTCCTTCTGCACATGCCATAAACTATTAAATCTGATAGGCAATTGATCTGTTTGAGACTTAATTTTAAAAAATATTCATCTCCTCATGATTTTAAAAAATGGAGATAACCCTGATCTCTTTGAAACGAGAACACAATCTTCCAGCTTTACCAAATGTCTAGATACGTGTAAATACTACAAATTAAATGAAAGATAATATATAGCATCACCAAACAACATTTTTGAATTAAAAAACTGGAAGGTTTTCATTTTTGTTCGGTATATTAGTTTTCATCACTTTGTTTAAGAAAACTTTTATCTACAAGAAAACATAATACTGTAAACCTTAACATGGCTACTAGTTGCCTTCAAGCGATTTTTCATTTAATAATGCAGACATGTTGTTAGAGTAAACCTATGGAAAAAGACTTTGACTCTGAAATTGTCTGTATATGTAACATTGTGTTTATAGATGCAGCTCAAGGTTGCCCTGCCGGCGAACCCCCATGCTTAAAATTGGAGCCCGGAAACCCATCCTGTACCGATGACATCGCTTCATTAATATGTCCTAAAGAGTGTGGATGTTGCGGTAATATATTTTTGTATATGTGCATTCTTTCAATTCCTCAAATTAGTCGTAAAAAATAAATTTTCTAATTCAATAAAACGTGCATTTTTATAACAGTCATGTTTCGTACGAATTCGGGTTTAATTTTGTAATATAGTTTAATATATTTAATATTTTAAATATTTGATCGCATCGTTCTTCTTAACTGTTAGATAAGATTTGTCAAAACAATGAATCAAATATTTTTCTTTGGACAATTTATGAATATGTTACTAGATACTGTAAAAATGTGATCATGTGATTTTTACGGAATAATATATTCAAAAACTCTTTCGGTGTTTTAAAGCTTGTCAACTTAATTTTACACCATTCAACAGTTTTTTATCGTTAACTTCTTGTCTGAAAATTTAAAACCGCTAAAAATCTAAACATAAACTGAAATATTATTGACAAACATATTTAACAACACATCATTCCGGCCGGAAAGAATATGATTTCGCCTGCAAAGTCCAATAGAAAACATTCAAAACGGAAAAACGACTGGAATATCTCTGCGTATATCATAATCCCGATGTTATCATGCAAATCGGTAGGCGATGAGCATTAAAAAATTCTAAGCGGAAAAAGCTTGATAGGAACTTCGTTATGTACATATACCATTTCTACTTATTTTGTCCGACTTACACTTAGTACGTATTTACAGATTCTCTTACATTTGTTTATATTATTATTATTATTATTATTATTATTATTATTATTATTATTATTATTATTTTAACACCATAATTGCACCAAGGTCTCAACATTTTAAGGACAGCATTGCGGTTTTTTCAAAGTAATGTCATTCCATATTCAGCAGCGTATGGTCCCCAGATAAAGAATAGGCTATTCCCTTCAGGTAAAAAATATATCAGAACCGAACAGAATATAAAATAGACAGTTGATCTGAAAAAGTAAATACTACCTATCAATGAAACCGACAAAGGGAATATTTCTTGTTATTGATCGAATATAATACAATTCAAAGATATATTGGTTAGGATATTGAAAACAATCCATCTAAAAATGGCCAAAATTTGAAAACACAATTTGTAAGTACAATGAACATACATATAAATTACATAGGACGTTATTGATACACTAAATGTACTGGAAGGCACAAACAAGTAACTAGTATTGAAATAATATAAATGGGACTTTGAAGGTCGCTGAACACGACAATATGAAAACATTTCCGTTTAATTTCAGTCGGTTTATAAGCAGCAATGGAAATGTGTACTGCCTTGAGGATCATTAGGCAAACAGCGGGACCTTTTATAATCCTTAAACAATTTTTGAAGAGATGAAATATGCGTATCAAGAATTGCTTCAACTAGAAAAACATAGATTCTCCACGCAGCCAAAAAGTAAAGAGGAAAAGGGTCCAACTATTTTAAGAGAATTAATTTCAACTTTAACAATTAATGAAATGAATACCCCTTTGGATTACAACCTTGGAACAGTCAGTGGCAAAAAATGCCACTGGGGATTTTAACCAGATTCTAGGGTTCTTCCAATAGGTTCTCGTATGAACAAACACGTACAATATGTCTTGGTGAAATAACTCCAACCCACCCATCCACTCGACAATGTTGAAGGTAAAAACACCCAAACATTTAACACATAATAAGCGATATGTAATAGCATTGAAACTATGAGTACACAAATACCTTACTGAGACCAGAGCACCTGGTGTCAAATCAGCAAGAACACGATTACAGGGATACAAGAAACAGGTCTAGCTTCTAGGTTCTTTATCAAGAATAACATAGTGTAACCTTCATAAACACTTTCACCCCTGCCACTGACGTGCAATTTAAGAGGTAAGCATTACGATCAACTGTAGATGTATGTGTTAATCAACAGACATTCAGAGCGCAGTAGAATATCATATTGGTTACCATTCTTTTTGAATTTGCATTTTTTACGAATAACGTACAGAAATAATGATTCCCCTTTATTTTCAGTCTTAAGTCTATAGAATAAATCTCCATAAAAACTAGCGGTAACCCAAAATATGAGTAGAAAATGTATGTCTTGTCAAATTAAAATGTAATATTTCGATATAAAAAAATTGACGGAGTTTTTATCACAGAAGATTTGTCCATAATAAATTTCGCGTACAATTTATACAAATGTATTAACTCTGCAATAAAACAGAAACTTAAAGAAAATATTTGCTTATGAATGATATTAACACAAATTAATATTATATTCATATTATTGAACATTAATCGGTTGGTACAGGAAAACTTTCACATGCTTAAATATTTTTTGCTATAGGATATCAATCAACTACCAAATTAAGGGTTAACTTTATAAGTGTTTATTTGCCGTTGTGTGCATATTGAATTAACGTTAGATAAAATGAAGTTTTAGTAATGGCCTTGATACACGTCAAGGAAGTTTAGTACATTATTTGTGTATTAATTATTACGATTTTCTGAGCTTACATTTAATGTAAACACATGGTAAAGTAAATTGTTTGACCCTTATTTACGTTTTTGATTGTAGTTTGTCGATTCTTCATTATAAATACACATATTCTAGGATAATTTTATTACTCACGATTTAGGTTGATACAGATTCTGCATTTTCAATAACATGTATTTGCAGATAATGAAATGAAAGGACACATTGTTTGGGAAAGCTGGTCCCCTTGGACCTGCAACAAATTCGATAATGGCTCATACAGCACATGTCAAATGTCACGGAATAGAAATTGCTCGACAGGAAAACCATCCGACTGCGAGGGTTCCAAATCCGAACAGAAGGATTGTGAGGGGTCAGACTGCTTAGGTAATTTACATACATTATTACAGTTAATCTAGTTATAAATAGCATGCATTTCTTAGGTAATGATGTTTTTAACAGAGAACAATAGTATAGCCACAATATGAAACATGTAGTAATAACCCAAATTACACATGTTATATTGAACTCAAAGTTTGCTAAGAATAAAGTTTTTGACATAATATAGTGAATTCTACATCATAAAAGTTATGTTTATTTTTATTGCAAATCGTGTAGTAATAAATGAAAATATATGAACAGGGAACTACGAAGACCCTCGAACACGAAAAATACGAAAATATTGCAGGCTCGGTTTCATTGAGCCTGTTCATTGGCAGTAATGAAAACGCTTATTACCGCCCACGCCGCCTAGCCCCGGGTTGAGCACAACTCAATATTTACACCAATAAACTGTACAATTTTGATCCATCCCAAACGATGGTATGCATATGGCGGTGAACATGGAACCTTCAATGCGGTATTTTCAGTTTAATACCATTCCATGTTCAGCGGCGTATGGTCAACAGATAAAACAATGGGTTTGCCTTAAACGAGAACTCAATGGGCGGAACTAAACAGAATAGAATTTTGAGAGGGAATCTTAGAATATAAATCCTGCATATCACAGACAACGCCAAAGGTAAAATTTAAAAGCAGGAACTTTATCCTTGGGGTGATTGAACAATATCCAAATTTTAACTGGCTGGGATATTGAAACCACTCATCTTTAAGCTGGCCGAAATATTAAAAGTAAAAAGTCAATTTAGAAGTATGCTACTATTAACATAGTACATAAATATCGTGCTCGACGACCTTCAAAGGACGTAAGTGATAACAGCACTGATTGAATGTACGGGGAGACGCTACTGTGATATTAAAATAGATGAAAAGGGAACTGAAGAACATGAAGAGTTAATCATGTATACCCATAACATTGCATGACGGGCGATTTCCAGGTGCAAATAGTGCCAACAATGTTACGCTGTATTTTCATAGTGTTTATTTAATTGATCAAACATGTTTCCACAAGTGTATGGTGTTCTTTATTCAACTGCATCGAAATAATAATCATTTAAGATTTTCGAATTGCGAATGAAAAGGTAAGAATGCTTGTGGTTTGAACCATACGGTTATCACCCGAACCTGGGCGATATACCAATAGCATGATACAGCTGGAAGACGAAATAATGGAGGCAGGAGAAGAGCGACTACTAAGGCTTACAATCGTTTTCTGGCCATCCAAGCACGAATACATAATTTTGCAACTGCAACACAACTTTGTTCTGATCTTCCAAATGCTTCTAGTGTGCGAGTATCGATACAAACCATAAGCACACGTTTGCATGAAAGTAGTCTGCGATCGAGAAGACCAGAAATACGAATGCCGCTGTCTTGAGACAACAGCCAGCTCCAATATGTTTGGGTCATGGACCATCTTGTTTGGAGTAGGATGGACTGGCAGCTTGTCCTATTTAACCAATGGGTCTTAGGTACTGCCTAGATATTTTTTGGATAGGCATGCTACAGTATGTTAAAGACAGTGGAACGGTACCATGCAGTAAACATTTTAGAACACGGCAGTTAAAGAGGTAGCTCAATGATCCTCCTGGTTGGAATCAGTTGGGATTGACGTGCTAACCTCGTTGTCCTTCACAGAGGCACATTGACAGCCCAGTGGTATGGAGAAAAGATCTTCAATACACAGGCAATGTTGTATATTGGCTCAATTGGTAATGGGTTCATTGTAATGGATGCCAGTGCTCGCTGTAATGCAGCATATGTCGTTCAAACGTTCTTCGAACGATAGTGTATTACTGGTACATGTATGGACTTGCCAAATAGATCCCTTGACCCAAATCCCATTGAATATGTACGGAATGAGCCACAGGGTTGTATTTCAGCCAATAAGGTCCATTCAAGAAGCACCCAGGAACTTGTTGCCATCCTTTTCGATGAGTGAAAGAATGTCATAGAAGCTGTCCTAATACTCCTAATTAATACAACGACGGTGTTAAGCTGTCACAGACAGATATTTTTCACATACTTGCTATTAAAGCAAAATCTGTTTTTTAAGTGTTTTGGGGTCAAAAAAATGTTTTCGCAATTTTTACTTTACAGTTTTGAAACACCATTTACAATTTAAACATAGAAGCGTAAAATCTCATTGTAATACAATGTTTAAAAAAACCTTTATTAGTTTTTTTAAATAACTATGTCATAAAAACGCTAATATTTGACGTAAACTTAAAATAGGGACATAAATATTCTTAGTGCTAAGCAAACTTTAAGTATCACGCATTTATACACATTGTATAATTAAACACTTTTGGCAGAGAGCTTTGAAAAAGACTAATGAGCAGCAATGAAATGTAGTAAATGTATGTATACACTACGATATAACTTCTACAAGGGTGATCAAAAAATTTGCAGAAAAGTGTTCTAAATTGTCTATAAAAGTACTGTTATTGCAGAAAATTGCACAGAACAGCAAATTACATATTTCAAACTTGATTACAAATTATAATTTCTCTAATTTATATACACGCATAGTTACGGTCACTATAGTAACGTCACTGAGGAATTCCCGCCCAACATAATATTGACGTCAACATCAACGCACCTGCCCGTGCAAACAGTTCAAACCTAGCTTTCAATCCTTTTCAAATTACGCTCCTCTGAGTGATATACACTTTCTGCAGCGGTCTATTTATGATTCTAAAACGCATAATTTTTATTGCATATGTTATTGGCTAATTGTTACGAACTTCGACCAGTTCTGCCGCGGAAAACCCCCACAAAGGTTAATTTTCATCACGGACTGGCCTAGCTTGAACCATTAGGAAATGTTGAGCCGGGGTTCTTCCAAAGTTTGCACTGGGCCTTAGTCTCAGTAGTATACCTACCTCATCAACAATAATTATCCTGCTCATGAAATCCACCCCTTCTTGCTCAAACCTCTTCAAACGCCGTTCACAAGATTCCATTCACATCCCCTGCTGATCATCAGTCAACAGTTTATCTAGAATATATAGGATAAATAATGAATACTACATACAACGCATATATAGTTAATCATGAAATATCATGAATACAGTTCCATAACCACAATTGGTCCTGTCAACGAGCTCTCGAATAATTAGTGTTGCGCCTATCGTTATTGAGCAAGTCCTTGACGACGGCTGGATGGCCGGTACCCTCATGTTCTCCCGGCCTTCCTTTAACATTCCTGAAACCGCTTATGCCATTTGTAAATTGCTGTTTTCTTTACTCAAGCTTCCCTATATAGGCCTTTTGATCTGTGTAAATGGTATTCGTCTTTGAAAGTATTTGCGCACGAGATATTTGATGGTGGATCTTTGTTCAACATTCATTTTAGCACCTTTCAACACGAAACACACCTTTTGTTTACATGTCATTTGTTTAAATGTCAGCTGTCAACTTTCGAAATGACGTATCTTATGTCATGTCAGACGTTGGCGAAAACGTTAGATGTCATTTGATTGACATATGTTCAAAATTTTATTTATGAAAAAGATGAAAAGGGAACTTTGAAAGCCATCTAACATGACAAATATGAAAATATTGCAGGCTCGGTTTGATTAGGCCTGTTCATGGACAGTAATGGAAATGCAAATTACTGCCCACGCCGCCTAGCCCCGGGTTGAGCGCAACTCAATATTTATACCAATAAACAGTACAATTTTGATCCATCACAAACGATAGTATGCATATGGCGGTGAACATGGAACCTTCAATGCGATATTTTCAGATTAATACCATTCCATGTTCACCGGCGTATGGTCCCAAGATAAAAGAATGTGTTTGCCCTAAACGAGAAAACAATGAGCGGAACTAAACAGAATAGAATTTTGATAGGGGATCTTAGAATATAAATCCTGCATATCACAGACAACGCCAAAGGCAAAATTTAAAAAGCAGGAAGTATATACTTGGGGGTGATTGGACAATATCCAAAACCTTATTGGTTGTGATATTGAAACCACCTATCTTCAAACTGGCCAAAATATAAAAACAAAAGTAATTTTAGAAGTACTATTAACTTAGTACATACGTATCGTGCTTAACGACCTTCAAAGAACGTAACTGATAACAGCACTGATTGAATGTACGGAAAGACTTTTTACAGCCGCCACACGGCACAAACAACGCTACTGCGATATTGAAAAAGATGAAAAGGGAACTTTGAAAGCCATCGAACACGACAAAAATGAAAATATTGGAGGCTCGGTTGAGACGTTATGTTTTAAATGAAAATTTGAGTCAGAATGACGACGGTAACTTTACTATGGAAACCATAACACGTTCCAGTTTGCAGACATAAGACTCTTACTGAGTATATCAATAGATAATAGATGTATCTACATTGTCGTATAATTTCACTGCTACATTTACAAAATTGTTAAAATAAGAGGACTTTTTCGCTAATTTTTTCGATCACCCCTCGTATATGTTAATTAATTATAAGTTAAAGCTGACCGTAATTAACCAAGGAAAAAACGAAAATCAGACGGATATTGCACGAATTACTCCTTATGTTCTACTTTCATCGATGAAACTAAAATTTCTAGATAAAAAGTACTGTTGAAAATATTGATCTCCATTCCACATATTTCACACATTTGAGGCTCTGTGATGGAGGTACACTCGTAAACGTACTGACTGAGGCAGTTGTTACTTTTGATATAGAAGTTCTGTCTCAGTAAAATGCAGTCTGGCCTTTTCTTTAAGAAAGTAGATGGGTCTTTTGATCGAAGATTAATGATTAAACTCTCATATCAATAGCAGAAGGATCATATAGAAATAAAACCAGTGCGTCAAACTGATTTCAGGTTGGATGTGGATAAAGCAAGATCATATGGCTTGAAGAAGGACCAACAGCCACATTGTACCTTGTTATTTTTTAGAGGAGTGATTATTTATATTAATCTCATTGTTGTAAAGTAACCCGAAACACCCAACAATAAATATTTGTACAATATGGCTGGAATGTACAGGTAGGACAAGGACCTCTATATTATCGTATTTTGGCTAGCTGATCACCAGTTTGCTGAAGTGGGAGATGTGACCTTCTAAAATCATCAGCTCCGTCTGTTGACGATCCTACCCCTGAAAACTACAGCTGATGAGAATCTATCAACTCCAGGAAGACAGCAGAGTTCGACGAACCACTCTCTGTGACTGTCCTGGAAGAACCTTTACTTGACCCAAAATTGGTGGTTACCTTTGATGAATTTGTCCTTGAAGATTTAGAATAGTGGAAGCATTACGGCCATGGCCAATAAATAGTTTGGTTGTCTTTTCTGGATGTGACTGCTTGAGAAGACTTTCGTGCAGATACTATATATGGCGGAGAATGTACAGCCTGGATCCCCTCTCCTAAAGATTATACATGCACTTACTATAGTCTATTTGCCAAACTGCTAGCACATGGTCAAAGTGATCATTAACCGTGCTTTCTTAATCACTACAGATTTTGCTCTGTAGTTTTATGGTTTAGTGACATGCAGCTCAGGCTAACGCTTCATGAAGCATCTAAAGTGTCTAAACCTTATTGTAATGGATTGCTTTTTTCCGTTCCCCTCTTTATAAAATGCAAAGTTAATTTCTCCCGGTTACTCGAAACAACCATCGGTGAATTCAAAACGAAAGGTTCCCAACATGATAGTCTGCAACACTCTTCATGTCTGGTGATTGATCTATATAGCTACAGTTGATCATTATGCTCACTTTCGTTAATTGTTTGAGGTGTCTGCTTTGAAACTGATTATCGGAAAACCATGCTCTCCTAGCCTCTCTATCGGTTTTTATGAGGCTGTGTTTGCTACTATATGGCCATTTCTGATATGCCTATTTCAATTTATCATAAGTTCAATATAAATTTAAGTAATATTGGATCTTTCATTAAATATTTCGTTGTTTTTTTTTTCTTCAGATACAAGCGTTACGCATGTCAACTGCAGCATGTATGGTAATTGCATTTCAGTATTGACTTTTTTAATCATACTTTAATAAACTTCAAGTAACGGTATCAATGCAAAGTGTTTTGTCACATTCAATATATGTGAATATGTCAAATATTTGAAAATTAAGGATTCGTAGAAATATAGAAATAAAGTGTAAAGCATAGCTTTTGTGAGCTTTATTTTTTCTATTCTTAAGAATGAACGAACTAAGCGAGAATATTTGTTTATAGAAGCTAATCCTATTTTTAATATCGGATGATGGGACACATCAAATTGTCGGAGAGTTCACGTTTTCCAAAGATAACGATAATCGTTTCGCGCAATGAATATAATTAACGCCGTTTTGTCTGATTTGTGTTAGTCGAAACAATAAACATCTTTCTCCGCCTATAGAGAAGAATCGAAAACCGAATAGGAAAAGTTTTGGATAGGCTTACAGCAACCTGCTGTTACATCCCCCCCTGAATTAGGCATATAGTAATCGCACTGTTCGACCGTCCGTTAGTCAGTCAGTCTGATATAGATTTAGATGACGATTAAAATAGTTTCAGTAGAAAATGTACTCGAATCCTGTATTCCATTTGTCAAATTATCTAAAAAATCGATAAAATTGTTTTGTCCTGTTCGAGTCGGATGTGTGAAAATATAACGGGAGACCGAAGATGTGGTTTACGTCCGAAACAAGAAATAATACAAACTTACAGACTGCATTCTGTCTTAATGGGCGGAGGTAAAAAATGTACCGACAAAGTGTCCCCGTTTTCTGACAACTGAGTTTCGTCCATACACAATGCTACTTGTTGTCTGCTTCTGTCTTGTGTAATGAAGCTTTTGTTTTATCTGGTCAAAACAAGGCGTTGGACAGTTAGTGTTTGTAAATGAACGGACTTTACAGGCTTATTCTACGCGTTCGGTGATTCTATAACACTCGTTCCCACCACAATTTGCAAGTTAATGCATTAATATTTGCGGGGTACCAATTTTCGTGTTGTTCGTTAGCAAATTGATCCTCGAATTTAAAACCACCACAAAAAAGGAATTAACTAAACGACTATTCAAAATTGAATTCCACAAAGTACCCACAAAAAACGGAAAAAAGCCATGAATATACGCGCATCCACAATACACGCAATTACAAACTTCCTTAAACGCTTAGTTCCGGGTCAACCATATTCCGGAAAAAAACGGATTGTATACAAACCTAAATTACCTTCTGTATGTTCTTAAAAAAATAATATAAAGTCATGTTAAATCTTTTCTCATTGGTCAATTCGTTTCTGATATGTGTCATTTCGTTATTTTGTTGTTTTTTCAAGACAGTTCCTCTGCATGTGAAGACAAACCAGAATGCATGTACTTTTACGACAGACCCTTGGTAATCTGCTCCGATCCAACATTGGTGGCGAAGTGTCCACGTTTTTGTTCATGTTGTTGTAAGTATATTTACTACTACTGCTTAACAACGTAATTTAAGTTTGCTAATATTTTAAAAGTGCAATACAAAACGTATAAATTTCTTTTCAGCTTACTTAATAGTGTGTCGTTTGTTTTGTTTTTTTGGCCAGTAATATAGATGTCGCAGAATCACTGTCGACCATGGATACGTTAACTACACAAATAATTACATAACCGAGTGAGTGAAGTAAATATTGTAGGCACTCGCAATAATTTCATTCAGTCACGATTTCCTTTTTTTAAATTTAATTCAAACAAAATTACACGCGCGTCAACATTTAAACGCTCCCACACATACACTACTCAAGTTCTAAAAAAGTAAAATATGCACATTAGAAATCGCCACACTCACAAAACACAGCCTTCCCACGAAAAAAAAGTGTGGTAAAGAGAGCATGCTGTTGTAAGTAAGTCAATTCAAATAAGACACGACAAACAATTAACGACATAGAGAACCCTTTGGGTTACCGCTTTGAAACGGTCAATGGCAAAACAAATTGCCACTGGGGGTTGAAACAAGGTTCTAGGGTGAACCAACCACACTCTTGCCCCTACACGTTATCATATCAACAAACAAGTACGAGTTGTCTTGGTTTAATAACTCCAAACCACCCATCAGCTTAACAAGGTTGCATGCATAGCACACAATCATATAAAATATAACAAGCTACATGTAATAGCATTGCATGCAAAGCCGATGGGCGAGTACTCGATGATCTTACCGAAACTAGAGCACCCGGAGTCAAATCAGCCAGATGACAGGTATAACACAAACGAATAGAGTTTCTAGGTTCTTCAAAGAAAAGATTTCCTTATAAACCTTCATAAACTCCTATACCCCTGCCACCATCGTGAAACCAAAGAGGTAAGCATAGTGATCAACTGTAGATGGGTTAATCACCAGGCCTGCAGAGCGCTATAGAATATCATGTTTGTAACCTTTCTTTTTGAATTTACAGATAGTTTTTGCGAATAACTCGGGGAATTAATATTGCCCTTTATTTTCTTATGTTTATGAATTAAATCTCCATAAAAAACTGGCTGAGGAATACCTTGTTGCAATACTGAATTCAAACTGCACCGGTCCTGTATGTTTAACTTATCGGCGATAAAACATTCAAAACGTGTTTCCTTAATTTATGATACCGATAAATTTGTTTTAAAAGTATTTCTGTAATGCAAAGATAATGTTCATTGAAATCATTGCAGGCTCTAAAAAGCGAACAAGCTGTGAGATATTAACCCCGTAAGATGTTGCACGAAGAACATAGCCGTCTAAAAACGGATAATTTACTACAATAAAATTTAAATCGTCTCTTTTATCATATATTTTAGTAGCCACGTATCCATTTTCAATAGAAAGATTTAGATCAAGGAAGTGTGCTTGCCTATACGAAGTGTTTGCTTATTAAGATGTACATGTAGTTAATTCGTAAACACTTGATAAATGTTGATTTTTCAAAACATTTTATTGAATATTTCAAAATTATACAGTGTAAATCACAACGTAGGAGTATCAATATTCTATTAAAGCAAACCAATAAATTTAAATCTGCTGAACAAGATTAAAAAATAATATCATTTTAGCATATTTTTACTCAGAAAGCAATTCTCAAGACAATAATCATTGCATGCGCTATCATTTGGGATCATTTTCTCATCTTTGTTTCATTTAGTTTTAATGCAATTTTAAAGGAAATGTTGTAGTTCGCCATTTATTGCACTGAACTTACTTCCTGTGGCTTTGTAAAGGTCTGCTGGGCACGATGGGCCAACACACTCTTCTCTATTTTATCCATAACTTTTTCAATAGAATTTCAAGGAGAAATTAAATTGTTCACACATCGTTTTTATGCCACTCTTCTGAGTGTTCTAGCAAATTGGGACAATGCAATTCTCTATGATAGATGTTTAACAGCCTTTTCAAACGGAAAAAAATATTTATTTTGATAAAATTGAGCAGTATTCGGACACGCTTTCTTATATTTCCAAATAAACGCCATTTTTGAATAACTCGATTTTGAAGTTTATTGAATTTCTATTAATTTTAGTTTTGGATTTTTATTGAATAGACATTGATGAAAAAAAAAATTATACTTATATTTTGGATTAACGTTGTTTTACGTAAATATTTAATGACGTAATCGATTAACGTCAGCGTTCAACGAAGGCAACGTTATCAATCTAGAAAAATATATCATTTGACTTTCTTTTTATATTGATATAATATGCACAAATATTTTTTTTTTTTGCATTTACGAATAACATCAATACTTTTTTATAACAAATTTAAAGATGGGTGCGTTAAAATCATTTTGACGGCACTTTCTTTGTCTTCATTCGTCAAACGTTCCATAGTTCCAATTGCTGATTGTTTTTTGTGTTTTTCCGGAGTCGGTGAACATGTGGAAAACATAATAATTAATTGAATGTAAACAAGATTTGATTGCCGCACTGGGACTACTCATTAATATCGTAAGCGGACGTGAATGACATAACACATAAAACATATGCACAGTTTTCAAAAAAAAAAATATTGATTGATCATGCAGTGTAATTCGCATAATGTAAAATTTCTTTTATTTCGATTAAGTTTACTTCGAGATATTCAAAATTGAAATGCGTGCACTTGGAGCTTTTGACAAGTGTCATCACACAAAATAATACATAATATACATTATTAATTTGATATGCAAAATAAAACTAAAAGGAAAATGATAATCTGCTCCGTGTTCAAATGTACGATTTATATTGAAATTTTACAATTGTCACTTGCACACTTTTTAATATCTTAAAGTAAAAATATCCTTAACTAATTAAAAGAAAACTTGACATTATGTAAAATAAGGTAAATCAATAATAATTATTTGAAAACCGTGCATAAGTTTAACGTCATCCACGTGGCATACGCTATTTATACGTAAATCCAATGCGGCAGTCGAAATTACGTTTTTTACAATCGATTATGTTGTCCACATGTTAACCGACACCGGAAAAGCTAAACAGATACAACAACATTTTATAACAATGAAACGTTTCACGCATGAAGACCGCAAAAGTGGCGTCAAAATGCTCTTTATTGACTCAACTTTAAATTTGTTATTAAAAAACTGATTTTAGTAAATGAAAAAAGAAATACTTCATTTTTGCATATGTTATCGTTATTAGAACAATAAACAATGAGAGTATTTTCTAGATTGATAACGTTACTGACATTGTACGTTGACGTTACTCTCATACTACATTAAATATTTACGTCAAAAAGAACAAATGAAAATGTTATCATTTTATGTGTTTCATAAGTGCCCATTTATCAATTATCTAATATTAAAATTAATATAGGTCAACTAAACTTCAAAATCGACTTTTTTGAAAATGACTATCATTTGGTCAGAAATAAAAACGTGTCCGAGTTACTGGTCTGTTTTATCGAAATGAACACATTTTTCTCCTCGCTGTTACATATCTACACAATATATGACAGAGTATCGCATCATTCTAAATTTCTACCCACTCAGAATCTTTTTGCACAAACATTAATGGAAGTCCACATGAACACGTTATGAATAAAATAGAGAATAATGTGTTGGCTCCACGTGCCCAACGAAGTATTTCGGTGTAAAACAATTGCAAACCACACCATTTCCTTTGGATTTAAACCAATAGTAATAATACAAAGATGTTAAAATAATCACAACTGATAGGGGATGCAATGATCTTTTTACTTGAGAATTGTTTTCTGTATTCATGTACCGGTGAGCTAAAATGATGTTTTTTCCAATCGCGTTAGCAGTTTCAAATTTATTTTCGTGGTTTAATAGAAAATTGATATTCGTTCATTGCAATTTAAATTATTTTATAAGATTTAATACAATAGATGGAAAAATTAACATTTAACTAATACACACTTAGAACTTTTGACTAGTGCATACAAATACATAATTGTCAGTCAACATGAAAACATTTCCTGAAATACGAGTAAGTAAATCTTAGCTATAAATTCATTGTTATGGTATTGTTCAGGTTTAAATACGACGAATTTACACACATATTTCAACTTATATAAATAGCTTCTATTTTATATATCTAAATGCATAATTAATACAAATCTACACACACTTCTTTTTATATTGCTTGTTTTTATTTAACAATTTTAACGACAGTCTCAGTTACTGAAGCCATAACAACAACTGCAGTAATTCAGTCACAGACCTCTACACAAACGTCAATGCCATCAACAGTTAGTTTGTCGCTTACAACTCACCAGCATTCATCAGAACCAACGCCTGCGACAGTCCCAGTTACTGAAACCATTACAAAAACTACAGTAGGTCAGTCACCAACCTCGACACAAATTGCAACGCCATCGAACTTTAGTTTGTCGCTTACAACTCAGCAACATACACCAGAACCAACGACAGTCCCAGTTACTCAAGCAATAACAACTGTAATAGTTCAATCACAGACCTCGACACAAATGTCAATGCCATCAACAGAGATATATGTTCACTGGGGAGAATGGGGTTATTGGCGATGTAAAACAGTCGACAAAGGTAAATGCGAAATGTTCCGGAAGAGGAACTGTTCTACGGGAGTCACTGTACAATGTGGTTCCGAGGACAACAGTACATATTCTACAGATTGTAAAGAACATATATGTCTAGGTTTGTGAAATGTTTTATACAGTCACTGTGTTAACATGCCTGAAATATTGCAAGCACATTACATATCCATAATTATAATTTTGATTATAAGTTTCTTGACTAATTTATCATTTCAACAAAACAGTTTAATATGAATATGGATACTTTTAAGCGAACATTTTAAATATTTTCAAATATTGCCAATGTTGAAGTACAACACTTTCCACTCAAAATAATCAACAATAATGAGCTCCAAAATCAAATATTTACACCTTTATTTCCACTGCTTCAATATCCTTTACCGGACGAGTGAAGGTCAATCTTCAATGAACACCGTTAGCCTTATCACCGCGCAATGGTAAAGGAATGCCCTGGTGACGTCATGAAATCCCCGCTATTTTAATAATTGTTGCTAATTTTAGATAGCTCTGCCTGGAATGTTGCTATTTTTAGATTACTTTTATTTTTAGTTGCTTGTATACCTCTCAAACCGGAGGTAAACAAGTTTACTTATATGACATCGTCAATAAGCACGTTCCATTTTCTAGAATTATTATTGGTTGAAAATAACGCATTAGCCTTTTCTAACTTCCCGCCAAAATAACGGTGTTTACTTAGACTATCATTTACTCGCATAGATAGTACTTGCTGTGATACAAATTTGATGTGAAATATTAGGTTTTTCTGTATATAAATGTTTGAAAAAACGGATGAATGTGTTCAATAAACATGGAACTATTTTTGGTCGTAGTATGATTTTTTTGATTTGAGTAAATAGGCGGACCAGTCCAAATGCCAAACCCGGGGTAAGAAATGTTTTAAACAACATTTCGAAATTAGTAAAAAGTATATATTTTATATTAAATTTAGAAACAAAATGATAAAATGAGGACTCCACACACTTTAACCAGCCCTAATGACGTTCAAGACTCGGTGAACTTATCAAACACGAAATTTATTCCTTAATTATCATACTCTCTTTAGTGCAACTAGTTCTTAAAACAAACGTTTAAATAAACCAATATCCCAACACATCTCCCATTGACCCATGTGGTTACTTTCTTTTGCAGTGATTACAAGTAGATACGAGTCTTATGTCGGTGGTAAACACTATAATTTAAAGAGTATTTTCGTTACAAATTTTAGCACGCAAATCTTGAAGCCTGTTTGTAAATACAGACTGATACTAGAAATAGCATACATGATTAAAATGATATTGCATAATTGGAAATTAAAACCGCACCATACGGCAACTAAGGCCAGACATGCAATTATTCAATTTACTTTACCGACTGAGCTATCCTTGACAACTCACTATAAAGACTTGCGCGAATAAGTTTGATAAACAAATTCATAAAAAAATATGATATCGATCATTATTACCCGATAATTTGCGAAGACTTTTTACGACTGCCACTTTTCACAATTGTGTATAATGTGAATATAACAAGAAATTGCCCAGACAGAGAACCAAACCCTTACCGTACGGCTACAGCGCTTAACCATACAAATCCGATTACGCGTCAAATGTTACTGTCAAACAAATTTAAATCAGTCGGGTTTCCGTCGGTAAAATAGAACACATATATAGTTATGACCACGCCGTCTAATGGCGGAAGGGTATATAGTTCGAAAATCATGTCCGCTCTGTGTCTTTGTTATTTCTTATTGGATTTAAAAAAACAAACTTGGTATAAATGTTCACCATGTCAAGACGGTGTGACTTTGTTATGAATGGGGGGATTTCAAAATAACTGTGCACAAATGTTCACCATGACATGGCGGTGTGACGCTTACAATACCCATGCCTGCAGGTCCAAGATCAAGGTCAGTGTAACTTAAAATATTTTTTTGCAAAATGAGTTCGCTCTGTAATTTTGTTATTTCTTATTGGATTTTAAAATAACTTGGTATAATTGTTCACCATGACAAGACGGTGTGTCGCGTACAATACTCAAGCCTGTAGGTCCAAGGTCACCGTTCAAAAGATAGAATTTTCTTGTCCAGGCTGTTACTTTGTTAAGAATGAAGGGATTTCAAAATAACTAGGCAAAAATGTTTACAATGACAAGGCGGTGTGTCGCATACCATGCCCATGCCTGTAGGTCGAAGGTCAATGTCACAGTAACTAAAAATAGAATTCTCATGCCCGGGCAGTTACTTTGTTATGAATGGAGGGATTTCAAAATAAGTTGGCACACATGTTCACCATGACAAGGCGGTGTGTCCGCACAATACCTAAGCCTGTATGTCAAAGGTCAAGGTCACTGTTACTAAAAATAGAATTTTCTTGTCCAGGCTGTTTCTTCGTAATGAATGGAGGGATTTCAAAACAACTTGACACAAATGTTCACCGTGAAAGGGCAGTGTGTCGCATACCATGCCCATGCCTGTAGGTCAAAGGTCAAGGTCACTGTTCCTAAACGTAGAATTATCTTGTCCGGGCTGTAACTTCAGAAGGAATAGTCTAAGAGTAATTTCAAAATAACTTGACACAAATGTTCATCATGACAAGGCGGTGTGTCATTTACCATGCCCGTGCCTGTAGGTCCAAGGTCAAGTGACTGTTACTTAGAATAGAATTTTCTTGTCCGGACTATAACTTTTTTTTTGAATGGATGGTTTTCAAAATAACTTGGCACAAATGATCGCCATGACAAGGCGGTGTGTTGCGTACCTTACCCATGCATGCAAGACAAATGTCAAGGTCACAGTTACTAAAACTTGATTTTACTTGTTCGGGCTTCAACTTCTTTATGAATGAAGGGAATTCAAAATAACTTGGCACAAAGGTTCACCATGACAAGTCGGTGTGTCAAGTACAAAACCCTTGCCTGAAGTTCCTTAAAAAGTACATAAGTGTGCACAATAACATGGGTATGTTAGTTAACAAAAATATGGGTATGCTGTTGAATCATACTAAAAACACCAGTACCCCTTCTTTAAAAAGTTGTCTTAATAGTGGAATGGTCTTATTATTATGGATTTTTCTTGCGTTGATTGCAATATGATAAAATTGTATAGAATGATCATTATTCATAGCTTACCTTACCGCTTATTTTTAACACTTGCCTTAAATAGAAAATGATAACTTAATGCTTAAAAAATGTAATTATTTTGAACGGGAAACAAAAGCTATGCAAAATACAAACATTTATATATGTTTTTTTTAATATTTTCATTACATTACCACCAACTTCTTCACAGACATTTCTGTAATGAGCAGACAACAGTGCAACAAATTTAAATAATTGACTTGATCTACAAGTAAATGCATATTCTTAATAATTACTCGCACATCACTGTCTTTGAAATGCTATTATTCCCATCATTGCACTTAAGTGTCAGAAAACGATGCATAGCGGCGGCATCCGTGTCTTATGGACACTTTTCTAGTTTATGTTTTTATTTATTTATATTAGTTCAATTTGATTATAAATACATGTAACAATCAATGACTATTATATTCTGTAAACAATTTGAGTGTCAGGTTTTCCTGTACAAGGTTTTTACTTGCTTGGTAGCTATAAGTAAGTCAATGTGAAATATAAAACACTTTCCTAATGCAGTTAAGTTAATCCTGAATGTGAGCGGTATTCCTTTACTCTTTATTCTTAGATTGAGTTGTATTAGTGTATATATACAGAAATAGGATGTCATAATATTAATGTTACATCCCTAAAATTCTAATGATTTGTCTGCCTCTGGCATCATAAACATGAATTTGTTTTTACCAGTGTAAGATTGAAATATATTTCACCGAGTGAGCTCAGGAATTCGTATTTTCACGAGTGGTAAAGCCATGAGTGAAAATACATAGTTCCGGAGTTCACGAGGAGTGAAATTTATTTCTATCTTTCACTGGTAAAAACAAATTTTCTTTTTCTATTTTATGCATTTAGTGCACAATTTATGTAAATTTGACAGAAAATTTGCAAGAAATGGCGCTAAAACCGCTTGCTTATAACATAACGTCATGACGTCAAATATCCAAATTTAAGCCCGTTTTCTAAACTTTCTCATTCCGTATGTTATGTGTGTTTTGGTACCAACGTGAAAAAACAGTGAAAAGAAAAATCATATTCCACTCTTTAAAAACAGTGAAATACCACTTTTATTTCACCGGAAAATTCTATACTTCACTGAAAAGCATAAAGTACTAGAAATGTGTCCATAGGACACGGATGCCCCCGCTACGCATGTTTGTCATGGTGAACATTTATACCAAGTTATTTTAAAATCCAATAAGTAATAACAAACTCACAGCCCAGACAAGAAAATTCTGGTTTTAGTAAATGTGACGTTGACCTTGGACCTACAGGCATGGGAATTGTAATCAACACAACGCCTTGTCATAGTGAACATTTGTGCCAAATTGTTTTGAAATCGTTCTGTTAATAACGAAGTTATAGCCAGTACAAGAAATTTCTACTTTTTGTAACAGTGACCTTGACCTACAGGCACGGGTATTGTACACAACACATCATCTTGATATAATAAACATTTATACCAAGTTATTTTAAAATCCAATCAGACATAATAAAAACAGAGCAGACAAGAGTTTTATAAGAAAATTATATTTTTAGTAACAGTGACCTTGACCTCTGACCTTTAGGCATGGGTGTTGTACCGGACACATCGCCTTATCATGGTGAACATTTGTGCCAAGTAATTTTGAAATCCCTCCATTCATAAGGAAGTTACAGCCTGGACAAGAAAATTCTATTTTAAGTAACAGTGACCTTGACCTTGGACCTACAGGCATGGGTATTGTACGCGACACACTGTCTTGATATGGTGAATATTTATACCAAGTTATTTTAAAATCCATTAAAAAATAACAAAGTTACACAGCGGACAAGATTTTTCCAGCACAATTCTATTTTTAGTAACAGTGACCTTGACCTTGGACCTACAGGCATGGGTATTGTACGCGACACACCGCCTTGTCATGGTGAACATTTGTGCCAAGTTATTTTGAAATCCCTCCATTCATAAGAAAGTTACAGCCTGGACAAGAAAATTCTATTTTTAGTAACAGTGACCTTGACCTTGTACCTACAGGCATGGGTATTGTACGCGACACACCGTCTTGATATGGTGAATATTGATACCAAGTTATTATAAAATCCATTAAGAAATAACAAAGTTACAGAGCGGACAAGATTTTTCCAACAAAATTCTATTTTTAGTAACAGTGACCTTGACCTTGGACCTAGAGGCATGGGTGTTGTACGCGACACACCGCCTTGTCATGGTAAACATTTGTGCCAAGTTATTTTGAAATCCCTCTTTTCATAAGGAAGTTACAGCCCGGACCACAAAATTCTATTTTTAGTAACAGTGACCTTGACCTTGGACCTACGGGCATGGGTTTTGTACGTGACACACCGTCTTGATATGGTGAACATTGATACCAAGTTATTTTAAAATCCATTAAGAAATAACAAAGTTACAGAGCGGACAAGATTTTTCCAACAAAATTCTATTTTTAGTAACAGTGACCTTGACCTTGGACCTAGAGGCATGGGTGTTGTACGCGACACACCGCCTTGTCATGGTGAACATTTGTGCCAAGTTATTTTGAAATCCCTCTTTTCATAAGGAAGTTACAGCCCGGACAAAAAAATTCTATTTTTAGTAACAGTGACCTTGACCTTGGACCTACGGGCATGGGTTTTGTACGCGACACACCGTCTTGATATGGTGAACATTCATACCAAGTTATTTTAAAATCCAATAATAAATAACAAAGTTACAGAGCGGACACGATTTTCGAACATACACACACACTGACACACTGACACACCCACACACAGCCAGGTTGAACACTATATGCCCTTCCGCCATTACATGGCGGGGGCATAAAAAGTATGTTTCGATCAAATTAACAGAATAATATCAACTAAGGCACTGCCTCTTATCGAGCTCTAGCTTTAATAATCTGGGATAATGATTTATATTAAAAAAAAATTTGTTTCTAACATTTGTTAGCCTACTCATGCACGAAAAAAATTATGTGATTTTTGGAAAGAATTTAAGTCTACATCAACTTAAATCAGCTGAACAACTGGCAATCTGACTTTTACTAAACATTTGGGTTTTTAATGTGTAAACACAAAGGCTTCTTGCTTAAATTTACGACCCAAATGTTTTCCATTATCTCAATTAATGCAATATTGAATATTGATAAATTTTTCATCGATACATATTATTTCTAAATATTATGTCATATTGTCACACGTGCATGAAAATTAATATATTATTGTCTGAAAAATAAATTTTATTTTTAACAACAGTAATTTGAAGCTATAGATTCTGTGTGAAAAATATTGTGACAATATGGTACATATTTGGTGACAATAAGGTACATACTTGAGCCAAGTTACTTGAATGTGCATGATAGAATTACTTATTTAAGTTGAAAAATAGTTCAGCTATTGGGCCAAAATAGATGAAATAATCTCAATCAATTAAACATAAACATGTACATTGTCATGTAGTCTGATTATCCATATGTAACACTCCTTTACAGGTCTTAGTAACTGATTTGAAACAAAATGCTTCTTTATATCTATTTTCATTACATAAATGAATTGCGGTTGCCAATCAAATCATGCATTAAAAATGTTGTTGGTCCATTTTTTTAAATGTACAATAACAATGTACGGAGATTATTGTTTGCAAAAAAAGTAAACCCATGAACACATCAATTAGCAATAAAAAATGCCATTATTCATAATCACTTTTGGATCTCTGTCTGGTAAGTATTTTAAAAATGTAATTCTAAAGCTCATTCCAGTTGGTATTTTCTTGATTTGGTATTTTTCATTGCAGAAATTTAGGCAAAACTACTTTAAAATAGGTAAATTTCTCTTTAAAAAGTACCATATAATAAAAAAATGTAAACTTCTCTACTGTTAAAATTGCTAAAACATAAACATACAAAAGAAAAAAATCATTGTTTTTATTATGAGTGCAACTTCCAGTTTTCTGTTTAAAAGTCCAGCTTAAGCAGATCAATGTACTGGTATAGAGTGAAACCTGCCTAAGCAGCCACCTGTGAATAGCAACCACCTGTCTTAAACAGCCAGTTAGAATATGTCCTGAACTTACATTTTGTTCTCATTTTAACCTGTCTTAAACAGCCAACTGTATAGAGTGGTAATTCAGATTTTTACACGTATTTATAGAGGACAAAAACCCACTGACATGGCAAGAAATGTTTTTCTTCCTCTTCACAGCAATCTACTTTTTTCTACAATTTAAATGATTATGAAAGCTTTGATATTTTTATTTTCTAAAATACAACTTTTTGATGCTAAGCAAATTCAATGACACCATGAATATTTAACAAAATTTGCAAAAATAAAACAAAACAAAACAGACACCTTGTTAATAGTGTATTTGATTATACATGTACCTTGCATACATATTTTGATTATGAAATCATGTTGAAATGTGCACATGACAGAAAATAAGGTAATAATAGAACACTTTTAATTCCGAAAATGAGCACTAACTTGATATTTGATGCTATTCTTGGTACACATGTATTCTGCTTTCTATTCAAACTTTTTGGTCCCAACTGATGATAATATATCGGAGATTTACCCTTTCCTCAATGTTAACACCTTTGTGGCATGGAAAAACTGTGTAGACTCAGATCAGCCAGCACATCCATGATGTCTGATCAGGATCTGCAATGTTCACTTGTTTAAATCATTAGGTTATTTCTGTCCAAAAAGTGAACAGTGCAGATCCTGATCCTGATCAGATGTGCCAGCTTATCTGGATCTACACTGGTCTCACATGGGTAAAAAGGCATGTCTGTAGAGTAAAAGGGTAAATTTCTCTTTTATTTAAAATCTCATATTACTGTGTATTAAAATTAGAAAGGTAATACTCAGTAGTTACTTTGAGAAAATTATTGTCTATAAAATTTATAAAACCTGAAATTTCATACATTTAGGAAATCTGTCATGTATTTGGCCAAAATATAAAAAAAAATTGTTTCAGGAGGTACCATGTCCAATAGGCCACAATTCAGGCAGTACTTGTAAGTCTATTGTATATGGCAATCACTGTAAAGAGTTAGTTTTGGTTTTAGATTTACACAAGCTTTAAAAATATCATTGTTTAATTGATATCTAAAATTGTGCTTGTCATCCTAAAACCCAAGAACAAATAAAAAAACATCATCTTATTGTCATTTTTGCTTTAAACATTGGACTGTCATCAAAAAGCAAATTAATTTATGTTACAGTCATAATCTCTTCCCTACAACTACCCAAGATGTTGATTTAATCAGTTTTGTCAGGGAGTCACACTGTTATATAAGATCACAATTTACAACACTTGCAGTAAAAGTCAGAGGTGCAAATGCAATCAAAGGTGTCATATTTAATAAATAAATAAATTTATTTCTAAACCAATTTCCATGTTGGACAATGCAAAATACACAGCTTAAGTTGCAACCATCCATATTTGATTATGTGCTAGTGTAGACCGAGTGACTTTTGTAGACTAAGGTCATTGATCAAAAGAGCATATTGAGATATAAATGATGTCTTTTTTTTGTTGCAACATTTTGTTAATTGTTTTTTCCCACCTGTTTAGTCATCATGATAGTCTTGGACAAAAATCTGGAAAAGTACATGCTGCTTTGTACAAAATGTCCAATCTATGAAGCAACTTGTTCATGAAAAATATTTTATAAAACATCATAAACTGACATAGAACATATTAACACAATGATACTAAAAACTTTATAAATAAAATAAAACTGTGGCCTATTTTTGAGGCCTATTTGAGCTTTTTGAAAATAAAGTGTGGCCCATTGACTTGTTTGTGGCCTATTGACTGTAATCCATATACCAATTCCATGGTATTTGATCGTAAATTTGGTGATAATAGACTGATAACGATCCCAATCTATCAACCAAAACAATAAACATTATGTTTATGCAGTGTAGACCCAGTGTAGACCCTCGTTTTTTTAGGGGGAGGGGCGGCGTCCAGTTTATTTTTTTTAAAAAAACAGGGTCAGTCTTCAAAGCGCCTGTGGTGTAGATTTGCTCTTGTGCCATGTGTTTTATAAGAATAAATAAAAGAAATCTCATACCTCGTGTTCAGTACTCTCACATTCACAAACAATATCTTCGACTGCCATGAGCTCACATGTCTAAATGACGAACATGACCAGTGACAAAAAACTCTTATACAAAACTGAATTGTGGCGCTTGTCTACGCCAAGCTCAGTGTGTTTCACAATGTAACTGTGAGTGACTGAACATTGCGAAGTCCATTTCACAATGCAACTTCACATAAAAGTTGGTTCTCACCAGCCTTACATCTTGTTTTCAAGAAAAACTCCTTGCACCTGATTGTTCCGTCACTAGGCGCTATGCTCCTTTTAATTTAAAAGCCTAATAATCCACTGAGAAGCTACCATTTTCAACTTGATTTCTTCAGTCTAATTTCTAAAAATGGCCGATTGCTAGTATTGCTATTGGTTACAACGAACGACAAACTACTCTCTAAACTGACGATTTAGTTGGGGTTTTTTTTGCTTTCCAAAATGCTAGTCCGATAACAATGCTACCGAATAATAAGTTTTAATTTTTAAAGATAGTTTGCAATTAGCGATTTAGTCAATAACATATTTTTTTTCAAAACAATACGTTGCCGTAAGTTTTTACCGGTCAGGTTTTTTCCCGTGTTTACATGCCCTTATGCTTTACACATCGTTTTTTTAAGCTTAGTGAATGGGCATTCCTGCGACCTTTAGACGAGCTTATCGCTCGGGTCGCTGCGCGACCTGAGATTGAGCTCGATATTATCATTTAAGCTAACATATTTCAGCATGGTAGCAACTGTGCCAATTTTCATTGTGCATCGAGTTGCTTTTATCATGTTTATTGAATTGAAAACATAATGCACGGTTGTTTGGGTAAAGATGACTTCTCAATTGTTTTATTTCTCAAATATTTTCAGAAATGGAATACAAATATGTTTTAAATCTTGAATCGAGAAGTTTATTCTAATATAAAAATAATTGAAGAAAATACAGCAAACGCGACGTCATTTTACAGGTCGATACGCGGTTTTATGGCCACGTCACAAGAAATCTCGGATACAAGATTTCGGAATATACACCCGAATAAAATTTAATTTATTTTTTTTAAATGTAGAGTTACAAATTAAAAACACAAACTGAAAAAAATAAAAGTCGAACAATTAATTACGGAAAACACTCATCTGCGTTGTACGCCATGTGCGATCTTGAAAAAAATACAAATTGTAGAAAACCAGTGTTTTAGCTTATCATTTGTTGCTTGTTTTTGAAACTATGAATTGTCGATTCCTGGGCAAAACATCACGAAATATGGGAATATTTCACATTTCCATTATAGTATGGATGTGTTAAATTATTTTATAGTTATTCGAAGTTTATAGCGAACATGTAATTAACATTAAACATTAGCAACTTGAGTAAAATTAGATTCGATCATCAGAATTATCGTGATCTTTAACCTTTCAGACCTGTTCAACATGACACAGTGTGTGAAATACGGTAAGTAAAGCAAAGGCAATACGCAAAATTTAATTAATAAGATGTAAAGCGTACTATAAAATTTTAAAAATCAGAAGTCATTTAATACAGTTTAATGAGAATTAGGTTATAATTAATGATTTAATCTAAAACATTTAATTACCTACAAACATGATAACAGTTCTCATCACTTTGTATAAGAAAACTTCTTTAAAAAACATAAAACTGTAAAATTTCAGAGAGCTATTTTTGCCTAAAAGCCACTTTTCATTTACTAATGCAGATTGTTTGTAAGAATAAACATAAAGGAATAGAACTTTACTTTGAAATTGTCAGTCTATGCAACTTTGTGTTTATAGATGCAGCTCGAGGATGCAATGTCAGCGAACCAGAATGCTTAAAATTAAAGCCCGGTGACTTATTCTGTACCGTTCAGGTCGCTTCAACACTTTGTCCAAAAGAGTGTGGATGTTGCGGTAATATAATTTGTATTTCTGCATTCATTAAATTCAATTCATCAACTGCACCGTCAAAACTTATTATCCAATCCAACATAACGTGCGTTTTATTACAGACATGTTTTGGGGTTTAATAGAAATATTTGATTGCAAAGTTCTAAGAACTTAATTGTTACACGTATGTAAAATTGTATAAAATGTGTCTATTAAGCAATTATTCATATGTATTCTTTGCACAATTTATACATACGTTACCAGAAACTCTTTAAACGCGATTATGAATTTTTTAGGGAATGTTATATTCTTCTGAAATGCTTTACAGTTTTTGAACAAGTCAAATTAATTATACACCATTCGAAAGCTTCCATCTTCAACTTTTAAATTAAATGTGAAAATTTGCACCGCTTTAACTCTTATATGGCACACATATTTGCATTTGATTATTATTATTATTGTTATTATTAAACAGAATAAAACGGGATTATCCCTAAAAGAAATTTAAAGATCTGAACCGAATAAAATATAAAAAGACACTGGATCTAAAAAATAAATCCCGCAAGTCAATGAACACGCAAAGGAAAAATTTAAAACGCAGGAAATATTTCCTGGTGTTGATCGAATATTTTACAATTGAAAGCCGTATTGGTTGGAATATTGAAACCGCCTATCTTAAACTGGCAAAAATATGAAAACACAGGGATTTTATAAGTACTTGGAACATAGATATGAGTAACGTGTTCTAAAACCTTAAAAGGCGGTTATTGATACAATAAAATGTACGGGGAGACTTTTAACAGCCGTCAAAAAGCTCAAACAAGTAAGTAGATTATACATATAGATTCAGTTGTTTTATAGGCAGAATTGGAAATGCGTACTACCTACTGGATTATTAGTCAGACAGCGCCACCTTTTATTATCCTTAACAAATAAATTATATATGCATATCAAAGATTGCCAGAACCAGAAAAACACAGCCTCCACACGCAGTCAAACAGTAGAGAGGAAAAAGGCGCAAAAGTTTATAAGAGAATTGATTTAAACTTAGAAACCACAAAATAAAACCAAAAAAACGAAACCACTGAGAATAACGCATGGGAACAATATTCCAGCGGGGGTTTAAACCAAATTCTAGGGTACCCCAATCGGTTCTTTGGGACAAATAACTTCAATTTGTCTCGGTAAAATAAATCAAACTCACCCATCCACTCGACAATGTTGCATGCAAAAGCACACAAACATATAATATTAAAAGCTAAAATCATTGCAAAGCAAAACGGTGGGTACACAAATACCTTATCGAGACAGAGCACAGTGTCAAATCAGCAAGAACACGATTATAGGAAATCAAAAACAGATTGAGCTTCTAGGTTCTATTACGAGATTTCCATAAGGAAACCTTCATAAACTCTAACACCTCTGCCACCTACGTTCAATTAAACAGGTACAGTACTGTGAACGTTTAATGTTACAAAATATGCGTCTATCGTGCGCCAGTCCATTGTGTATCGTGCGTCCGTCTCACGTGCATCGTGCGTCCGTATATCGTGTATCGTGCATCAAGCGTTTTTAATTATATCATGCAACGTGAATAAGTTACTTGCTTATGCAAATTTCTGTGCTTTAATACCAAATATTCATCTTATATTGTGACAGCATTTTCATTTTTTTAGAAAACTCGCACACAAATTATATGAATCGGCAGTATCGTGTATCGTGCGTCTTCTGTGTAAAGTGCGTCCGTTTATCGCGTATCGTGCGTCCGTCTATCGTGTATCGTGCATCCGTATATCGTGTATCGTGAGTTTCGTTTGTAACCTTAAACGTTCACAGTACTGTAAGCATAACGATCAACTGTGGATGGGTTAATCAACAGGCATGCAGAGAGCAGTAGGATATCATTTTGGAAACCATTCTTATTGAATTTGCAAATATTTATTTTACGAATAACGTGGAGAAATAAGTATTGCCCTTTCCTTTCTTAAGTTATTTAAATAAATCTCCATAAAAAAGCTGTGAAATACCTTGTTCCAAGTATATTGACTTTTACGTGCATCATGGTACCGGTGATAAAACTTGCAAACGGTTGTCCTTAATATATGATTCCAATAATTGTGTTTCATTGGTTTAGATTGCAAAGATTAAACATTTTAGAATGTGTAGAATGCATTCGTTGATATTTTTAACATCATTACAAACTCTAGAAAAGCGCACAAAAGATATACACCTCGTAAGATGTTGCATGAGGAACATCGCCGTTCAAAATTCAGAAAAAAATACTTTTATATTTAAATTAAAATCATCTCTGTAATCATATGTTTTAGTAGACTACGTGATGATAGCAATTTCAATGTTCAGATTAAGCTCAAGAAATTTTTAATTTCTCTTGCAAACGTTTTCCGAATGAGAGAAGTTAGTTTTCTCATTGTTCTGAGGGAGTCAGTTGCACAAAGTGGACAAAACATAAGTTGACAATAAGAACGAAAATTATTCAATTTAAGCTTTTATAAAACGTCAACTGATTTTAAAAGAAAAATTAGTTTGTTTTTTTTTAAATAATATATGCACATAAGCCAGTGATAAAAATCACTGGAACAACAAACATATTGAACGAAACAAGAGACAAATGCCACGAGTCGGTTGGAATCCGCAGCTTGTACCCCCCAATATGGGCGGAAATGTAATTTATTGTCAAATATAAAAGTTATTTTTTTCCAAAAAACATTTATGTCTGCTTTTTGAATCATTTACGGTCTGCATCTTTTATAACACCAGCACAGTTGCTAGTACTAAAGAACATAATCATATCTTTGTTTTTTGTTTTAAACTGTTTGATTATTTCCTTTAGTTTTCAATATTTATGTACTTTGAATTTCAATTACTCTATGGTGAAACAATGTAAACTTCTTGAGCTGACTGCTCCATCATACATTGTATCTGCCGACAGAAATTGTAATCCATATTGAAACTGTATATAGCTTAAATGATTATATTTAGATTCTTAATATTAAGATATTGCTATGATTTGTTAAAGAAAGTATGATATCGGAACATTTAAAATTTATATCACCGAGCGTATAAACACAATTTGAATGCTACACATGCAATGCATTGTTCTCAACATGTTAAATGAACTAATTAGAAATAAATAGCTGATTAGATATCAGAAATTTTGACGGAATGTTTCTCGCAACAGATTTTTCTATAATTTTAACGTTTGCGTACACTTTATATAAAATCTTCAATAAAACGGAAACAAAATGAAAACTTTGTTTATAAATGATATTAACACAAACTTACTATTAAATTCACATAAAAAAGAACATTAATCGGTTGTTACAGGTAAACTTCCACACGCTAAAATCAATGTTTTGCTTTAGGATATCAATCGACTACGCACCACCAAATAAAGGATTAACTTTAAAACTGTTTATTTGCAATTATGTTCGTGCGGTCTTGATTTAACGTAGGAATAAAATTTCTCGAAGTTTACTTTATGACCTTGATAGAAGTCAAGTAAGTTTAGTACTGTGTTATCATTTAATTTTGCTGGCACGAAATAGCGCGCAATCGCCGAAAAAGACTGTTTCGCGCGGACGTAAATTTCCGCTAATCTAATTTTTCCAAAAAAAAATATTATTACCGATATTTTACATAAAGCTTCTCCTCTTGAGGATGAAAACAACAAACGTCGCGTTTGTGAAGATACCAGCCTATTAAACTTCAATGACATTAATACACATACCGCGCCTCTTATTGTTGAAATAGCGGACAAGATGGACACTACCACGCACGAAAATCACGAGACGACAAGCTAGGCTAGACAGGGAGATTGTCCCAGTTTTCACTACAATCCGCCTGTGATTAACAATCAGTGTTTTCAAACACAAATACCTGTATCAGGTAAAAGTGTTGACAGTAGTAAAAGTGACAATATATATTTAAATTTTCTTTCCTTGAATGTATGTGGCTTAATATCAAAACAGAAATGTCCAGATTTTTATCATTTGATAAGTAGTTATGATATTATTGGTTTTCAAGAAACCAAAACAGATTGTACAGACGAAATAGAATTTAGCGGATATTCGTTATTTTTTAAACACAGAAACTCGATTTCTAAGCGTAAATCAGGCCCCGTGATTATAAAACTTTTTTCATGCTCAACTCAATTTGAGCATGAAAATTTGATGCCTTTGTTTATGTTCATTATATAAAATAAAATTTTTTAAATTTAAAATATGGCAAAATTGCTCTCAACAACAACTGTTAAACAGATAGTTATTCCTTATTTATAAAGACTGTTAATGTTCTAGACATTTTAAGCTTGAGCACAGAATTGAGTTGAGCATGAAAAAAGTTTTATAATCACGGGGCCAGGTGGCCTTGCTATAGCGGTCAAAACTTATTTATTAAAATACATTAAAATAATTGAGAGTGACTCAAAACTTGTACTCTGGTTTATTTTATCAAAGCGCCCTACAAAGTATAAGGACATCTTGATTGGAGTAGTTTATATTCCTCCAGAAAATTCTTGTTATACTACAGAAAATGCCTTTTCCGAAATAGATCAGGAATTAGAAAACTTATCAAACAATTACGATCATATATGCCTTTTTGGTGACTACAACGCAAGAACAAAAAACTTATTAGATTATATTGAAATTGATTCAAACCTTTTTCATGAATTACACATGAATGAAATATACGATGAATATATAATAGGAAATGAGACTCGTAGAAGGCAATACTATAAGGTTAAAACGTTTTAGTGAAGATAAAATGGTTAATAATTATGGATACAAATTCATTGATTTTTTAAAGAAAAATAATTTGTATATAATTAACGGCAGAAGCAAACATGATTTACAGGGTAAATTCACATTCAAAGATAAGAGCGTGATCGATTATTTTGTTTGTTCAACTAGATTATTACAATACGTTGAAAACCTTTGCGTTGAAGAGTTTTGTCCCTTGTTGTCTGACGGTCATTCGCCGGTTTCATTCTCTTTAAAATTAAAAGAACCGTGTATCGTCGAACACCAAGCGAACAACGAACCGGAAATAAAACTTTGGGAATCATCTAAAGCAATTAAAATTGAATCAAATATTGATAGATCAGTTATTCAATCGATCGATGAGAAAATAAACAATCTACTAGACTGTGATCGTGTCTCACAAAACGATATTGATAATATCTCTCTTAGTTTATCTCAACTTTTCCAAAACACTGCAAAGAAAACGTTCTGTTCGAAACGCCCATGCTCAAGTACTTACAGAATATTTAACAATAGGATGTACAACACAAAATTTAAATGGTTTAATAATAATTGCAAAATGGCTAGACAACGTTTCCATAGAGCTAAAAATCGCTAAAAAATGCGCAAAACGGACGAAAATTTAGTCAACTTAAGAAATGAGAGTAAATTATACAAAGCTACACTATCAAAAACATTCAAACAATTTAAAGCCGAAAATGTAATTAAACTTAAGAATTTGAAAATAACGATCCCAAAGGTTACTGGAAAATATTAAACGGTAAGAAATCCACTCAGACTAAAGCGAGTTGACACGATTTATACGCGCACTTTAAAAATAGAAATTATAATTCTGATCAGTGTCACGCGAACGATAACTATTACTCTGATATTGAAAACTCGGATGACGATATTTTAAATAAACCAATCACAATTGATGAGATCAACGCAACTGTGAAAAATCTTAAGAATAATAAATCCTGTGGGTTTGATAAAATATTAAATGAACACATTAAGTATACTTTACCACTTCTGTGTGAAATATACTTAAAACTCTTCAATATTGTCTTAAACACGGGTATTGTACCCGAATCATGGACCATTGGTATCATCCAACCTATATTTAAGAACAAAGGTGACCCGTCGGAAGCAGAAAACTACAGACCTTAACGTTATTAAGTTGCTTTGGTAAACTATTCACCGCTTTCTTAAATTCTCGTTTACAAAAATTTGTCGAAATAAATAACATATGAAATGAGTGTCAAGCTGGATTCCGGAAAAAGTACTCAACCGTTGACAATATGTTTATTTTATCTTCTTTAATCCAGCTTTTAAGATCTAATAAGAAATCCATTTATTGTGCATTTATTGATCTTAAAGCCACGTTTGATACAATATGGAGAAACGGATTATATGGATGAAACTTCTGTCATATGATATTAAGGGCAAAATATTCAATGTTATCAAAAACCTTTACGGGAATATAAAATCATGTATACGAGCAAACGGCCAAATATCATCATTTTTCGCGAGTAACATCGGAGTGAGACAGGGAGAGAATTTGTCTCCCCTGCTCTTTTCACTATTTTTAAATGATTTACAGGACTATTTTTTAAACGGAAGAGTAGATGGGATAAACATAGAAATAAACCAAATAAATTTGTTTATAAAACTTTTTATATTACTCTATGCAGATGATACAGTTATAATTTGTGAAAGTCCAAACGATTTACAAAATGCTTTAGATGTTTACTATGAATATTGTGAACATTGGAAACTCCAAGTTAACGCTACAAAAACAAAAATATTAATCTTTTCAAGTGGAGCACGCCGAAATTGTAGTTTTTATTATAATGGAAACAAATTAGAAATAGTAAATGATTATAAATATTTGGGAATTTTATTCAGTCGATCGGGATCTTTTTTAAACGCCAAGAAGCACATAGCAGACCAAGCTAATAGAGCAATGTATAGTTTAATTAAGAAAGCCAAACACTTATCCTTGCCAATAGATATCCATATAGAATTATTTAATAAACTAGTTAAGCCAATATTATTATACGGTTGTGAAATTTGGGGTTTCGGTAATTTAGAAAGTTTAGAACGTGTCCAACTAAGGTTTTTGAAATGCATCTTACACTTAAAAAGCTCTACACCAAATGTAGTTGTTTATGGAGAAACGGGTGCAATGCCCTTAAGTATTGATATACACACTAGAATAATTTCTTTTTGGGCAAACCTTGTTCAACCACATTTTCTAAAGCTGTCATCTAGAATTTACTATGCACTATATTTTCAAGCTGAGAACATCCTATCTAGAAACCTCCAAAAACATTATCCATGGATCTCATGTGTAAAAGATATTTTAATTAAATGCGGACTGTATGGTATTTGGATAACACACGCATTCTCAAATCAGAAATGGCTTTCCGAAACAACAAAACAAAAGCTTAAGGATTTGTTCATTAGCGATTGGCACAGTACAACCGAAAATACAAGAAGTTTACAAAATTATCGTTTAATAAAAATCACTTTTGGATTTGAACATTGTTTAAAACGTGACTTAAATAAAAATGAAAAATTGTACCTGAAATTTAGAAGTCGTAATCATAAACTGCCAATCGAAGTTGGAAGATGGAGAAATATCCCGTACGAACAAAGAAAATGTCCATATTGTATTAACTACTTAGGTGACGAATATCATTACATCATAGAGTGTCAATATTTCTCTCAAAAAAGAAAAAAAATACATTAAAAAAGTATATTATGAAAGACCAAATGTAATAAAATACAACAGTTTAATGAATACACATTAGAGGAATGAATTTAACAAACTTTGCTTATTTGTAAGAGAAATTCTAACAACTAACATTATTTAATTTGTCTTTTATAATTTAAATATTATTTAAATACTTATGTAACACCTAAGAAATCAGTAAGCGTTTTTTAACTTATTGCGGGCATTGTTCAATAAAATGTTTATTGTTAAGGTCATTCTCCCGCTGCTTTATTTAAATTACAATTTTAATGTACATTGTGCATGTACTCTTAATATGTTACATTACCATGTTATGATTGAATTTAATTAACTTTGCTTATTTTTAAGAGAAATTCTAACACCTAACATCATTTAATTTGTTTTATTATTTAAATATTGCATACTAATGTAACACCCCAAGAAAATAGTTAATGTACTTGAACACACTGTGAGAACTATTCAATAATAAAAATGATTTTTGTTAAGGTCATTCTCCCGCTGCTTTACTGAAATTGCTCAAAAATGTATTTTCAATCTGTTAACCTATCATTGTATGTCACGATACCTCTATTACATTTTTCTCAACTATGAGCCTCGTATATACGTATGATGTTTGTTTTTGCCTCATGTTTACATGTATTCATGTACTGGGTGTAGAAAATAAACATATAAACTTGTAAACCGACTGTTATCAATACCTATTGTTTATTTGAACAAGCGAGGTAATCATGTGTCGGTTGGCACCCTGTCAATTACCACTTCCTTTGTTAGTCAATTATCGGACCGCTGTTTATTCGGCGCCGCTAATTGACACGCGACCGTTTGATCCATCTATCTGGATCATTCATATCAAAATTGGCATGTTAAATTTCGTACCCGTTTTATGGTCTAAAGTGTCAATTAATTGCGAAACAGTTACTAAAAAAATACGCAAAAATTAAGCCATCGCTAAATAAAATGATACCACAGTACATCATGTGTGCATTTATTATTGCCAACGATTTCCTGAGCTTTAATTTGATGAAGTCAATTGTTTAACCCTTAATTACGTTTACGATTGTATTTTGTCGATTTTTCATTGTAAACACATATTCTAGGATAATTATTTTACCGACAATTTCGATTGATACAGATTCTGTCTTTTTATTTACATGTATTTGCAGATAATGAAATGGAAGGTCAAATTGTTTGGGAAAGCTGGTCCCCTTGGTCCTGTAACAAGTTAGGTTTTGGCTCATACAGTACATGTCATATGTCACGGAATAGAAATTGCTCGACAGGAACACCATCCGACTGCAAGGGTCTTCCATCTGAATACAAATATTGTGAGGGATCAGACTGCTCAGGTAATTAACAGGAAAAAATGCATCATTTGAACATTTAAATCTAGGTACTAAATTAAGAATTTTAGTTAGTGGTTCATTTTAACACATACGATAGTATAGTCACAAAATGAATCATGTAGTAATAACCCAAATTACACATGCTATATAACACTCAAAGCTTGCTAAGCATTAAGTTTTTTCACATATTTTAATGAATTCTACATCATATAATGTTAATATGATATTTACATTGCAAATCATCGCTCAGTGATATGTAAAGTAATATGCATATCAGGAATCGCCACACTCACAAAACACAGCCTCCCCACGCAACTAAAAAGAAGAGAGGAAGAGAGAGAGCATGTTTGTTATAAGTATGAATTCATATATAGGACGCCACAAACAACTAACAAAAAAGAGAACCTTTGGGGATATCGCCTTGGAACGGTCAGTGGCAAAACAAATTGCCACTGGGGGTTTAAACCAGGTTCTAGGGTGCACCAACCTCACACTTACCCCAACAGGTTCTCGTATCACAAAACCAGTACAAGTTATCTTGGTGAGATAACTCCGACCCACCCATCGGCTCAAAAATGTTGCATGCAAAATTACACAAACATACAAAACATAAGAAGCTAGTAGCATTGCAAAGCCAAAGGGTGGGTACTCAATGATCTTACCGAGACCAGAGCACCTGGAGTAAAATCAGCAAGAACACGATGACAGGGATAAAAGAAACAAATCGAGCTTCTGGGTTCTTTTAGTGGTGTCTTTTTTTAAACTGATTATTTTATTAACCATGCTCTCTCCCCCTCTCTTCTTCTTGACTGTGTGGGGAGGCTGTTTTTTCTGAATGTGGCGATTCCTGATATGCATATTTCACCTTTTAAGAAAAGATTTCCCCATAAACCTTCATAAACTCTTAAACCCCTGCCACCGTCGTGCAACCAAAGAGGTAAGCATAATGATCAACTGTAGATGTGTTAATCACCAGGCCTGCAGAGCGCTGTAAAATATCATGTTGGTAACCATTCTTTTTAAATTTACATATGTTTTTACGAATAATACAGAGTTTATCCTGTGTACGCATAACATTGCCTGACGTCCATTTTCAGGCGCAAATAATGCAAACAAGGTGACCCTATAGTTTCATAGTTTTATTTTGATAGAGCCAGCATGTTTCAACACGTGAATGGTGTTCTTTCTTATAATTCATTTGAAATAATGATCATTGAAGATTTGGTAATGGTAAATGCTAATGTTAGAATGCAATTATCGGAAGAGTTGTGACGGAAATTTAGTATGATAGAGCATGGGGCTCGTCATCGTAAGGTTGTTGAGATGTTTGGTTTGGACTATATGGTTTTCACTTGGCGAGATACCAGTAGTATGGTACACCTTGAAGACGACATGATGGAGGCGGGAGAAGGGCGACTACTGAGGCTGAGTATCGTTTTTGGTTATCCAGGCACGAAGACATCATTTTGCAACTGCAACTGTTTTCGTTCTGATCTTTAAATGCTTCCGGTGTCCGAGTATCAAAACAAACCATACACACACGTTTGCATGAATGTAGTTTGTGATCGAGAAGACCATGTATATGGATCACGCTGTCTAGCGACAACTGCCAGCTCCGATATCATTGGGCCATGGACCGTGTTGTTTGGAGTAGGATCGACTAGCGGCTTGTTCTTTTCTCTAATGAGTCTAGTTACTGCATAGACTTCACGGATAGGCGTGCTAGTAAACATTGTAGAACACGACTGTTATTGAGGCTGATCAATTATGATCCTACGTGGAATCAGTTGGGATGGACGCGCTAAACTCGTTTTCCTTCACAAAGGCACATTGACTGCCCGGTTGTATGGAGATAAGATCCTCAACACACAGATATTGTCGTACATTGGCGCAATTGGAAATGGGTTCTATAAGAATGGGTGCCTGTGCTCGCATTTTTGCAGCATATGTCGTTCAACGGTACTTCAAACGATAGGGTATTACTGGTATGGACTTGTCGGATAGAACATATAAAACATGTTTGGATTAATCTACAGGTCCTTATTTCAGCGCGTCGGTTCCATTCAAGAAGAACCCATGAACTTTGTGCCATTCTTGTCGACGAGTGAAAAAATATCATACAAGTTGTCCTAAGAAACCTAATAGGGAGCATACAACTACAGTGTTAAGCTGTCCTTGACAGTAATGTATCACATACCCGCTATTAAAGCAAAATCTGTTATTTTTAAAGTGTTTTGGGTTCAAACATGTGTTTTCGCAATTTTTACTTGAAATCACCATTTAGAATCTAAACAAATCAGCATGAAGTCTCATTACAATTGATAAAAACATTCCTTTATGAAGTTAATAAATCACGATGTCGTGAACATGTATGAACAAAAACAAGCTTATGTTTGACATAAAACCTAAAATAGGTACACCAATATTCTTGGTGCTAAGCAAACTTCGAGTGTTGCGCATATGTACACATTATATAAAACGTTTGGCATAGGGCTTTGAAAAAATCTAATAGGTACATGTAGCAATAAAATGTAATAAATGTATGTATACACTACGAGTGAACTTCTATATGTTAATTAATTATAAGTTGAAGCTGATTTGGTAAGTATCGTGGATTGCCCTGTTTCAGTGACCGTAAGATTTATTGAAGGATAAAAACGGATGGATGACTTGCTGCACGAATTACCCTTTCTGTTTTTTTATCGATGCAGACACAATTTCTCGTTAAAACTTGCTATTGAAAATATTGATTTCCATTCCAGAGACTATACAAAAATACAGTTTAATCAATCTAAAATTATCGATATACACTTTTCTAGATTACATTATGTGATGATTTCTTTTAAATTTTACCTAAATTGCATATTGTATATGTGTGTTCAACATTTCCGGAGAGCTTCAGGCTCTATGGTGGAGAAATCTTTCCGAGGCAGTTGTTACTTTAGATTTTGAAATTCTGTTTCTCTAAAATGCAGTCTTTTCTTTCCTTTAAGAAAGTAGATGGGTCTTCTGATTGAGGATTAATGATAAGGTTGTCATTAGAAGAACTAATAGAAGAGATAAGATCAGAGAAGGCTGTAAAAGGAATAAGCTCTCAATATTAATAGCAAAAGGATCATATAGAAATATAATCAGTGCATCTAAAGACTGATTTCAGGTTGGATAAAGCAAGATCATATGGCTTTAAAGACAGAGCAGCCACATTGTACCTTGTTATTTGAGAGGAGTGATTCTTTATATTAACCTTGCTGTTGTAAATATGTTATAGTAACCCGAAACAGCCAACATCAAATCTTTGTAGGATATGGCTGTAGGAAAAGATCCTTTATCCAGCTGATCACTGATTTGCTGATGTGGGAGTTGTAACCTTCAAAAATCATCAGCACAGTCCGTTGACGATCCTATCCCTGAAATACTTCAGCTAATGAGACTCCAGGAAGACAGCAGAGTTCGACAAACAACTATCTGTGACTGTCCTGGAAGAACCTGCACCTGACAAATCATGTCTGATGAATTTGCCTTGAATATGTTGAAGGTGGAAGCAATATGGCAGCGGCCAATGAATAGCTTGGTTGTCTTTTCTAGATGATGTGACTGCTTGAAACATTATCCTAATCGATTGCTTTGTTTCCGTGCCCCTCTTAATTAATAACAAAGTTAGTTTCTCCTGGTAATTCGTAAAAACCATCGGTGAATTCGAAAAGAAAGGTTTCCAACATGATATTATAGAACGATCAACATGCCTGGTGATTGACACATCTACAGTTGATAATTGTTTTGGGACTAACCGTTGCAGCTGATAATCGCAAACCATGCTCATTTTTTACTTTTTGGCTGTTTGTAGAGACTGTGTCTGCTACTGGATGTGGCTATTCCTTAATGAGTTTTTTCTAAGTTTCATGACACATGATACAATTAATAGTAATAGTAATATTTGGTATTTAATAAATTATTTCGTTTTTACTTTAGATACAAGCGTTACGCATGTCAACTGCAGCATGTATGGTAAGTGCATTTCAGTATTGTGTTACCGTTTACAAAACATTCTTTAGTAAACTACATGTGAAGGTTTCTATGCAAAGTGTCTGTTTTACGTCAAATAAATGTGTTTCAATATTTCAAAGAAATGTTTATTTTAAAATTTATGATTCGTGGAAATAGAGAAACAAAGTGCAAAGCATAGATTTTGTGAGCTTTATTGTGTTCTATTCAGAAGATACAACTAACAAAGCTAGAAAATTGTATTTATACAAGATATTTCTACTTTTAATACCGGTTGGATACGTCAATTTTGTCGGAGAGTTCAGGTTTTCCAAAAATAACGGTAATCATAGCTTGCAATGAATATAATTGACGCCGTTTTCTCTGAGTTGGAATCGAAAGCCGAATAGAAAAAAGTATTGGATATACTCCGTTTACTTGTATATACTCAGACAGTTGAATAAAGGTATAACCATGAAAAATAGTGATAAGTGACAGGCAACCTGACTGCAGGACTAAATGTACGCCAATCTTTTAATTGTTATATCACCCCAGAATTTGGCATTTAGTAATCGCTCTCTCTGAAATAGATGAAAAGAGAACTTTAAAAGCCGACGAATACGACAATTATGAGAATATTGCAGGCTCGGTTTGAGCCTGTTCATGGGCGGTAATGGAAATGCATATTACTGCCCACGCCGCCTACCCTCGGGTTGAGCGCAACTCAATATTTACACCAATATACAGTACAATTTCGATCCATGCCGAACGATGGACATGGCGGTGAACATGGAACTTTCAATGCGGTATTTTCAGATTAATACCATTCCATGTTTAGCGGGGTATGGTCCCCAGATAATAGCATTGGTTTTGACCTAAACGAGAAGAAATGGCCGGAAATAAACAGAATAGAATTTAGAAAGGGAATCTGAGAATATAAATCATGCGTATCACATACAACGCCAGAGGCAAAATTTAAAAAGCAGGAAGTAATTCCTTGGGGTGATTGAAAATAGCCGAAACTATATAGGTTGGGATATTGAAACCACCCATCTGTTAACTGGCCGAAATATTTAAATAAAGGCAATTTTAGAGGTACTATTGATATAAAAAATATCACGGAGACCGAAGGTCGACCGTCATGTAATTTACGTAAGCAACAAGAACTAACAAAAACTAACAGACTGCACTCTGTCATAATGTTTCTTTTATTAAATACATTTCTCTTTCAAATCATATTTTAATATAACCCCAAAAAATTAATAATTGTCGAATTAGAATAGTAACGCGATAACAAATTTAGGAGTTGCGTTAAAATTATGAATGGTGTATGAATTTCATAACTGTCGCAGTACAGCGACAAAAACTTTCTTTTTTTGGAGTTCGGTACATCCAGAGCATAAATTTGGTCTTAAAATTGAACCGTTGTAATTTTGTAAGCTAACAGAAGCGTTGGTTACACGGGTTGCATTACATTTCTTTCAATCTTGCCAAACTATCCTAATAGGCGGCTAAAACTGTTCTTTAATCATCTATGATATCAGGTTACATGAAAGCATTGAGGATGTCAGAAAATAAATTGAACACAAGTTATTTCGGGCTAGTTTCACTGGTTACATAATGGTTACATGCGGTTACACGTGGTTACAAAGGTATCTGGAACGATATTTTATAAGATTTATTTTACAGTTAAGTTGTGGTTACATGGTTACATTGGTACACTGGTATACAATATGAAAAAAATGAAGGCAAATTATTTCGGGCTATTTCCAGTGCATAGTGGTTACATGCGGTGACACTTGGTTACACAGGTTTCTTAAAGAATATTTTATACGATTATTTTCACAGTTAAGTAGTGGTTACATGGTTACATTGGTTACACTGATTACAAGGTGACAGAATGAGTGCGATTCATTTCGGGCTTCTTTCACTGGTTGCATACTGGTTATGTTAACCAATGTAACAATCTAACCACAACTTCACGGTGAAATAAATAATATCAAATATCTTTCAAGATACCTTCTTAACCACGTGTAACCGCATGTTACCACTATGTAAGCAGCAAAATAGCTCAAAATAATTTGCCTTCATTTTTTCACATTGTAACCAGTGTAACCTCAACTTTGCTGTAAAATAATTATTTTTAAATATTATTGAAGAAACCTTTGTAACCACGTAAAACCGCATGTCATCACTATTTTACTAGTGAAACAAGCCCGAAATGATTCGCCTTCTTTTTTTTACCTTGTAACCAGTGCAACCAATGTAACCATGTAACCACAACTAAATTGTGAAAATAATCTCATAAAATATCTTTCAAGATACCTTTGTAGCCACGTGTAACCGCATGTAACCACTATGTAACCAGTGAAACTTGCCCGAAATCATTCGTCTTTAATTATTTGTCACCTTGTTGCCATTTTACCAACGTAACAATATAACCATAACTTAACTGTGAACATCATCTTATAAAATATCATGATTCAAGATACCTTAAGTTTGTAACCAAGTGTAACCGCATGTAACCACTAGGTAACAAGTGAAACTTGCCCTAAGTAATCAGCCTTTTTTTCACCTTGTAAACAATGTAACGATGTTACCATAACTTAACTGTGAAATAAAATATAAAATATCTTTTGAGATACCTCTACGTGTCACCGAATGTAACCACTATGTAACCAGTTAAACTATCCCAAAATAATTCGCCTTCATTTTTTTAACATTGTTACCAGTGTAACCAAAGTTACAATGTAACCATAACTTAAATGTGAAATAAATCTTATCAAATATATTTCGAGATACCTTTGTAACTACGTGTAACCGCATGTAACCACTATGTAACCAGTTAAACTATCCCAAAACAATTCGCCTTCATTTTTGTTCACCTTGTAACCAGTGTAACCATTGTAACCATGTCACTACAACTTAACTGTGAAACCTTATAAAATACCTTTCGAGATACCTTTTTAACAACGTGTAACCGCATGTTACCACTATGCCATGTTACCAGTGAAACTAGCACGCAATGCATCGTCTTTTTTACAATGTTACCATTGTAACCTATGTAACCGCGTAGCTTCATTTTTACTGTTAAATTTGTCTTATAAAATGTCATTAAAGAAACACGTGTTACAGCATGTAACCAAATGACTAGGTCAGAATGTTAATAAGCAATGTATCCTTTGGATTTATATAAGCACATAGTGCGCTGGCTTCTTGATGTACAGTAATTACTTTCATTATTTCGTTTGAAAAGTTTTAACAATGTAACCAGTGTAACCAACGCTTCTGGTTACAAAATTACAACGGTTCACTTTTTTAGACCAATTTCGTACCCTATCTCGTTTGGTATATGCATGAAAATTACGAAACGTAGTGTAGTGTAGTAATGACGTCGCATTGAACACGGTAAGCTGCGGTCGGTCGTACTGGTAATTCATTAGCCTCCACCGTTCAGTTATCTGGCAATCCGAAACAGTATCATTTCGAGAAACCGGTATAGCTGGTACCTTATCCGTAATAAACCGGATCGCCTCTATAAACCTAATCAGATTGTCTCTGTAAACTACAAAAAGCTGCAAAATTTCAGAAGCAGAAAACGACATTGTGGGATACGTTTTTTTTATCCGACAAGATGTACATGTATCAATCTTGCGGATACACGCTGTCTTTACTTAAATCATTCATGGGTATTGAAGTCGTTTTCAATAAAATTCGATCAATGACACAGAAGGTCTTGTAAAAAAGACACGAAGTCAACAGGCAGTCGTTTTCGTAAATTTGATGTTTATGTGGGAACGATTTAACAAAATCAAATACATTTTTTCATATAAAAGTCATATGACAAGATAGAGTTTTAATGAAAGCGCCATGTATACGCAACAAAACATTTGCAGTATGACAAGATAGACAAACGAATGTACAGTATTCCGTTTTCTCTCCCTTAACCTCGACACACGATAGTACCATGGTGATATTAAGACGGTAAAGACAACGAAGGCACGATATGAAAACCACGATGGCACGATGGTAAAAACACGGAGGCGCGATGGTGCAAAAGCGATGTGATATCGCGGTTTCATCATCGTACCTTCGTTGCTTTGCCGTCGTATCATCGTTGTTTCACCATCGTACCATCGTTGTTTCAGTATCTTACCACCATTGTTTCATCATAGTGCCATCGTTGTTTCACAATCGTACAAACGTTGTTTCACCATCGTGCCATCGTTGTTTCAAAATGGTAAAGCAACGATGGCACGATGGTGAAACAACGATGGTACGATGACACGATGGTGAAACCAAGATGGTACGACTATGAAACCGCGGTATTACATAGTACAGTCGTGCCTCGTGTTTTCACCATCGCGGCTTCGTGTTTTGACCATCGTGCCTTCCATCGTTGTTTCACCATTACCGTATTATCGTACATCGCGCTGAAGGGAAACAATTTGGTTTGTACATACGGAACGCCTTTTTAAACTTGAAGTATAAATAATCTGCTCGCTTCAGTTTGAAACAGAAACTTCAAATACCGTATTTTCTTGACGAATTATGGGTCATAACTTATTGGTATTATTTAACTATTACTTGATGACCTTTACAAAGTACATCTATTCCGACCCAAAAGAATAATGGAACCGGCTTCAAAAAGACGTTTACACCGAATGTTGAGTACCATGTGACCCGACTTCAGATATAGGTTGTTAGCGAACGTTAATAACCAGCTCAAGAGGGAAGATTTCAACGTCATTTTATGTTGCCTGAGTATAAGGACTTATATTGTTAAAATATGTCTTAGAAGATAAGTATTTTATTGAAATTAATATAGTATGTATCGTACGTTTGTTAAATTTATAACAGAGGATGGGTGTTTTCAAAGGGCCAATTTTATCTTTTCTTTATTTACGAGAAGAAGAATTTTTTAGGATTTCTATGTTTTACGTCGCTTTCTTAGGCGTTCAAAACATGTTATAGAATGTTATTTGCATTAAGTCGACCATTATTTTAATGGAAATCCTCTTCTTGGGAGTCAGGAACTTGACTATTTGTTTTTCTTTTCAGATATCGTGCTATCTGAAACATCCTCCAGCGTTCAATACCTTTCGCCAATTAAAGACAACAATATATGATCATTTAATTCTTTGTTTGTTTACAAAATAATCCATCACCTGCATGAACTCTTTCCCCCAACATTAAACTTCCTTTAAATGTCGTGCACATATAACACCTTTTTACAAATAAAAGTTTCAACCCGGACATGTAGACCGAACAGGAAGTAAGCAAGCAGTCTCTGTTCCAATTTTTTTTATTATTATTACGAACCATGTTGACAGTGTATTAATCATATTTATTCTTCATACGCATTCTTGCAGTCTGGGATTTTTGTTATAATATGCCAGTTAATCTTTATTGCAGTTTCAAATGAAACTTCGTTTTTAGAATAAAATAGCATATACATGTAACTGTGTCATTTGTTAAACCCAAATAGGATAAGCTGATACAGGGATGGAGTCACAAAATTAACTGAAACAGCGTTTCCGTTTTCTGGTGGCCGATTTTCTACTTTTCACAATGAAATACGTTATCTGCTCCTGTCTTGAGTAATGAAGGTTTCTGATATCTGGTACAAACAATGCGTTTGCTCCTAATCAAACAGTTTTTATCAGGTTAAATCAGTGATCAGTGCACTTGAATGATCACAATTTGTGGATAGAAGTATCAATAATAATGTTTACTTTTTACAAGACATGCATTCGTAGTTAAATGTCAGTAAACTCTAAAAAAAACTTATTATACTGCACTGGTAGTTATACATGTGTATCGCGCATGTCGAATTAAATGATATTTCAACCATTATTTTTCACATTCAGTACATACATAAAATTAAAGTAGTTAGTCTGTGTACATTAAAAGACCTAACAGGCTTTGTACACGCGTCATACCCATCAAAATGTGCAAGTAAACGACAAACTTCAGATTCAGTGCTACTTCAAGTAGCCTACTTGGTAATCATTAATATTTGTAGGGCACTAATAGATTTCGTAGGCAAAATGATTCGTAAATTTAAAACCACCACGAAATAAGGAATAAAACTAAACACATATTCAAAATTAAGTTCCACAAAGTACCCACAGAAAATCGAACAAAACAACACAAAAATGGTGGCTTTGAATATTAGTGCATCCGCAATATACTTATTTACAAATTTCCTTAAACGCTTAGTCCCGACGCAATCATCTTCCAGAAGAAAAAAAAGGATTTGCGTACTAGCCTAACTTACCAACTGTATGTTCTTAAATAAAAATAAAAAGTCATTTCAAACGTTTTCATATCAATCAATCTGTTTCTGATATGTGTTTGTTTTTTTCGTGTGTTTTGTTTTCAAGACAGTTCCTCTGCATGTGAAGACAAACCAGAATGCACTTACTTTTACGACAGACCTTTGATGATCTGCTCCGATCTAACATTGGTAGCGAAGTGTCCTCGCTTTTGTTCATGTTGTCGTAAGTATAAATGCTACTACAAAACACAATTTGACATTGACCCGGTTCAATAAAACATTTTGATAATTTTTGAAAAGAATACACGTTTATTGGATTTAAATGTATCTGTATATAATGTATGATTCTCACAGTGATATCGAAGTCAGTGGTTATGCCGAATGTCTGATGTGCTGATATTTTTATTAGAACTGATTATTAGTCCGAATTTTTATATAAGGTGTACCTTTGTATTCTGGATATCTCATTCAAACAAAGTGTTTTCCAGAGTATACAATGTACCTTTAGACAAGAGAATTTGATATCTATTATCGTATTCAACAACTGTATTTGTGTATTAATTTCTTGTTTGGTTTTAATTAGGTAATCATATGTTATGATTGAATTTGTCAAATATTTTTATTAACCAAAATATGCTTCACAAACACGTAATTAAATTTTGCTAATTCTATATCTGCAATACATATTATGAAAATGTCTTGTCAGCTATCTTAATAGTATATCTTTTTTTAATTTATCCAAAGATGATATATTCATGTAATCAACTTTGATTGTACATGTATGTTCAGGTTTTGTAGCTTGAATCATAAGTAACCGTTTTTAACTGTTAACTGTTAATTAAAAATGGCCAATAATTTCATTTGCAAGACAATATCTTGTCAAAGCCAAAGCACCGAATAATAATTAGTTCTTCGACTAATTCGATCGTATTAATAATGAAAAAAAAACTCTTCAGTGATAAAAAATATAACTACATCAGAACGCCCAGCGGTTTATGAAGTCAAACAAAGATAAATTTTGGCGCGCCACGGAAAAATGTCTTCGGCAAATTGACGTTATTCTCTTATATTACGTTGTAAAATTGAGCAGACGATCTTTTGTCTTTCAATATGCATTCCGCGGTAATAATGCATTTGATAGTAAAAGTATGTAACACATTATATTACAAATATTACTGTTAACTTATGAAAAAATAATAGATACCATTTTAGATAGATTGTTTAAAAAAAAAGCAAAAAAAATAACATTAATGGCAAACAATCTGACCGAAGAACCATTTTTCTGTGGCATGTCCCATCTTGTCAAGAATATTAACAAGTACAGAATGTACCGACGAAATATCGTGGATTTTATCATTATTTTTCAATGTATAGTCTTGGAATTACGGCGATCGTGGTAAAATTAAGATTCGTTATTGTTTAAAAACATACATTTGTACACATATTATTGGACAAAGGTAATTGGCAATGTTTACTTTGGCGTGTTTCATTGGCGTTACATGTAAACAATGAATACATATTTAAATCGTTAACTTAGTTAATACATTGAGAGCGTGAGGCTTCCCATTAGCCAATTGGTCTAAGACGCAGTCATTTAGAAATGCAACGCTAGCAACTCGGTTGTATATTCGAAATGTCTTTTATTACATTTTCTTTATTTTTTTACATATATAAATCAAATATATTTTCTTAAAAGCCGTGTGTCATTGCGAATAGAACCCTTGTCAAAAACAACAAACATTAAGCCTATGCACCCCGGACGCGTAAACCATGCTATTGAGGCGGTGTGATATAAATTGGCAAAACGTATTTAATGGCGTAAATTTGCCTTAACCCAGGTTTACATTCTATAAATATTGTAAACATCGCCTATTTAGCTTGATTAACCAACAATTAACAAACACCTAAATCGAATATTCGATAAAAACGCATTTAATATATCAAACACAGATATATGTGTTATATATTGAAATGAAATTTAAATTACAAAAAATCGAGAAAACCTAGCAGATATCTAAGGCAGCTGCTTTGTTTTAATAAATAAATTACTTAAACATAATGTAATATGTTCATGCTATCAGTGAAAAACTTAAAAACAGAACTCTTTAATTGAAAACAAAACTCGTTAGTAAAATAAAAGTAAAAACGAATGTACATTAACATTTGGGATGGATCATTATTGCACTAGGTTTAAATATTGCGTTGCGCTCAACCCGGGGCAAGACGGCCTAAGCAGTTATATGCATTTCAATTACTATCCATGAGCGGGCTCAATATATCAATAATTATTTATAATTGTGTTTTGAAAATAGTCGGTTATACGTGATTTGTTCGCAATAATATTTTTAAGGTAAGTCCAAAACATCATACTAGATCATGTCTACTAGTTTTCGAAAAATGAAATCTGTACGAGATTGGAAAGTTACATTTAACTGAATTTTTGTTCCTTAATATTTTTTTTGGATATTTTTAATATTTCTTCGATAGTTTTAGCAGCTTAATGTGTTAAGGTTATGCATAAATTATTGCAACACAAGTTATGCTTAGCCTAAGAAAGGATTTTTGTTGTTTATAGTATTTACAATTCAAAAATAAAATACACGAGTAGCATTTACATTTTTAAATGTGTTTTATAGACATAAAACATCATAATTGAAGAAACCTTGTTCTCAACAATTTAATCTCCAGACGTAGCAGGAAGTTCATTAACACCAATTCCGCAAACAGTTAGTTCAACATTTACAACTCACTCGAATTCAACTTCGACAACTTCAATTACACAAGTCACAACAGCAATGACATTTCAATCATCAGAATCGACAAAAATGTCAATGTCATCAACAGCGACATCCAGTCACTCGGAAGAATGGGGTAATTGGCAAACAATAAGTTCATCTTTAGCAATGACATCAACAGCTATGTCTAGTCATTGGGAAAAATGGAGTAACTGGAGATGTAAAACAGCCGACGAAGGTAAATGTGTGATGTTTCGGAAGCGGAACTGTTCTACGGGTGTCACAGAAAAATGTGGTCCCGTGGAAAACAGCACATATTCTACAAATTGTACAGAACATGTTTGTCCAGGTATGTGAAACTTTTGTATAAAATCTTAAAAAGTCTGTTTTAACTTAGGCATTAAGACGTGATTTCAATTTATTTTATCACTTTTATGTTATATATATAAGAGAGAAACAGTCATATAATCAAGCTGCTACATTAACGTTCTTTTGAAATATTCTCCTGGAAACTTCAATTATCTCCTAAACCCTTTCCCCCGCGGTAAGCAGAGTGATTAACTATTGATTCGTTCAAAGCATCATGTTGTCAGCTTTTCTTTTTGAACTTAGAGTTGTTAAGAATAACTTCAAGACATACATTTAGAGTTTTGCGAATATACAAACACTGGTGTATTGATTTTCCCCACCTAAATTGAGGTGGCTGAACAGGTTCATGTGAAAACTTACAAAATATAAAAGTTTTTTTCAGAATCAAATGATATTTAACCTACATTGTTCATTTACTTATATTTATAACATATGTTACTATAAATAGTAACAAAATTGTATGGTGTCAAAACTTATTATCATGTCACGAGCCTCATTATCAAACCAAGGCCCAGGGCTTAAAAGTGATAATGTGATAATGGCCCTGCCATTTTTTTTGTCCGATTCCAATTATGTTTGTTCTACAGGCAATTGTTTTAGAAAGAAATTTAAAAAACAGTCAAAATAATGATCATTTGCACATGCGCTTATGAGCTTATTATTGCATAAATAAACACTTTTTTGTTAAGTTTTTTAAAAGAATTGACATCTTGTTGGCGTATGAATACATCAGTCAGTGAGACAATAGTTTGTAAAAAAAGTCGGCCATTTTGTTTAAACTGATTTTGCTTTTATGTGCAAAGAAAACTGAAATATCTAAAGCATATGGGGTGTGTCTTTTTAGAATTTGAAACAAAAAAATTTGCAAAAACAATTGGGATCAGCCGACAAACCTGCTGTCATCATTGAACGGCTGGTTTTCTGGTAGTAGGCTTCCAATGTGCAAACTTAATCCAGTTCTTGAAAAAAAGCTTATAGCTGAATTTCCTTGTCCAAATATACAAACAACTTCAAAAGAATATTCTTTGTTGTTGTTTTTGTTGTTTCCTTCTTCTCTTCAGTCAGTTGAAATTTAACACCAGCAACAAAGCCATTTTAGTTTTTATTTAGAAACCGAAATGGCCTAGACGCAGGCATTCAGATTATCAGGAATCATCAAGCACGTAAATCCATCAGCACAGACTAAACAATAATTAAAACACTTGAGTAATAAAATCCAAAAAGATTGTCCAAAATTGAATGCATTGACATGCCGGAAGGAATATTGATGTCGATAAATGACGTCAGTGCTATAAAGGTTATAACGGCTCTAGTCCTATAACGGCTCCTGCTTCAAGTGGATTATAATAATTATAGACTCTCTCATAGTATAAATGTTTTGTTTTTTTCTCGGTTAGATGACCTGCAAAAAGAGAAGCATTAGTATGATATTATACAATTGTCTTACAGTGCCTCTATATTTCGGCGAGACTAAGAAATTAGCGAGCGCGAAGGGCTTTCTGAGGAAGTAGTTCCGTCACTGTCAAATTTAAATACATTTGCATGATAATATACTATATACGATAGACCAACTGGACATCAGAGAGTGGACGTACACATGTAATAAACAGGTAAATGAACATGTTAGCAGTGCGTTTGAATGATAATGGCCCTGCCATGAGATAATGGCCCTCGGGCTAAAGCCCTCGGGCCATTATCAACATGACAGGGCCATTATCATTCAAAGGCACTGCTAACCTGTTCATTAACCTCTAAGTAAAACAACTCTGCGGGTTTGATGGCAACAAAATTAAACAACTTCGTGCGGGCCCTTGGAAAAAGCGCAACCTAGCGGAAACGGATTTCGGGCGAAGTTTCGATTTATGCCGAATAACTATCTGGGCAAATTGACTGATTTTAAATTTGAAATAGATTCAAAAAGAGAAATGAAATGCTTTTAATAAATCACGTTGTTTGTTGAGAATTGAAGTGCAATCATTTATATCGGACAGCAATGCATTGGATGCTAAACTTCAATACGTTTTTAATGAAAAGTGCTACCATTATCCGAAACTAACTTAAAACAATCTGGTAACATGTAGTTTTAAAAAACGTTTCCGACCTATTTTAGTAGCATCGATAGAATAAAAGAGGGGGTCATCTTGCTTTTTTCCGCAAATGAAACGTGAACATTATAGGTGCCACTTCAAACGGCGACGTCATTGATTGTATTTGACGCGCAACGTGATGTTTTATAACTTTGAAATATTTCGCCGTCCAGTTATTATTAATTGTTTTTTCATAATGTTGTCACAAATTAAATAGTAACTAATTGAAGAAAATCCAATAACATATAGCTGTTACTTGTTTAAAAGCTGTTTACACTCGCTTAAAAAACTTTTAATATATTTTTGAAACTGATCATATAAATGTTTTTAAAGTAGTCTTGTGCGACGCAAGACAACAAAAATATGCACTTCAAAGTAGTTGAGACAACATGCTATAATATTCCATGTCTTTTGAGCTACATGAGTCTTTAACAGCCAGAGGGAGCTGGTTTTGTGTGGTATCGAGGGTGTAAGGTGACTTAATGCCAATCAGCCAATCACGGGAAAATGATGTACTATTGATGTATTTAAGTGTTGCATAAAAAGTAACTAGAATTAGTAATAAGAAAAACAGTTACTATAATTATCTGCTACAAGTTTTGTATTGACGTCAAAAGACCTGAGTGTTGTGATTATTGTTTCCTGCTGAATGTCTTTTGCCGCTTGGTAACGTATTATTAATGGAACAAAATGATTATTATACCAACAAATTAGAACCAAGACCATGTCTTGTTCGTCAACAAAATCGCATAAAAACAGTGATCATTGGTATTACTAACAATAATTTAAGTTCCTTGTAAACAAAGTAAAAAATGGAAATCCGGAATCGCCACACTCACAAAACACACCCTCCTCACGCAGCGAAAAAGAGCCTTCCCACGCAGTGAAAAAGAAGAGAGGAAGAGAGAGAGAGAGCATGCTTGTTATAATTATGTTAATTCAAATAGGACACCACCTAAAAGAAAAATAAAACATTTGGGGGTACCGCATTGAAACGGTAGGTGGCAAAACAAATTGCCACTTGGAGTTTAAACCAGGTTCTAGGGTGCACCAACCCCACAGGTTCTTATATCACAAAACAAGAACAAGGCGTCTTAGTGAAAAAAAAATCCAACCTACCCATCAGCTTAACAATGTAACATGCAAAATTTTTGCAAACAAACATATAAAACATAAGAAGCTAATATCATTGAAAAGCCAAAGGTACTCAATGACCTTACCGAGACCAGAGCTTCTGGACTCAAATATGCAAGAACACGATGACAGGGATAAAAGAAACAAATCGAGCGTCTTCTCATTTCCTTCTAGCAAACGATATAAATGATAACTTGTTTTCACTGAAATTCAATTTTTATTTGTGTTCTTTATTACCTTAAATATATGTAGGTTACTTGCACTCTTAATTTTTTATGATTTTATTGATTTTCCATTTTTCGCACGCTTTTTACCTATTTACTTAAACAACAAAAAACTTTAAATGCGAATCGGACACAGACATACAAACAAACACAGAAACTGACTATTATATTTCCCTCACATGTCACGACTTTTATCCAATAAATACAATGTTAAGGGTTACACAACCTAACTCGGCATAGACTATTCAAACGTGGAATGTAGGCTTTATTCTTTAAAAAATATGTTTTAAATAAGTTATTAATCTTTATTTTTTTTTATTTTAGGACATTTTTGATACAAATCAAACATTTTTTTTCAAATCTGTGGAAATTGAGTTCTGAAGCACATGTCGAGTTTTACAAACAAACAACAAGCAATGCCATGTCGCCTTTCTGAAGTAGCACTAATTCAAATGAATTTTACGGAGAAAAATGAAAAATGACCCCCTCATTTTATTTTGTAGATGAACTGAGGATAGGTCGGATATGTTTTAAACATAAGAATGCGTATGTAACCAGCGCGTTTTAAGCCAGTTTCGAATAAAAGGTAGCACTTTTCATAAACAATGTATGGAATGTTAGCGAGACGACAAACTTTTGAAGCGGAACAGCGGTTGAACCTTGGTAGGGGCTATAATTTGTGAAAAAACAGAAAGCGATCCCCATCAAATTAAGTTGTATATTTACAGACAAACATAACACTAAGAAGCATAAACAACAATTTAAATGTCAGCATGAGTAATTTGCTATCGACAACAATATGCGAGGTCCTTTGGTCTAACAACTAAAAACAACATAAGAAATTTGCAGAAGTGTGTTCGTCTATGTCATTTCCTGGTATTAGAGGACAATTATTATAAAAATGCTGATTTTTTATTCATAGCCGAAAGTTCTTTAAAATTGTCGTAATTGTCATTGGCTAAATTTTTCTATCACATAACCTTGCGACTTTTTACAAGTTACTTTATTTACACATACTTACGTCATAACAATGAACAGCAAAGAAGATAACAATATAATATAACAAATATAAGCGTCAGTGGTGTAAAATGAAAACAAAACTTGAACAAATCAAATTTTAAAATTGCTAAACAGGTCATAATACCGGCTCAATATTTACCTGGGATAATGCAATATAAAATGAAGAATAAAACAGTAAGATAAAGAGAATCTATCATTGGTGTCCGTCTGTACGTTTTTCTCACGTACTTCTTAAAGATTCAAACAAAAATTCTTTAAAATATAAAAACAATTTAGGAGAACTATTTCTGTCTCGTAACTTTTAGTCGGAACGGTAAATCAGCCACGAATACACAGTCATGTCAAAGTTTAGCACCCCTAACATGTACAAAAATAGTGTACCAAGTTAAAGAAAGAAAAATAATTGTTCTTTCATGGCATGAAATCTTCAGCGGGTTCGTCGTTGATAACGGATCTGCGATTGTTGTCCGTGATTTCGTCACACTTCGTAATTCAAAGAAATTGAATTGTATATTGATACATACCAGTTGAAATATCACAAAAAGCAGTATATTTCCTAATATATTTCCCATTTATTTTCTACATTGATCTTATTTTGTTCTTAAACTAACTTTGTTTAGACTATTTTTTTAATTATTTGTTGCGTCTAATTTTGGATAAACAAAACTTATTTTAGCAGTCTGGAAGTATAAAAAACTGATCACGTACAATTTGTCGTTTCCTATAATTTAATGTTATTTAAATATTTTCAGAGCTGTTCAACCGGACGCAGTGTGCGAACTACTGTAAGTTTATAAAATTGGATCAATAGATGTACGTGTATTTATTTTAAAATGTTACTTACTGTTTGTACCGGTACATGTCCAGTATGTGATTATATAATATATTGTTATTGTTCCAAATAACAATACCGAGTTTCACAACCTTATAAGATTGATATACTATGATCATGCGATACTTCACCGAGTCTTCTTTTCATAACTGTGCTAGACCTTGTAATAGAGCGGAGATGGATATGCAAATGGACAACGGAGAACAGGGTTAAGTTGGGGGTTAACTCAACACTTTTAAATATGAGAGCGTATAGTCAGCGTTGAATGTTTAAATCAATATTTAATAAACAAATATTCAATACATTGAACATTTTATCATGCCATATTCAAAATGTTCAAGTTTATTACAACAATCCGATTTCTTCCCGACGGCATACCAGTTTTGTAAAGACACAATTTGCGACAGGAATCGTCTTGTTTGCCGCCATAGAGAACAAACACAACACATTTTTACTACTGCACTTGAACTCGGTAACGTAAACATATCTGTTTAAGTGGAACGAGACACTTGGCGTTATTTTAGAATTTATTTTTCGGCGTTAGCTGTCTAAGCTCACTTTTGACCTAATTTATTAACCAATGAAGTGTTGTAAATAATACTCGTATTTATATTATTATGCAGCTGGAATATTAAATAAACTATTTCGATTGGTAGCTATTTCCACCGGAGAGGCATCTAGCAGGGTGAAGAGGTATCTAGTGGGATTTTGAAACAATTAGTTAATACACTGTTTGAAAATATTATAGTGACGTTTAGATCTTTTCTATTCTCTTGTGTTGAAAGATGTTGAAATGAGGCACACCAGAGTACTCGTCATTGGCTTGGATTTTGAATAATACCAGCTACAAACTGCATCATTTCATATACAATCTACGCCGTTTATCTTTTTTAAAGATATTTCTTGTTTAAATTGATATAGTACGAATGATATTGACGATAACTCGAACAAGAATCCGCAAGCCGTTTCTTTTTCGATTAATCGAATACTGGTTTTTAAAAGCCCGTAAGGACGCATTTTGTTATTGCCTCGGTATCCGTCTGTCTGTTTGTCTGTCCCTCTGTCCTTAGCAATTTTCCTTCCGCTCTGTAACTCTTGAACCCCTTAATGTATTTCGAAGAGACCTGACACAAATGTTAGCCACATTGAGACGACATGCAGAGGCCATGTTCGGGATTGCCAGCTTCAAGGTCAATGTCAGACTTAGTGGTCAAAGGACACATGATTTTGTTTCCCTTTCGCTCTGTTACTCTTGAGTCCCTTGAAAATTTTTTGAAGAAACCTTACAAAAATGTTAACCATATTGGAACGACGTGCCAACGCCTTGTTTGGAATGAGCCTCTTTGATGATTTTGAAGAAAAAAAACCTGACACAAATGTTTACTTAATTGAGACGACGCCAGTAGCCGTGTTCTTGATGGCTCCCTTCATGGTCAATGTCAGACTTAGGGGTCAAAGGTCATATGACTTTGTTTCCCATCCGCTCTGTTACTCTTGAACTCCATGAAGAATTTCTAGTTTATGTCCCTTGAGCTTTAACAATCTTAATTTTGCTCACATCTTCTGATACAACCGTTCGGATGTATATTGCCCAGCTTCGCGGAGCACTTGTTTAAATATCATTTACCTTCAGTTAGTTATTAGTTGTCAGTTTTTGCAGTGACTTCAAGGGCGCTCGTCGAACACAGTTCCAGGGCTGGATGAGAATTTGTTTTTCATTTATTCTTTTCATGTAATAGATGAATGTGTGCCAATAATCTATTCCGGTGGTATAATATTTAATATAATGTGACTCATATGACAACACTGTTTACAGTTCACTGTCGTTTTAATGCCTACCTTTAAAAACTGTTAAAAAATCCTGAATTATTTATTGATTATTTACATAAACAAGTTGAAAAAAATACAATCGAATAAACGAATAAAATTTGTTTTTGAGCCATCGCCGTTTTCAACACCACTGCCCCATTATTAAAAATGTTAATTAGCGTAATGCATTTGCAGGTTTATTACCTTTTTAATGCACTCATTAATAAGTTACAGCAATTGCAATGACTAAGGGTAATTGAAGTACATACACACGGAACAAAACACTAATGTTTACACATAAACAATTTCATCAATTTCAGGAACTTGTAAATTCAACCATTCGAATTATTCCTTCGCATTTTTGCAGTTTTACCGTGGCTACATCGTTAAGTATCTCGTTTGCCCTAAATATTCCGTCTAGTGTAAATTTGGCAGAGTGCCTAAATTATAGTGCGAGAAAATTTTTAAGTTCTTTTGCTATAATTTGGTCGGTTAAATCATCGCCAGAAGGCCTAATGCCATGTGAAAGCGTTCCGTCTGTTGCTCGCCACAACGATGCACAGATCGCACAAGACATGTCCGCTCATAAAAGTCTATTACATGCTCTGGATGTCTTATAATCATAGAGCAACTCAACTTTTATGATGTGTTGTCCGCGATTTATAACGCGAGGTATGTCGCGCCGTCACCGTCAAAGTGGTCACGGTGCCAGATTGAACCAGGAAATATTTTCAGTGGGTAACGAAGGCGTTGTGTAGGTTCAAATTTCTATTGACTCATAACGTACATAACAATATACATTAATGGCGTTAACGGCGATGTCGCGCCATAAGTCACGTTATATATCGCGGACATTTTAAAAATAAAACACATTCAAGGAACCTAAGTATTGCAAGTATTGCAAAACATAACAAGTTTACAGTTTGCCTGCAATCGGCTTTTCAATGATGCAAGTTATTATGTTGTGGGAGTTATCTTATCAAAATATATGTTTTCTTTCACATAATTGTTAAATATGATGTCTTGGTTATAGATGCAGTGAACAATGTTCAACAATGCACCGTTGAAGACTCGAATTGCGCATTGTTAAACCCCAACCACGGAGCCTGTACCGTTGATGTTGCCTCAACAGCTTGTCCGAAAAGTTGTGGATGTTGCGGTAATATATCTTTGTATATTTGCATTTTTTAAAATTAATCAAAACATGCTACGTCAGAATTTACTTTTCTAATCAATAATATATTGGATTTTTATTGCAGATTGTATTTTATTAGAGTCTGTGTTTAAGAAAACATATTTGAACTCTGCAATGTTCATATCTGTTATGTTTATAATTTTCCTAATGTTTGTCAGAAAGTCTTCTTTTATACCCATATTAAAACCATTAACACTTTCAATATAATCATGGTAATTATTAGCAAAAGTGGGTACATGAAAATTGATATTATGCGGAGATCACTCGTTCAGTTTTTTTTAGATAAATGTAGACTACACATAAGTTGGTTGGTTGATGTGTTTTATGCATTTAGTTCAAAATAAATTTATGGATTCTTCCTAGTTTTCTTCTTCTCCTTCCTTTTATTATTATTATTATTATTATTATTATTATTATTATTATTATTATTATTATTATTATTATTATTATTATTATTTTTATTATTATTATTATTACTAGTATTACTATTATTATTATTATTATTATTATTATTATTATTATTATTATTATTATTATTATTATTATTAAACTCGTGGTTTTGTGGTTATTTCAGGATTTGTTATCCATTTACCTGTATTTGCAGAAAACGAA
>JAZAYU010000104.1:2214921-2325465 GCA_038501625.1 Corbicula japonica
AACAAAGTATTTTTATTTCTCCAGGTTTAATATGATCAAATTTTGGAGCACTATATTTATTTTCATTGTTTGATTGATTACAGTCGTTCCCTGTTAATCCCTAGTGACCTGTTACGGTAGCTTCCGTGTCTGAGTTATCGTTAGATTCAAGCTGACTGTTCATGTTAAAATTGTCATCCGAGGTTGTTGTTTCATCCACCGTGATGGAATTATCATCCTTTTGTTTCTTAAAAGAGTCACTATTTTCTAGGGGCGATCGTGCTTTCGTTTTCCCGGCTAGCGGTTCCCTTTTCGGAGTGTTTTCCTGTTCTAGATTGGCGAACATGTTCGATAATGGGATCTGGTTACTCTTCTCATTTCTATGATTGTATCTTTTTTGTTTTCCTGAGTGAGCTTGTTGTGTATTGCGTCTCTCATTGTGGGTATGTTCTTGCTCTGTGTTCTGTACCCCCGGGACTGTTTGTTTTCCATAGTGAGTTTGTCGTGTGTTGCGTCTCTCAGTGTAAGTATGTTCTTGTTCTGTGTTCTGTAACCCCGGGATTTCATCTCCGTCTTTGTATTGTCTATCATTTATGTAAAGTTTATCGCGCATCAATTTTACGGTATTATTACGGACCTTGCGTGCCTGTTTTGCTATGGGGTAAAGTTGCTTCCTTCTGTTTTCAATTTCAACGGGGAATTGTTCCCTTACAAAGAAATCTGTGTTCATAATTACTCGGAGCTTTTTGGCGAACATATTCCTTCTGTTTGTGATATGTGAATTTTGCAACAATAGGTCTGGGGTATGAAGCTTCACTATTGAATTTTCCGAGCCGGTGCACTCTATCAAAATGAAACGTTCCAGGCAGTTTCATTTGGCTTTCAATGAAGTGCTGTATAACTTCTTCACAGTCTTCCCCCACTTCGGCAAAATTCTCCGCCTCTGTAATACCTGAAAAAATCAGGTTGTCCCTCATACTACGCCATTGAATTTCTACCACTTTGTCACTGATTTCATCTTGTTTCGATATTATGTTTAGCTGTCTGTCTTCTAGCGTTTGCACTTGTTTAGTTATGTTTGTTAACGTTCTGTCAATAGCTGTGTTGTTTGACGTAATTTCGTCGCACATGTCACTGTAATGTTGGATTGTATTGTCATATTCGTTTACTTTGTCTTTCATTGTTTTTATTTCTGTGTTTATGTTGGAAATATTTGAGCACATTTTTGTTGTTTCTTGTTCTAGATTCATCATTTTCGATAGATGATTTTCGATTTTACTTATCCTCAAGTTTTGATTTTCTATTTTATTTTCTACTGTTAACCATTTTTGGTTCTGGCCTTCCATAATGCTTTGTATGTTATTTAATTGTTGGCATATATTTGACGCCCATACAGGTATACTACTCTCCATTGTGAGCGCACCTTGTTGATATTGTCCATTGTAATGCACCGCCTGATTGATTCCTTGTGTCACAGCAGGTGGTGTTGTATAGTCCCTAATTATTGGACTGATTGCTTACTAGGGCGATGGATTAAAGCCTGTTTATTGTCACCCGCGGTGCTAATTGGCAAGTTTACAGTTTGTTTTTCTTGCGATCACGGTATAGATTATCGATATTTTAATTTGTCTTTTATGGGGAAAATTAGTAAATGAAATGCGACAATTATAAATCACGTGTGTTGAAATATAGACAAATTTGTTTCAATGGCAGTTTAATTTGGTTTTCGATCTGAGCTATGTCATTCCATAAAAATTGAACACAGTCTTCTTAAGCGTTCGTGCTGATCTAAATTTAGAATGCATCTCGGACTGTTGACGTCATCGGCAGAGTATATTCTTCAGTATAATATGCTATCCGTAAATAAAAACAGACAATACTAGTTTTGATTTAAACTTCTTTTATCAAGTCGTGCATATAAAGATATTTAACAGGAATGAACAGCAAACACTGATACGATAACAATTATCAAATGTGACATATTTCGGATATTAAGAAAATTCGGACACGTTTAGTTTCTGGAAATTCTATGTAAACTCAGAAAAAAGTCGAATAAAAGTCGAATATTCGAATATATTCGAATATGTCCGACGAATATTCGAATAAGTATTTTGGTATTCGATCCATTCCCTAGTATTTATATTTAATGTACGATGAGTTTATATTTGTATTGCATGTTGGTACATGTAACTATTCTTTAAATTTTAGAATTTACTGATGGCTTTTACGTTTGAGGAGGATTTTTTTTAAATATTTCTATTATTTTTTAAAGCAAATCTCCATAATATACTTGCCGAGAAATGCCTTATTGCAGTAGGGATTTTAAACTGCACCTGTGACCAATTTTAAGTATATCTGGCTATCCGCGATAAAATCTTCAACATATTTTCTTAGTTTGTGATACGGATATCAATTGTTTTTAAGTGTTTCACGCTATGCAAAGACTTCGTTAATTAGAATCATGTACATACTAGCACGACCTAAAAACCGAAAAAGCTGCGAAATAAGAACAGCCTTAATATCATGTTAACACTCTCTTTTTTTCATATGCAGGCATAGTATATCATTAGACGTGGTTCGATGAACTACCAAGCCAAAAGGCTGCTTATAGATCTCCTTCGCATATGGGGATATTAAGTGCGTTTGATTACACTACATATAATACAGCAGATGTTAACGTATGTCAATGTTTTAGTTTTAAACAAATGCCTCTTTTGTTTTTTTATAATACTACATGTATTTGTTTTCTTATTTGGTAGGAAGTCATGCTGTTAGTCGTTTGGGAACGATGTTTTTTAATAGACTAAAGTCATCTACATGTTACATTTTGTACCCGCAAAACATTCATATCATCAAAATTATCATTGGCACTAACAACTAAATGCAGTTTGCAAGTTGCTTGTGTTCAACCTGTTAACCTGCTTTATTATGCATTTCAGATACTTGATTCTTACAAAATTAATTACAAAAACAAAACAAAGACTAAACAAATCGCAGATTGTTCACTTAGTGGCTTAAGTGTACGAATTTCGTTGGACGAAAAATTAAGTTTAAAACAGCTTTGATAGATAAATGTACACAATTAATCGGCGTTAAGTAGTGAGTAGCAAAGCAACCTGGATATCATTTAAAGAGCAATGATATGCACTTACATTACTGTCTATTCACTATTAATTAGCTTTGACTTTATTATTTCATTTTTTGTTTCAAATAATTTGACTATAAATTTCATTATACAAACTATTTTTACACCGCTTGCTTTACTGGCAACTGGATATCAATTAGCTGTAACCACTGCATTGTATAAGCCTCGCTTTAAAAACGTGGGTAATTAAACAAATAGTTTACACAACTGGAAGAGAAAAAACCAACACATATTACCAAGGTAATATAAAACTGGTCTATTCAAGTTATTGTAAGCACCCAGATATACAATATATTGAATAAATATTTCCTGGACACCGATTTGTTAGTGGCGGTTTTCACAGTACTCACGTTAACGTGAGTAACTATTGTTATTAACTAAATATAAAACTTAATGCAAAATGTGTTAGTACTCTAAAATAAGTTCAGCAATCAAAATAGAATACAATATTGTTTAATTTATGATAAATCGTATGTAATAAACATTATCGCACACGCATGCGCGGTTCTGATATTAGAGCGTGACTACTTCCTCTAGGCCAAATTATCAAATTTTATCAAACCTTGAAAATCGATAAATATGTGTATAATAACCAGGCTTTTTCTGTTGTTTGTGTATATAGTTTGTGTTGATATAAGCAATTACCTGTTAACAGACATACTACTCCAAAATAATACATCTCCCTCATTTCGAGTGTAATAAGCAAGGGTTCAAGATGTTAATCCAACAGAATTTCTTTCTTGAACACTACTTTAAACCGAGTGAATTAATTTATCATTAATTATTAATACAATTAAAACGTACGTAGTGTTCGCATAAAAATCTCTCCGTTCACTGATTTCGTGACACAAAACAAAGCAAAACATAGATAAGAAAACTAAAATTGCATATAACCTGCAGGACCTGACCTCACATCGTAGACTTTGCAGATTAAATTTTAAACATTGTTCATGTAGATGTAGGGAAATAATAATTCACACGTGAATCTGTTTTAAAATCAGTTTATGGGACAAATAAAGTTTGGTCTTTACCCGCAGGTGGTCTTTGTTTACAGGTAGTTTTTAACACAGGTTTGACTGTAACCTTATTATGCATGCCAAATCTTTTCATTACTTTTAATCAACTATACTGAGTACAATATATAAATCATAAACTAACTGTAAGAAACAAATCGATCCGCATGCTCTGGAAGAACTTATGTGTGCAGTGTTACCACTTGTTATCTTTCGACTTGGGTTGCATCGGTTTTCATCCTGTCTAGCCTGGGTTTCAAAGAAAAGTCAGTCTTAAATGTTTATGATGTCTTATTTGAAGCTGATATTTTAAAACCGATTCTCTCTTTTCCTGTCTTCTATTAATTTTGTCTTCGTAGGAATGCTGTGTTTTCTGAGTGTGGCGATTTCTGATACTAGTATTTATACTTCACTTTTTGATTAAAATTTTACTTAAACTGTATGACTTTTAATTATAAACAGGGGCTGTTATATGCGGGGGATTAGATATTCTGGTATTTTAATTAGTTATTCTCATTTGTTTATCTTTTATTGTTCAAGAAAATAACTTTTCATGATCATGTTGATTAACATTGTTGCTTAACTGTAGTTTGCATTTAGCATGTTGAGTTATTAACGCATGGAAATTTTCCATTCATGTAACAAACAGAAGCTGTTGTGGAACTTTTGCGATTGAGTATGGTTTGGAATCTCATTTTGAAACTTAATATAAAAGTTTTTATGATAGGGCCTCAACAAGACAGATAAAATGAACTTGCCAAAATTAATAGCGCTTAATAGGCAGATACAAAGGAACTGAAATAACTGCCAAAGAATGCAAACTAATTACACTTGACGTTTCAAATTCCAGGTACTGTCGCAGAGGGTTTAAATTAAATTTTAAATTAATGAAACTTTGGCGACTTTCATAGATCCATGTTCAGCTACAGGTGAAGTAACATTACATTAACTTGAAATGCAAGCGTTGTTATTCGAGACTGTTAAGCTCGATCCCTTTCGTCTTCAATTGCAAAAACATCATATTCAAGTTATTGGTTATTTGTCATTTAGCAGGTCCGGTTCCCGACTCCCTATATTAATAAAAACTCTGGCGCAAACGAAGCAATTGTGGCCGGAGATGTACAGTGCAATTGAATGTAAAATTTTAAAAAAGCTGATCATCTGAATAAAACCCCCCTTATTCATTTAAATTGATATCGGAAATCGATATGAATATCTGATCTGGATATAACCACAGCGGTTAGGAAGAAAATAAACAAAAATGTTGAATTGAATAATTTTCGGACAGAAAGAAACTTAGTTGAATTTCCGATACTCGGGACACGCCATGCTGTAAGTTTTTTTTTTTTGCAAATTCTGTTTTGTTTGTTGTTGGTGTTATTTTCGGTTGACCATAAATTATGTAAAGAATCCACAGACTGTCTGCAAAAATATCAACTGTCAGTATATTTATAGACAAATCTGTAAATTCAAGGACAATGGCCGATACAAAATTACAAAAAAAGTAAAACATAGAATATCAAAAACATATAACGATTAAAATAGTATTGCAAAGAACATAAACAAAATAAGTGTAAGGTTGTTCACATTACTAAATTTGATGCAACATGGAGATCAAGGAACAAACAACATTCATTTTGATACAATCATCTGAATATCATAATGATCTTTTTGAAAAATTTCCCAATAATACAGGTTAATGGGCGCCTTTTAGTATGTAGGATTTATACCAAAAAAGTCTGTTATTATGATTTTTACATCCATGCAGGAATCTTTATCAAAGGGATTGGACGCCCGGAATTTATCGAATATGAACACCCCCTTCCGTCCGCCATCTTGTTTTGCATGGAAGCCAGTGGAATAATCGGTTGTTGGAAAATCTGTCTGCATCTTTGTTTTTCATGATAATTATGCGTTAACATGTTGATTTAGTTATAAGTTAAGTGTCATTTTATTATATTTTTACTTTATTTGTACGCAATAATGCATATTTAGCGGTTATTTTAATATTTATTTGTTACACCTTTTTGATTCTTTTGGTCGTCAACGAGCCGAGTGATGCCTTCCAATGTTGGATTTTTAACAACTAATTAAGATAAAAGCGATCAATTTACAAACAATCTTGTTAAATACAGTCTGTTGATGAGGTATATCATAATAGTCCATAAATTTTCGAATGCTAGACAGTAAATTAAAGTTTTGAAATTCGTCTATATTTTATATTATTTGCAAATGGCGTCAGGTGTAGAAAAAAATTGTCGTTTGTTCGGAAATTGCACTACACCTAAGGTTGCATTTGCATTGACAATAGTCGAATTGAATAAAGTGAATCTCCCCGAAGAGGTTGGTATTATTTTCAAGTGTGTTAATCATCATTTATGGAGAGAGTTTTGAAATGAAATAAGGCATCGTGGTGTTGTGAACAAATATCCGCTGCTACAATTTAAAGCCGAAAAAAGTATAATGTCCGTGTTTAACTCGAAACTTTTCGTATTTAATGTCGGTTTTCCAAATAAATGTTTACATCACTAGAAAGAAGAAAGAGAGATTTCATGAAAATTTGAAGAAAATCGAGAAATAATTGTTGACGCAATCAATTAAATTGTATGACTGGGGTACTTCGAATTCTGACTATCTTCGCTATGCGCTCGGTTAACTTAAACAGCGCGTTTGTACAGGTAGAAAATCGATAGCACGACATCATATTTCAGTATTTTAACGCTTATCACTATAGTTTCCAATCCCTTTGATAATGATTCCTGATCCATGTAACTGATATACTTTTTTAATTACTACATATATTTGTGTGTTTTTCGTTCTATACAATGAAACCCCTCTATAACGGAAAACTAACTTGGTGAGGGAAAGTGTCCTTAATAGCGGGTTGTCCTTAATTATGGAATTAATTCGAGAAGAAGAGAGCATGTCTGTTCTTCAAAATCGCCCAAAATATCATGGTGCCCGTAAATATCGAGTGTCCGTTATGAGGGGTTTTTCATGCAGCTTTGGGTATTAATCACCCTCTGCTTAGTGTTATTTGGCGTTATAACATAAGCAAGGTAAATAGTGTGATGCATAATCATAATTACCATAAACCAACCGTCAATCAACCTCGGGTTCCAGCTGGTATAGAAACCATACATTACTGGCTGTAGGTAGCGTAGTAGACTCTTTAATATGGAATGTCACAGCCAAACTGTTTTGATATCCATGGGTAAGGAATAAGTTATACTGTCCCTGCAGTTTAGTGACTTAATATGCATATTTTAAAGGGTCGTATTCTTTACATATGTGGTTATAATGATTGTAAAAAAATCTTTTAAGGAGTGTATGCCTGACAAGTTGCCTGACATCTGACTCCGAATGTAATCAGACAATTTTCTAAACTTCTGCAGAATTTTAATGTTTACAAACGGGAAGTTTACAAAGTGTCCACGCGGATGCTGATGATATTTAATATGGACTCAAATGGTGAATATTGGTCTGCATAGTCTAGCTTGAACCTCTAATTCCCTTTCCACTAAGGGAGACTAGTTAACTGTTAGCCTAATGTTGATCCAGATTAGCCGGCACATCTGCGCTGTTTACTTTTCCATTCATTAGGTTATTTCTGACCAAGATGCTACGATTTCGGTGCCGTCACGAAACACATAGGGCAACCAAACTAAGAGCTGTTCAGAAGGCGAAGTTACACAACTTCTAACCGAAGTCGTGACCATTCAATGCGGGACATTAAAAATATATTCTGATTGCTTTCGTTAGGCGGTCATGTATCAATTTGAGGTCATGACCCTTGGCGGGAAGGAACAAGTATCGTTTGATTTTGTTTGGTAGAGTTCGGAGATTTAGCGGTTTTGGAGAAAGTTGAAATTCTGTAGCATTTCTTTTGTTCTCTGTAAATTGGAGTAGGCTATTTTTTTTCTGGAAAATACCTTTAAAGGGAATAAGCGTGCATTACCATTAAGCGATTGTAATATTTTAATTTCAGGTTTGTAATTGGTATTCGTGACGTGAAAAGAACGTAATAATTCTATAAAATTGTTTTGAAATCCAAAATACTCTTGCCGTTTAACAGACCGAATGTTTACAATGGTGATTGGTTCTTTGCTGTTTTTTGGTCCGTGGCCACAGAAGTGGAGATGTGTATTTCATTGATAAAGGTAGGCTGAATGAACATGTATGACTGTCATTTTGTAATGTTTAACGTGAAGCTCAGTATGTTTCTGTTAATTATTTAACGGAATGATCAGCACTGGAATTTATATTTCAACTTACCAATAGACTTTATATGGTTTATAGCTTTATTATTCGATTGCTGTATTTTGTATCTTGTGTTAGAATATGTAAAATGATTGAAGGTTCTATTGTTTCGTACAGTCGTGATATATCGAACTGTATTCTGATCATCCGCAATGTATTTCCGATCGTTAATGTTATTGTAATCATCTTTATTTGTTAATGTTCCACGAACTTGAAGAAGATCCGGATTCAATATTACCTGAGTGTGCAATATACTATCATGTATGCACCTACACTTCGCTCGTGCCGAACGGTAAAATATATTAAACAGTACATCAGCAACGCAGGTTTTAGAAAACATTCGCCCCTATTAAAAATGTGAAATCAAAGTACAGTATATTATTGTTCAAACGAAACGTGGAGGTGTTTGGTCAGATGGCATGCATTGGATTATGTATACTACAAACGCGCTCATGGTCCCTAGCAGCTGCATCAATATAAATATATTTTCGAATCACTTAAATGGGATCCTATATAATAATGGACCAAACTTGTCACAACAAATGATCGAAATAATTTTCGACAGTTTATGTGATATTGTTACTTTATATTATAGCTGATAATTAATAAACTTAGTAAACTTACTAAATACGTTAAACGATTTCTGTTAGAATGTCTCAATAAAAGTCATACAATTTAATGTCGTGATGAAACGTGAATAGAGGTTATCTTTCACAAGTAGGTTAAAATGGGAATATGAAATTAGTTCACTTCCTAGTTTGACACCGTGTGAAAAGCTTTATCTACATTAATTTCATATTGTGATAGCAAAATTTGCTAACTTATAGTTTCAACAATCCTACATAAGTACTACATTTAATTCAGTCTGAAGTTCATTTTCTGAGTTTTGTCTGTTAATTTAACGCTTGATTTCTGTTTTGAGGATTTTTTCTTGATAATTATCTCAAACCGATATGGGTGGATCCAGCGAGAGAGAGTTTGGGGCACCGGTCCTTTGCCTTCCAGGGCACGGGCATCGATTATAGGGACACCTGTTTAGTATTTTTATTAAAACACCTTTTCCGTTGATTCTTAAAGTGGCATGATGTCTGATATGGCTAATACTCTTATTCATCCGCTCTGAAATAATTTGAAGTTCTTATCAGCTGTGGAAATAGAACATAAACGTATTATTTTCATATAAAGGTTGCCAAAGGGAAACAACCGTCTTTGTATCTGATTTACATGTCGCCCTGAACGCAATCACAGTGAAGTGCCTTGTATGAAAATACTAAATTCACGAGAAGTTGCTACATAAAATTAAGAGAGCAGGTATAGACTTGATGTTAAATATAGCATAAAAGATCTTGTTTAAGGCCCAGGCCCTCAGAGACTCTTCATGCCACTGCACGAACACGTTACTTTTCTTTATTCGTATCTATATTTAAGAATAGCTAGATGCACTGTTTAAACAAATAAAATGCATTTTTCACAATTTTTCAATTCACCGGAGCATTATCGAGACCATTTGTCGATCAAATTATGTTCTCTCTCACACTCACGCATAAACACTCACTCCTCTCCTCTTCTCCTTTCGTTCAACAGTTAAAGGTTATACAATCATAAATTTCACAATCTGACCTCTTCAGATAAGGCCGTCAAACTGTACATGACAATAACCGAGATTTTCTAAGTGGAACAACTCCTATAACACAGACAAGTTAATATCTGTCTCAACAAGATCGATAGAGTTGTAGAGGTATATAAGATGTCAATATTAAGTAAATTGTATGTCGTCAAGTTATAACATACATTTTCAAGATGTTATTTTAATTTCAACTTTCTGTAAAAATTTTCCACAAAATTGAACGTGTCTAAATGTCGACTCGGATAAAGTGATTCTACAAGTCTAAATAACGCGATGTAAGGTGCTGAATAACACTATGGCGTTCTATGAAGTAGAAATAAACAAAACCCTGGTATTGACTCGTAGATTTATTGTGCCTTATCGTTTTTAACATACAACATACTCAGCACAAAATGAAGCATCATAATCACATTTTTCTTTTCAAACAATCCATAAAATGTTTCGTTCCAAATAATTATACATTCTCGACACTAATATCCAATGTATGATCGTTTATGGAAGGAATATGGAATAAGATGGCGTCGCTAAATTCTACCCTAAACAAGGTTAAACGCTATAATTTCTTTGCTTTAAAATCTAGACTTCCTCATCCATAAGAAAAGGGCGTGTTTTCATTTTTTTTTGGGGGGGGGGGGGGCGGAATCGCTAATCAAAAAACAATTAGAATAAAAAACTCTTGCTGACTGAGTATAAAATCTCCAAGATTATTCTGAAACTTGTTTAATTGATTAAAATGTCATAGCTGCTATGCCGAGTTTATAAAATGCCAAAATGCCTTACCGGACATGAGTGTGAGTTCAATTTACGAACATGTGTTACAGTAGTCAAACAAAAACATTCTCAAAGTGTTAACTGAGTATAATGCGATTTCAAGCTAAACTCAATAGTCTCCAGGACTACAAATCTTATATATATAGACAATTATGTATATGTATAGGTTGAAGCTTAACAAATGTTTTGTATAGCTTTTTGTATATATTTAAGGGCTTACTACACTCCTGCATATTCTCATTAACATATTTTCATTTAATCAGGAACGCTTTCATTGGTGTTTAAGTGGTTAATCTCAGTTTGTTTTTTTAATTAAAATTGTTCATAAACATAATCTTCCACCTTGGGCAAGTGTGAGGTTGGTGCACCCTAGAACCTGGTTGAAACCCCCAGTGGCGATTTGTTTTGCCACTGACCGTTCCAAGGCGGTATACCCATAGGTTCTCTTCTTCGTTAATTGTTTGTGACGTCCTGTTTGAATTGACATACTAATATAAAACATGCTCTCTCTCTTCTTCTCTTCTTTTTCGCAGCGTGGGGAGGCTGTGTTTTTTAGTGTGGCGATTCCTGATAGGCATATATTACTTTTTTTCCACACCAAGACCTAAGCAACGGCCAGACAAAAAACAACTAATACTGGATTACAAAACACAACATATTCAATTTAAAGGGAGGTTATTGGAAATGGTTGGATTTTTTAGCGTAGTTTATTGAGGACTAGTTGTTTTATTGATGAATGTTTTGTGATTTTATTGATCATTTCTCGTTTTCAAATTTAACAAAATTAAAGATAGGAAAGTTGATACTTTTATTTCTGTTGAGTATATAAAGAATGGTTCGACGTACGTACGACGTACGTATTATTGGACAATCATCATGTTTTTTATTTCCTTAAATGGCTGTCATTCTGATGAGCACATTATGTTCTGCTTTTTCCATTTGGTATCGCGATAGATGAAAGAAAGAATAATTGTGGCATGTATGTTTATTTCATTTTGTCACGTCTAGCCTTGAAGCCTAACATTGATATTTCTTTGCTGACTAAATTAAATGCTGTTGAGAAGGTTTGATACCTTCAAACAAATTTCGAAACAATGTTCAAAGTTCTTTGTCATTGTGAAATTTGAAAACAATGTACCGAACATTGTTTATTAACCCTTTCGCTGCCAAAGTCGCATATTGGCGACCACAGGCTCCACTGCCGAAGTCGCATTTTTGCGACTCGCAATAGTGGTCTGAAAAAGCTGTAATAATAGCTCTTTTTAGTTTTTATAGTTTGTGTTCCGCCTTTCAGGTGGTCATGGAAAGTCGTCAAGAGACATTCGGAAAGAACTACACTTTACAAAAAGTAACTTCTATGTGGCATTTGACGACATCATACATCTTGGAACATAATAAAATTCCTTTCTGTATAACAGCAGCCTTGCATATAAAAGATTCTTCGAAATGATCCGACGTCAGATTTTCTGTTTCTCTATTTGGTAACAATTATAGCTATAATGTACAGACCTGCTACGTTCCGATTTACCTCTTCTTCTATTGAACATGATTGAAATGGCAAACATTCATTTACTGATATATTATGGCCATGCGTGGGGATTAGTAAAAGAGATAGGTGTTAGTGCTACTCAGTCCAACCGGAGTGACATAACATCGTGCAAATAATGTGCAACTTCTTACACCTTAAAATCTTTAAAGGTCCTAGTATATTATGTTTTGTTTAGAATAGGAAGTTGATAAGGTTAAAATATAATAAAAAAACATAGCTTAATGTTTATGGAGAAGCCAATGTAGCCAGCGCTGACTATAATCCAGAGGCTGATTCAGCGCTGACTATATTCTGTGAAAGCGTATTCTACTGGTAGACTTTACCATAAGTTAATTGATTGTACTACATGTAGATGACATGCATGGTTATAGTAATATCATGATTATCTCGTGTAAGATTGTACATGTAGATACTGGTTCATGTCCATTGCAACTAAATTACAGCGAACCCCCCCCCCCCCCCCCTATTAAGACCTCCATTGGGGCTGGAAAAAATGGTCTTAATAGTGGGATGGTCTTTATATAGAGGTAGAAAAAAGTGCAAAAAAGTGAATCGGGATATGGGGAATTTTAGTGGTCTTATTAGCGAGGTGTTCTTAGTTTCGGGGTGGTCTTAATGAAGGGTTTTGTGATTTTCTCCTGGTTTTCCATTATGGGTTTTCCAGTCAATTTAAGCTAGGTTAAGATTACCCCCGTTCCTAAAGTGTCTTTATCAATATCAATGATAGACATAATATGATCTAGCTCTTCAGTGCAAGAAAAATCTCCATCTGGTGTGTTTGCACTGCATACGAATAAATATTTATTTCTTTTTTGTTTAGCATCTACCCACAATAATTCTGAGGTTGATTTTAGATCTGGTATCATACTAATAGTATACCTTTTCGACACGATATACAAACACCCCGGTTATACCTGAACGATTTTTCCTGTATATATGATCGTGCTTGACACATTATATGGAATAATATGTCACATTCTTCACATAAAATGATGCGGTCTGGATACCAATTTACTTGCATTACAAATTCCACATAAATCAGATTCTTTCATTCCCTGTGTTCGGTCCTGTGTTGGTTTTTGTTCACCACCGGCCATAAGAATCAGTATGACACTGAGCTTCTTTAAGTCAAAATCTTGGCAGCCAATGCGAAATAAGTAGCTTATCCATGAAATGGAATGCCTTTCAAGACATTTATTATGAAATGATTTTGGTTGCAAGACAATAAACACAAAATATTCGAGTTTTCTGTGAATTTTGAAATACGGTTTAAAAAAAAAGATGCCAGCACAGAATGATCTGAACAACAACTATTTACTAGTAAATAGAGGGACGGTTAAAGACTTAAGACGCAACTTCGCATAGTTAACAGATCATAATAACTTCCGGGAAACAACTGCACTGTATCATTTAATGATATAATTGCACTTCACCGAAAGCTATATAGAATAGAACCTAAATTTCTTTATGTTAGCAAAATACATACACTCAACCAAAGTTATAATTGGTCATCAATTGTATATGTTTACAATGTATGCTAGTTTCGGTTCTTCCCTACGTCAAGGCAGGTTGTGGAAATAACTGTTTTGTCTTCAAATCAATAATCTTGTGTTTTCTCAATCTTTATCGATTGTTTTCTTAAATGAATCCAATACCATTTACCTACACCGCAGGGTCAAAATTAGAACAGTCTTTAATTGCAAGGGGGTAATTTTGAAATTGGATAGTATGTAAGGGGTTTATTTAAACAAATGTGCTGTTGATTAATCAGGTTTTATGTTTTTCCTACTAACGAGGGGTCCTATCAAAGCAAAACAAGGAATTAAGAGCAAATTTCTGTTTGCTTGACGTTTTTATGCAAGAAATGCATTTTTAGCAAAATTAAGGATAACTCTCGCCAAACTGTTCAAGCGTCAATTATCACACGATTTAAGTTCAAGTTGAAGACTGTTGTTGCCATATGATCATAAAATGTGTGAATTCAATGCCTTTATAATAAAAAAATCGAACAAAAATTGATCAATTACAACTTTGGGCGAGTGTACAAAAGTAATATATGCATAGCAGGAATCGCCACACTCAAAAACAAAACAGCCTCCCCACGCCTCGAAAAAGAAGAGAGGAAGAGACAGAGCATGTTTTATATAAGTATGTCAATTCAAATAGGACGCCACAAACAATTAACGAAGAAGAGAACTTTTGGGGATACCGCCTTGGAACAGTCAGTGGCAAAACAAATTGCCACTGAGGGTTTAAACCAGGTTCCAGGGTGCACCGACCTCATACTTGCCCAAAAGGTTCTCGTATCACAAAACAAGTACAAGTTGTCTTGGTGAAATAAGTCCAACCCACCCATCGGCTCAACAATGTTGCATGTAAAAGCACACACACATATAAGAGATAAGAAGCTTATAGCATTGCAAAGCCAAAGGGTAGGTGAAAAAATCCCCTGCACCTCATTTATAAGCATATTGCTTATCATATAAAAAATCATTCGGAAAAAATGGGTAGCAGTTAATTTGCTTTATCTCTATTTCTTGTGATCTTTATAAACTTAGTTATAGTAAAAAACACTACCTATTCGCATCCAACAAGACCGACTTTAGATGACAAACTGCATGGCAAGTTGTATATCCTAGCCGAAGACCTCTGCTATAGCGAAAAGCGTAATCCACCATAACCGGTGGTTCAATGTCTAAGAGGTGTCGGAGTTCTGCCAAGTCTTTGATAACACTGCTGATCTATTTATGTGTGTATTATTAATCAACAGTTGGTAGTCTGCTTTTATTATATAAAGGGTTATGTCGGACACAAAACCGAAGCAGAGATATGAATATTATTAGTATAATTTTGTACTTTATTTACAAGACTTTCTTAAAATAAAACAACTCAAACTGTATGTTTACATAAAATTTGGCAATTCTGTCTCTGAAAAAAACATCATACTTTTGAAACGTTGGACTTACTTAAATGTGGCCAAATCAAATCATATAGCAAAAAGGGTTTCATATGTACAATCAGAGCGAAAATTGTTTACTAGGTACCTGGTCAAGATATAATTTAAACAAATAAACACTTTTATGAATGGACATTCACCTGTTAACCCATAATCTATAACATTTATCTTACAAACTTGGCAGTCGGGCTTCGTTTGCAACACTTCGATAAATAATGTACAGTATGTCACACGAAGATAAACAAATTCTATTTAAAAGACAACAAGTTATGAATAAAGTATAAACTTATGCGGAGTATTTTTGTAGGATTCGAGTCTAATTTGCGTTCGAAGTTTGCTAATGGACATTAAAGCATAACAGGTCATTTAACAGGCGAACGACTGAGTAGCTTTTACAGTAAACCCTATGGTGTTTTTCAGCACATTTTATGCTAACAATAAGTTGTACGCATGCTTTGGTTTAGCAGTTTATTGCGGCGTTTGTGCACTGGTGCACACATTTAACTGTGTTTCACCCCATTGGTAAATATTTCCATCACATGCCACCAACCTTAGGTTTTATAAAGAACGTCATGTTATTAACTTAAATTTAAACTAAACAGTGTGTGTCCGAAATAAGAACCTAGGCCTCAGAATCAAACTTCTTTTGATACAGAAAACATTTGTCATCTGTTCAACACAGCAATTTACATGCGACAATTCGATATAATAATATGCATTGATATTATTAGAGCTTTACTAAATGTAAAATATTATGCTTTATAGGTAACATTACAAAAATGTGCACGCAATCGAATTTCAGATAAGGTTGTCTTGTCCTGCATCGGATATAACTGTTATCCTGAAATGAAACAACAACATAAGCACTCGTCGAATCTTGGTCAGAAATAACCAAATGAATCAAAATGCAAACAGTGTTGATCCTGATCAAACAGCATGGATGTGCCGGATGATCCACACTATTTCCCCATGCAATAAAGGTGAATTAACGGAGTAATAAAATTGTTACATGTATTAACACAACATTACAAAATTAAGTGCGAGTGGAATAGAGAACAAAACGTAAAACAGCCCAACCAATATTTTCTTAATTCTCAGCTTGGATACTTGTCAAACTTGCAACATAATAATACATCATTTTCACTTCCTTTGTTAATGCAAAATAGATTAAACTCCTCACATGTGATTGAAAACCATTTAAATTTAATCAAGGTAGAGTTAAGAGCAAAAGTCATAAAATCTACGGTAACAGGCAGACAAAATTTATGACATGGAAATTTCAATTGAAATATGGATTCGTTAGTTATTTTTAACAGTTGTATGCAATTATGCAATAAAGTGGTTGCTAAGCAGTTACGCAGAAGTTTTTTAGCAAGGTTGGTCGGTTTTTGTATGTCCTCTTTACAAAAGCTACGCTCGATTTTATGACTTTTGGTCAATATAAATTGTTTTTTATAATTAATGATGTAATGAACTACCTGGACAGACGTGTACGTTGCAAGATTCTATTTCTAACGGGATTCCTAGGCAGTCCATAACATCGCCGGTGCTACAATTCCTAACTTTCTGTAGATGACCTCCACCACAAGTTTTCGAACACGCGCTATAACTCCATTCTGACCACGAAGCTAAAACCAAGATTCCAGCAATGATGTATCATTATTAGTGTTAGTTTTTAATTAATCAGTTTTGACATTTTAAATCCGGGGCCACGAACATAAAATATACTCGTCATTAACTGATTAATAATTGTTGACATTTAAAATCCGATGCCCCTGATTCCGAAGCAGTTATTATTGTCATCAATTAAATAAAGCTTGCTTGGCATATTGAATCATAAGCCCCGGAGTCCTCAAAATTGTTCTTGTTATACATTAAATTAAGCCTGCTTGGCAAATTTTATCATAGGCCCCGGAGTCCGAAGTAATTGTTTTGTCATAAATAAAATGAATCCTGCTTGGCATATTTAATCATTGACCCCGGAGTCCGAGGCAATATTTCTTGTTATGAGAACATGCTGAGCCTAATGCACTTTCTAACTGTAAAACACAAGCAGGTTTTATTTAATTTATGTCAACAACAATTGCGTCCCACTCCGGGGAGTGATTTCATTAAGACAATTTATACATGTTGTGTAATATGAGAACCTTTTGGGGGCAAGTGTGAGGTTGGTGCAACATAGTAAAGGGTTTTAACCCCCAGTGGCAATTTGAATTGCCACTGACCGTTCCAAGGCGGTAACCCCTCGGGTTCTCATTTTTGTAAATTGTCTATGGTGTCTTTTTTAAAACTGATCATTCTATTAACCATGCTCTCTCCCCCTCTTTTCTTCTTGACTGTCTGGGGAGGCTGTTTTTCTGAATGTGGCAATTTCCGATATGCATATTTCACTTTCTTGTCACAAAGTCACAAATTAAATTAAGCCTGCTTGACATATTTAATCATAGGCCCGAAGTCAAAGGCAAGTGTTCTCGTTATAAATTAAAAAGAACTCCTGCTTGGAATATTATATCATAGGCCCCGGAGTCCGAGGCAATGTTCTTGTTATAAATTAAAAAAGAATTTCTGCTTGGCATATTTAATCATATGCCTCGAAATCCGATGCATTTATTCTGAATTGAATTATTCACTCAGAATTTTAGGAAGATATGTAACTATATATACATACCAAGCATACTTATTATAGTAAGTATTCAGTACTTTATTTGCAGTTGACTATTAGAGAACAGCAATACCAACAACAATAACACTTTAATCATTAAATTTGGTCCAGTGTTGATGTCCTATCACGCAAGGCGATAAAAACACGAATGTCATCTTAAAAAGATATTTAATGTTCTAAATGATATTTAGACTGAAACCTAAACTCTCTAGCATCCTTCTTAACTCTAGAGAAGAACTAAAACAAATTACAAATAAATTGCAATTGACGAGATTTTCAATCGAATACTTCTGTAGTCTCTGCATTTTTAGAAATTTTATTCATATAATAACAGAGTCCGGTGAATGTTTGCGAATCAGGAGAATTCGCTAACTCAGCCTCCCTTTTTAGGGCCTTACTCTAAATGCTTTAATAAATATACATTGGGGTGGGGTAAACAAATAACAATTGACATTTTAAATATGATCATGATATGGGTTCTCAAACATTAATATCACCATGATTGCGAGTTTTTTAAAACATAGCTCTGTATATATTATTTCTCCATTTTAGAAGGTGTATGCTTATTAGTAATTCGAAACGGAGCATAATTCACTCGAAGGTAAAAAATGTTTTATTGAATTTACTCCACCTGGGCAATCGGCCAATTTGCATGGAACGTCATCTGCTGGACTTCCGGTACAATCAGTGTAACTTCCTGTATTACATTGTCTGATCCTCTGCATTGTACCTTCACCGCATGTCTTCGAGCATTTACCCGAAAACCATTCCGTCCAAAATCCTGCGACATTCATTATACATGTAGTTTATCGTCTTGGTTAGATTAAAACAGTTATTCAGTATAAGCAACACAGAATAATAAGTTAAACATGGAATTAATTAACAAATTAATTATAAGAGTCTACAGACTCAATCATTTTGCATGTGGAAGTATCTTCAACTCGTTGTAAGTTGGAGAAATAGTCAAATTAATTATAACGCCGCTTACACACCAAATCGTGCATGTGCGACTTATTTGATAATATAAATGTCAAATGATAAATCTGGAAATGAAATGCACTAATTTAGTTACAATTTCTTGAGTAAAATTTATGATGTCCTTCTGTACAAGCAGTATACACTGAGAAGCAAAATCAGGTGTGTTTATTTATAGTTTTTAATTAACCTCATTAAAAACTTTTACAACCAAATGTTAAACATTTTGTAAAATATACTGAGTTAAGATATTCAGTCGTTAATAGAAACACTCAACCAATTGCAAAAATCTATATAACTATAGCACTTTGGGCAATTATGTTTTCCGGCTAGCGTTTAACACAGTTGATTCTCTTGTTTGTTAACATTTTAAAGATATAATAATTAAGAAACTTGCAAAATATATTACTGTTGCTAGTTCTATAATGGCAGGGTAAGGTTGCGTTGGCTTTTTCTAACTTGACCTGTTACAATTGTCGTTTATAGTTTGGTTATTCAGACTAATATTAGTAGACTTGTGGGTCATTTATAAAACTGACTGTGACATTTTTTCTCAGAGCATGGTTATCCGTTAAGAGCATTTCACATATTTCTGTTATTATTGTACAAATGTTTGATATTTTGCACTCTTAACTTTAATAAAAAGTTAAAATAAATTTGTATTGAGTAGTTTATCCCATTAATTCAAAATGTTCTAAGCTTTGGATTAACACATTATTTTAAATGATTCCAAATTATTTGTTATAGAACTTTAAATACTAGATGTCAATTTTAAACAAATTTGAATAGATACAACTCTAGTGTTTTCATAGTAAATCATTAACTGGATTCTATAACCTGAATGGTATCGAATCAGTGAAAGGTTTTCGTGCATTAGCATCTTCGTGTTTAAGTCGCAATCGCAATTTATCTATATACCGAAATAGATAAATCACCCGTTAACATTTTGACTAAAGAATTTCATCGCAAATCGCAACCCATATCATTATTGTCAAGTCTCAAAGAACCATATTAAATACATGTAACGCGTTGGACAGCTGATCAAATAATTGTGATATCCCACAAGCTTTTGCAGACAATGCTTTTTTTTCATCATTATATATACCTTACAAATATTACGAATGGACCACCCAATTAAAAATAAGACGATGTAGATTCCAAAATAAGGTATTTCAATAAATTAATTCTAGTACATTCACAAACCTAGGCTAGATTGCAACAGAAATGAAATTTACTATGAACATCATCATAATCTGAAATTGGACCTAAATCAGACCATGGACGATCCCTTAATCAGTATTTAAATATAGGACAAGTTGAACGCAAAGAAAAAACATAAAATTAAATCTCTGTCTTATATGTGGAATATTCGGCATTTTTTCCTTACGATATTTTCAAACTCTAGTCCTTATACCGACTTCTATAAATGATTAACTAACAATGCTTTATGTTGATTTTCCCCACCAACTCCAAATTACTTCTTAACAAGTGCTCCTACAAAGGTTCTTGAAGTTCTTGTCTGATAATACGAGGAGAATGTTTAACATGAAAAAGATTTCCAATGGTAGAAGTTTTATAAAATGCTAAACTTTCACAGAACTTATTTTAAAAACTAACAATACTGGTATTGCCAATTTCAGTTTCAAGACGTCTACTCATTTTTTCCAGTGGCCTAATTATTTTATGGATAAACTGTTTCTACTTTTATGTTCTTAAAGCAGCTAGCACCTCATTCACTGTTTATCGTAGAGCAAATAAAAGTCATGTTTCCTACATTAGCTTTTTTCAGCGATTTGTTTTGGAGACCCAGTCTATTTTAAATTGCATTTTATGTCTGTCAAACGATTGACTGGAGCCGGCGCTTTGTCTGTTTCCAGAAGTAATATTCTAATATTAATTTCTCACAAGCCCAATTATTGAGTCACTAGTCAATGTACATGGTACTTGATGGTAGACACGAAAGCTGCTTCTGCTGTAGGCGGTACATTGTAGATCTTTTTGCATACTGTGTTGTTGTTGGATTCTACTTTTTGAAAGAACATAATCTGTCGCAAGTTATTCAGAGAATCTTCATCTAAGAAATTATTGCAGCGATTCAGGAATTAATTCTCAATTTATCATATATTCTTCAAATCGGGATAAATAATGATTTCATATAATTATTCATAATCAAGCTGCTGTTTAACTAACTTTGCGCTTTTGGACATCAAGGCTGAAGGTTATAAAACTGAGATTGGAAACCAGTCTCAAATCTCAAGGATCTGATTGGCTGAAATGGCGACCTGTCGCCATTTCAACCAATCACATGCCTGAGATTTTAATCTCGGTTATTGTGACTGTTTTAAAGGCGAGATAGACATCTTTAACAGTCAAGTGTACGTACATGTTTCCGAATACATCTATGCAGGACATAAATGAAACGAAGAAAATATATTTATAATGGTCCGATTTTGTCCAACTGTATTGAAAGATTGTTTATAATATTGATATATAAAACTCATCAAAACTGTTATGTTACAATTCTGCCGACACCTTTGTATAGCCCTACCGTACTATTCGGTACAATTTATATTGAAGACCATTCTATAACTTATAATTAGGTGCATTTAAGTTTTGAATATATATTCAAAAATATAACTACCTTGGGTTGTGCAGTTTTTGTCATTACAAGGAATGGAATCAGATGACGGTCCAGCACAGTCTCCAGTGTTGCAGATTCGAAGTCTATGTTGTGTCCCAATACCACAAGTGGCCGAGCATTTCCCATTAAACCACTCTGACCATTGTCCTGCTGATATGTTCATCAAGAAAAAGTACATTTATCAGGTTCGACCTCTTCAAAATACCTTTGGAGTTTTCTACATTTCGTTTTTTTTTGTTGCAAAAATAAAGGTAACAAGTGATTGTTAGCAAATAAATCACCGCCATGGAACAATTGGAAATACCTGCGGGTATCGGCGAAAAAAAACTTGCATTGCCAAACGATTTTCCTTAATTTGTGATACCGATAACGGTATTTTAAAAGTGTTTTTTTTCTGTTATGCAAAGACTGCGTTAATTAAAATCTCTAAAATCATTACACTCACCAAAAGTTCTAAAAGGTCTTTTTGTGTACGTAATTTTTTATTAGAAAAACATTAAATTCACTCTTTATTTATGATCATATATTCAACTGAAGCTTTAATCTTGTATTAATTGACTTTGGAACAGTTTGGCGAGATAAAAAGGTTAAGCAAACAGAAATTTGCTTTTAATTACTTGTTTCGTTTTTTGAAGCACCCCTCATATTGTGTGAAAAACAGAAAACATTATTTAAGCAACAGCACATTTGTTTAAATAAACCGGGTCCTGTTCTCGTTTTGACTGCGAGGTGTAACTAAATGGTATTGGATTCATTTAAGAAAACAATCAATAAAGATTTAAAAGACATTAGATAATTGATTTCAAGACAAAACAGTTCTTTACACAACCTCTCTTGACGTATGGAAAAAGTAATATATGCCTATCAGAAATAAAAACACACAAAACACAGCTTCCCCACGCAGCGAATAAGAAGAGAGGAAGAGAGAGAGAGCATGTTTTTTTTTTATAAGTATGTCAATTCAAATAGGACGCCACAAACAATTTACCAAGAAGAGAACCTTTGGGGATACCGCCTTGGAACGGTCAGTGGTAAAACAAATTGCCACTGAGGGTTTAAAACAGGTTCTAGGGTGCACTAACCTCACACTTGCTCCACCAGGCAAGAAACGAAACTAGCATACATTATAAACATATACAATTAATGACCAATTAGAACTTTGGTTGAGTGTATACCCTCTAAAAGCGAACAAGCTGTAAGATATAAACCCGTTAGATATTTCACGAGGAACATCGCCGTCTAAAAACGGAAACAATAGTATTTAAATAATTATCTATTTTATCATATTGTTTACTAGCGACAAAAATATTATCAACCAAATCATTAATGTCAAGGAAGTTTGCTTGCTTTTCTGAAGCGTTCGCTTTATCAAATTTTAGTCCATCACGGTAAATTTTATTAACAAGTGTTTGAAAATGATTGACAAGTGCATAGCTTCGTTTCTACCAACTATTGTGTTCCATAAGCGACATGGCTGGAGTCAAGTAATGCAAGTCTAATATATTGATGTTTTTGTTCTAAAAATACGTTTGTCAACAACTAATAGGCAGCGTGGGCAGTAATATGCACTTCCATTACTGCCCATGAACAGGCTCAATCACAACGAGCCTACAATATTTTAATATATGTCGTGTTCGTGGGCTTTCAAAGTTCCCTTTTCATCTATCACATAGAACAGAAAAGCTTGAAGTGGCGCAATTTCTCAAAAATATATGTGGTGCTCAAGGGCTTCAATTTTATTATCATAGTCAAAAGCTCTTAACGAAAAAAAAAACATATTTGATGAAAACAATTGTCCTAAAATGTTTAAGAAGTTATACTTACCTGGCTTTGGAGACGTTATTGGTATTCGTGTAGTATGAGCTCCTGTGGTGGAAACAAACGTTGATGTTATGAGAGCGGTTGACGTCAAAGCCGTGGTAGTACCTGTAATTGCTGCCGGTGTGTGTGTAGATAATAACATAGAATCTACAGTAAACAAAGTGGTAAAAATTTATTCTTATTGATAACATACGAGGGCTGTCCGGAAAGTTCGTAGACAATGCTACAGAATAATTATAAGCAGTAAGATCATTAAGCTGTGTTTGGTATTTTGCTTAAGTATGTATTGGCTACATATTTCTAAATTAGTATTTTTCAAAGAGGAATAAACCTGTTTGATGCAACTTCCTTATTGATGGTTAACTATCTAGATAAATTGACATGTTTTAAACTTAAAAAGTAAACATATTTCGTTTTGTCATAAGATCACAACACGTATAGATTTCAATCAATGTGACCTGTTTATATATTAATAAAGAGCAAATGCTATCAAATCTAAAATTATAATGAAATAAACGAGAACCGTTGTTTAGATTAGGCAAATTGGACATAATCATCTTGTTTTAAAATAATTTGATAAAACGAGGACCGTCGTTTAGTCTTTATACCTTTCCATGCACATTCAATTAGATCATCTATTTAACTGTATACACATTTATCATTTTAAAGAATACTCCAATATGTTCGAATACTAACAAATCTAACATACTGAGCCTAGACATCTGACTTCATAGAATCGATGCTAACTAATAACATACGAGGGGTGTTCGTGAAGTTTAAGGACTTTTGCTGTATTTTAATAAATAATATGAATTTAAAGATAAGAAAAACAGTTACAAAATTTAATTATTTTACAGCCAGCTGTAAAAATTACAAAAATGTACATAAAACAGTAAGTAAATCACAAATAAAACAAAACATACACTAAAGCATACCCGGAGCACGCCAACGTCATATCGGTGCTAAAATTTTAACGTAATCATTCATAAAACGTCATATTGGCTCATTTTTCAACGCAATCGCCGTTAACCGCGATGCACTTTCTTTGTCGATTGACCCATTAGTCATATTTGCCTTCATACCAGGCAGTGTTAAATGTCGAAACTATTCTCTGTGTTTCGATTTGAAGATCCATTCCGGAATCAAAACGTTTACCGCGCAGCTGGGCTTTGATTTCCGAAAAAAAACGCGGAAATCCATGGGCGCGAGGTCCGGGCTGTAGGGCGGATGTTCCAGCGTCTCGAATCCCAGGAGGCTGATTTCTAACTGAGTAGACTGAGCACGGTGACCGGGGGCGTTGTCCTGATGTAGTATTACTCGGTCGAGGTCCATCCCGGGGCGCTTCTTCCTTATAGCCTGGACGAGATCGCTCCGTAGAACCTGAAATTAGACAATTTTACGATTTCTATGAATATCGTATAAAATATAAATCATCAAGGCGAAAAAATGTTTTAATATATATATTTATAAAAAATTATATTAAAAAAATATATTTTACATATTTCCTTTGAGTAATAATCCGCAGTAACTGTCTGTCCTTCCGGGATTCGGTGCTGCGCAGTAGCATTCCCTGCCTGTCCATGAAAAACACAAACATGTGTTTCCCGCCGCTTTTCTGCACACGTGCTTTCTTTGGTGGAGGACTTCCAGGAGTTTTCCAGATGGACGATACCTGCTTCGATTCCGGGTCAAAGTGAAAAAGCCATGTTTCGTCTGTCGTTATAATTCTATCTAGGAATGCAACCCCCTCTCTTTCAACGCGTTGGACGAAATCGTGGGAACAGCGTAATCTGCATTCGCGCTCATCATTCTTGAGTAGTCTCGGAACCCACCTCGCACTAACTTTTGACATGTTGTCTTCTTTAAGGCAGTCATGGACGGTGGACACTGAAACTCCGAGTTCTGAAGACATTTCCCAAACTGTGCGTCGTCCATCTTCGTTTAACAGCTGCCGAACCTTGTCTTTAACGTCACTTTTTACCACGGATGGTCGGCCGCATCGCTTGTCGTCCTCTATCGACTCCCTTCCGTTGCGGAGCATGTCGTGCCATCTAAATACAAGAGATCTGCAGCATTTCTTCGTTGTACTTGATGTCTGGATCATTTTATAGGTCTCCGTGGGCGTCTTTTCAATCCCGACTCAAAACTTAATTATCGCCCTGACTTCAACGTCGCCAATTGACGTCATTTTTTTCTTGAATTGCAAAATCCTTGTTGTGCTAGAATCGTTGACATTCAAACAATTCTGATGATATGCGCGTAAAAATTGCAGGAAATGACGTTGACGTTGTATATGACGCTCGTGCGTTTTTGCGAAATTATCGGCTGTATTTCAAGTAATGTATTAGCAATTAAATATGTTGATAGCATAAATATAATAACAAAAAAAAACGGAGTGCTCCGGGTATGCGTTATGCGGTTACTATAGACACGAGTTGTAAGCGGGATTTACACATTTTTGCTTAAGAGCGTGATATTTTACATAAAGCATATATTGAAATATATTTTTGTGAAATATGGAAACAAATGCACCATAAATAACAAATATATAGCAAAAGTCCTTAAACTTCCCGAACACCCCTCGTATGTACTGCCCTTGGAAAATTGACTATCCTTTTTGATCGTGTTAACAAGGGATATACACTCAGAGTTCTAATTTGCAACTTTTTGTCTTTAATGTTTTTTAGGCAGACATCGACTTTAATCTTAATGTGTGATAAGTTTCCAACAGCAGTCTTCAATTAAGGCTTCAGGAAGTCGTCAATCAAGCCGAGCCTGTAATATTTTCGTATTTGTCGTGGTCAAGGGTCTTAAAAGTTCCCTTTTCATCTATTTTAATCATGAAATAATTGACTTTGGAACAGTTTGGCAAGAAGTATCCCCAAATTTTCTTAAATTACATTTCATGCGATTGAAGACATGTAACCAGAAATTTGCTCTAAATTGCTAGTTTTCTTTTAAAAGGATCGCTAGTCAGTAAGAAAACAAATTTTAAAACAAACCTTTTTTACCACCACTTTTATTTAAGGTAGTTCGCGCCCATGACCGAAAACGACGTCAAAAAATAAATATTAAAATAGATACTTGAAACTTTGCATAAAGTCGTAAAAATCATTTTCCCGTTGCCTGATAATAGTTTCTCTTGACAAAGGGAAGAAACGAAACAGACCTACATTGTAAACACATGCAATTGATGACAAATTAGAACTTTTGGTTAGTGTATTACAATACCTGCACATGCGCCGCCGAGTAGTGCGAGATCATCTATAGCTGTGTCACCTTTATATGTTGAACCAACGTTGGCAGTTATTACAAGCCTGTAATTGTTTGGTATCTGGTTACTGAATATCGTCACAGAGGCTTTGATCCAACGCTCACCATGGTCGCCGTCCTCCTTAAATAGCTGAATTACGTTCTTCGAATATGTGTCCTTTAACGAAGCAGAAACTATGTAGCTTAAAAGAATTTCATAGATAACAGATACCTAAACAAGTCATATCATATGCACTGTCCTTTAGCATGAAATCATCTATACATGTAGCTGTGTCAACTTTACATGTATATGTTGACACATTTCATAACCAATTATTACAAGCCTGTAATTGTTTGGTATCGGCTCGAAGGCTTTGAACCACCGCTAAACCTTGTCTTGTCTTTCTTGAAAACAAAATTAATTGCGTTGCTTTATTTCTTGGAATGCGTGTCTTTTTATGGCGAACGAAAATGCTCAAAGGTAAATTAAAGGGTCACCAACATACAAAATTACCGGTGCACCTGTAAATTTATGCGTTGGACGTATAAATTTACGCGATGGACGTATAAATTTACAGGTGCACTTATAAAATACCGGTGCAGCGCCATTTCAAATAGCAGTGCACCTTCATTTTTATACGCCCATCGTTTATTTAATATACGTCCATCGCGTAATTTACCGGTGCACCTACATTTCGATTTTGACCCTTTCGCTATATGTACCCATATTAATGAGAGCCAATCATAATGTGCCTTAATTTCGCCATTCTAATTGTTTGCAATTTAAACGATATGTTGAAAAATGAGTGAATGTTTACTCGTTAAAAAATGCTTAAATTGTTTCTTTAATACTGGAAATGTTAAAAATATGTTTATAAATTTAAGAGCACAAAAATAAAAATAAATTAAAAAGTAACTAATTTTCATTTGTAAATTACTATTTTCAGCAAAAACATGAACAAGGCTTGTGATTGGTTGATCATATCATATTGCCGGTGAACTTGTAAATTAGCGGTGCATTGGTAATTTATACGTTGGGCGCATAAAATTTATACGAAGGACGTATATTTTGTAGGTCCACCGCTATTTGAAATGGAGGTGCACCGGTTTTTGATAGGCGCACCTGCAATTTTATACGTCCGTCGCGTAAATGTACACATCCAACGCATAAATTTACAGGTGTTACGGTAATTTTTTATATAGGTGCAACTCATTTTTACTTTTGAGCCTTTTCGTGCGCCGTATAGAGAAGATCGATGAAGTTTAAATTATTTTAGTCATAATTTAACAAATCGTTGTGATTTTGAATGAAAGCACTTATTTTTAAGTTATGAGGAAATGTAGATTTTTATATCATCTTCACGAATAATAATTAAAAAAGTGATGCATATTAACTAATATTCACAATACACCTCTGATTCATTCAATGGGAACTAAAAACAAAATTGTATAACGCCTCTACTTGTTTTTGTTATTTCAAGTTTCAGCTATAATATCCCATGCAGTCCGCATCGAGTTTCCGCGCCCTCGCATTGTACTTCCGCGACCTCGCATAATGGTTACGCGTTCTCGCAACATGTTTTCGAATTTTCATTGTCTCGCCCGTAAGAAAGCGAGACCACAAAGCTCAAACCTAGAACCTGGATTAGATCGACATTAGCAAATTGTTTTGCCACTGACCGTTCCAACGACGTTATCCTGACGGTATTTTTTGTAAATTGATGTTGGTGTCTATTTGAAATTATTTAATATATAACCCATCATCTCTTTTCCTTTTTTTGCTGTGAAGAGAGGCGATTTCTTTTCGATGCAGTGGTCCCTGATTATGAACATTTTACTTTTTTCACTCGGATTAAAGTGGCTAGGTGCTGTTGTCGTAGCAGTGCGATTCCCTGTTCAAAGCGACAATTTTAACTATAAACTGTACTGTATTTAATTAAATTTACCGCGTACAATATTCTATAGAACAGGAAACAACTTTTGTAAAGTGTGTATATTGAACGTTGTTCAAACCTCAGCATGCACTTGTAGACTCCCAATGCCATCACCGAACATGTGATACCAAAACTCGAGACACACTGTATGATCTGAAGGAAGTTCTGGTGATACAATGCTGGCCTGCTCGCCAGCCAGTCTAGGAGCAGAGGTTTCAATAAACAAATACTTCCCTTGCGCTGTGAAATATAGTATTTGAAACGGAGTTATTTTGAACTGTTACAATTATTCTTGTATCTTATTTAGTGCTTTGCTATGTTATATCTATTATAATAATGAATAGCGCGATAGTGCACAATTTTATAGCAATACTATTTTAAATCAGTTTTATATCATACATAGCAATTAAACAGTAGCTCGATGTAAAAAGATTACGCTGGTAAAGAAATCATCATAATGAAGTTTTGCCGCTATTGACATCGATCACCAGGCGAAAATGTCAGTTGACAGGCAAAATGGGATATATAATCTAGAACAAAATAACAGGATTTTCAGATTAAACAGAAGTCATGTAGATGGCAGAAATGTAATATACAATTATTGGACAAATATAGAGAAATTGAATAAATGTTGTTTATATTTACCAGTTTGTAAAGTATGGTCGTTATTTGGCCCCGTCCCGTCTGTTAGTGTTGGGCCACTTTGTAACGACCAATCAAACGAGTCTTGATTCGACTGGGTCCATGTACATATAGTGTCATCATCAAAGGTACAAACCCCAAACATATTCGGCTTCGTACCTGAAATACCATTGATATAACAGACCCGAGCGTATGAATTGTAGTTTGTGTTTCAGAATGTGAATGTATATATGTATATGATGTTTGCGATGCGTCATCAAATCTAACATTTTCTTGACGAATTATGTCTCAAGAATTACTTTAATTATTACAAGATGACCATTCATAGAATAAAAGAGAGTTCATGAGGTCACAGGCATAGTTCTTAACGCTTTGCAAAATGATCTGAAGTTGTTCTTACAGTGAAAATGAATGTAATACCACATTGAACACATCTAATTACGCATGTGTGTGTTGACAAATGTGTGTAATACAGACTTTGTCATCTAGGTATATTAAACTAAAATAGAACTTAAGATAAAGTAGCTGCTTGCCATACATGTATTTGGTTTATGTGAATGCGCCTTTGTGTAGAAACTACTTCGATATAAGTCATTGATTGATTTCTGTATGTGGAATAATTCTAAAGAGCAAACTAAAATTAAAGCATCAAAATCATTCAACAAGTTGATCATGTTACTAACAAATTGTGTCCATGCAAAATATAGATAACAGTCTTCTGCTTTATTTGAATCATCTTCGTTTTAATGAATGCGGCAAAACAAGTAAACAATTGTTGTTATTTGATACAAAAGATAAACACATATTCCCGGATGTTGGTTATTTATCTCACTCAATTACACTGCTAATAAAAAAAATACTTTTTGAATTTATAAAAAATAGCATTTGCAAATCAAACGCAGTGTACACTGGAATACCGCGATATTACCGTTTATAAATGCAATATAAGCTTGTTCATCAATAGTCCGTGCTTAATTTATATAATTATATTTATAATATTATGTATAAATTAAGTTGAAATCCACAAGCCGGTTCCTTTGCAATAAAGATTGCTCTTGAGTGTATAAATGAATGATTAAAACATGTGACTGACATCAGGCGTATATTAAAGCCCGCTTTAACTTTGGAGTTTGCATCAAACATATACATGATGAGAGATGCGAAATCTATGTAATTAACTCATTTCAGTTTCCAATGTTTATATAGGGTTGTCTGAAGGCATGGCTCCGTTCGTCATTCATGTGTCACAGACAAACAAAAGACCGCCGAAGACTGGTGATTCTTCGTAAATGGGTTCTTTGTCACATAAAAAGGTTAGTTGTATAACTATTGAGGTGAATTTTGAAATTTGTGTAGTACTGTAAAATCAGACAATTTAAAAATCCAACTATAAATAACAAAGTTATGGAGAGGGCATGATTAAGCTTCAAGGCCATGCTGTGATCCTGACTTGCACGGAAGCGTTACAAATGTTGTGTGACACGTCGCCTCGATATGGAGATCGATTTAGCATCAAAGTCACGCTGTGACCCGACCCTCAAGGTAGCAACAAAAATACAATAATAAAGCAAAGACAAAAGGACTTTCGATGAATTTGAATTCTCCTCCATTAAGCAACTTATACCAGCTATTATATTTCTTTTGTGTCTTCGTATTCACCCATCGTCTAGTAACTATTGCAGGATCATATCCAAATTATGTTAATCACACATCTTTACATGACCAGCTGTGGAAATTTATAACTTCAGGTGACAATAGCCACTGCACAAAAACCTGTGTTTTGCCATATTTTACTGTCTGTTACATGTAATTGAAAAGTAATTGAATCGAATTAACAATAATATCGCATTTTGGATTTTAATTAATTATATTTAAAACAATAATTGATTTTAGTTTCTAATTATTAATTGTATCAAATTACCTGAAGAAAGATAATTAATTATAATTATAAATCAAATTATAATTGTATTTGGACCTAGGTTTGTAACCTTGCCTTCAAGTTAGCGACCAAAATTTGTGCGCGACACGTCCTCTCGTTATGGTGGTCATTTCTGTCAAATAAGTTATGGGACGGACACGATTTTGCTGCAAGGTCATGCTTTGGCATTGACCTTCCTTCAAGGTAGCGAACCAAATGTTGCACGCGACACGTCGTCTTATTATAATGATCATTTCTGTGAAATAATTCCAAATGCGACTTCAACTTAAAATAGTATGGACCGGACACTAATCGGAAGGTATAGACGGACGGACTATATGCTTACCCGAACTTCTTCAAGGAGAATAACAAATGTCAAAAACTCTCAAACGGCATAATGCAGTTCCATCAAACTTTGCACAAATCAATGTTATAAGTGTATGATTATTGTACTTACGTAACGAAAAGTTAGTAAAACCTGAAAAATGCATATCAGGAATCACTCACAATACACAGCCTCCCCATGCAACCCCCATGCAACGAAAAAGAAAGAAGAGAGGAAGAGAAAGCATATTAGTAATAAGTATGTCAATTCAAATAAGACGCTACTAACGAATAACGAATAATAGAACCATTGGTGCTACCTTGGAACGGTCAATGGAAAAACAAATTGCCACTGGGAGTTTAAACCAGGTTCTAGGGTGCACCAACCTCACAATTGCCCCAACAGGTTCTCATATTACAAAACAATTAGAATATGTCTTGGTGAAAACTCCAACCCACTCATCCGCTCAACAATGGTGCATGCCAAATCACACATACATATAAAACATAACAAGATTTTTAAATTGTAAAGCCAAGGGGTCGGGTACTTAATGATCTTACAGAGACCAGAGCATCTGGAGTCAAATCAGCAAGAACACAATGACATGAATAACAGGAACAAATCGAGTTTCAAGGTTCGTTTAAAAAAAATGATTTGAATGGCTCGAAGCGTACTGCTACAATCATCAGCTTATCGGTTATTTGTAATTACACTCCGAAACCTTTTCCACTTCTTTTATGCATACAAACATAAATTCTGAAAAACTTAGCGTTTTTCTGTTATCAATGGTTGTAGTATGAAATTATGGTAACAGTAGTTATTTACTTTTAATTCAAGCAGTATCCCGGCAAACAATTAGATGCATGATCTAATGATTCAAATTTATTTATTTAAAACAGTTCATATTTATAAATGAAATGCCTATGAAGCACAAACAAAATTCCTTGGAATAGAAAAGAAATATAAATCTTAAATCTCTTTTGGTTTGAATTACTTACAGAACTGTTTCTTCAAAAATCATTAAAACTATTTTATTGAAAATTCAGTCATTTCAGTATTTAGGGTAAATCAATACTAATTGCAATATATAATGTCTTTCCTTCAGAATATAGACCAATCTAAATATTAACAAACAGGGAGCGAAATAATACGAAACAGTGAACAAAAGTAATGGAGCGAATCGCAACGATTTTTTGGAGAACATCATTAGGGTTAAACGAATTGGAGTACAATCGAACGTAGGTCTTCTGACGTGCTATTATTGCCAAATGTCTTCTTGTACTGCTAATTGTTCAATAAGTACATATTTGACTAAGCATATATTGATTAATATACCATTCGTAACTTGTACTGTGGGTGAAGATGTTTTCACTGGTGGTATTTGCGTTGTCAGCTGATTACCGGTGACTCCATTTCCGGTTGAAGTGATTGATAAACCGTTTGTGACCTGTACTGTGGACAAAGATGTTGTCACTGGTGTTATTTCCGTTGTCGGCTGATTATCCGTGATCACATTTCCGGTTGAAGTGATTGATATACCGTTCGTAACTTGTACTGAGGGTGAAGATGTCGTCTCTGGTGGTATTTTCATTGTCGGTTGATAACCGGTGACTCCATTTCCGGTTGAAGTGACTGTTACTCCGTTCGTAACTGGTGAAGCGAAAAAATTGTTCTTCAAACGTCCGATGACGTCTGTCGATGTTGATTTTGATCCAGAAAGGTTGATGGTCAGCTTTAACTTGTTTTTATTAAAATATCAAACATGTTTTTGAAAAAAAACGGGGAACGTTTTTGACACGTGAAAGATTTCTCTGCACGCTCGTATAATATGAGACCAATATACCCAAATATCGTTGAGTTATGACGATCATTCTGCCTCTAAAATGACCGAAATTCAATGCGAGGTGGAGCTTTTTTTCGAGTTCCGTTCATTATTTTGTTGTTTTTTCGCCCTGTATTACTGAAGGAACAAATTATGTGTTCCGTTGTTAATGCCCTGTGGCTGGTGTAATTCTGTTTTCTGTTTTAAGGAAAGTGATGGTCAAACTTTTATGGTAGCGGTTGCGCTATTGGTGTTAAGGTTGTACAAAAAATCACTGATTAACGATATTGCCTGGATTCATCTTTTAATGTACGTTTGACGGTCACAACATTATTTTTAAACGAAATCCCAAAGAGAGTTCAAAATGGATGCCGAAAATGTATAAATAATAAAAATGGGGGAGGGGTCCCAGTTGGTTCGAGGTTCGAAGTTTGTGGAAATTAATTAATATTAACGGTTTCCTAAACGAACTGGATGCAGAATCTGACGACAAAAATGCGGAATCTATGATGGTCTTGAGAGTCAAAACTCTGACTTCACGCATATTACTTGCTCTCTTATTCTAGCCTGTGTATTGCCAATAAACAACTTCACACCTTGCACATTTACCACTGTCTGTGACCAATCTGCTTAAATTTTAATCAAAACAACAAAGTAGTCAATTTTGAATCAATGTAAAACTTAGTATTGTTTCTTGCGTCCATAATCTATCGTCACTGACATTTGATAAACCACAGGACCTTATACAACTTAATAACATTCGCTGTTAGAGTCTAAGGTATATAATGTAACACTCATTCTTATGTTATTGAAATACAAGAAAGAAATGAAGTTTGAATAAAAAGTATACACAAGTCATGTATTTTCGATACTACATCAGACGGCTAGTCATCAAAGACAAAAAGTAATGACCATGAGCACAACTGCTGTAGGTTCACACAGAGCTATTTACTAAGGTAAAGTCGTGCACAAATCATAGAAAATAAAAACAATTCTCAAAAATATGCCATTCGCGAATGTTGAGCAGTTATTTCTCTAAGTAAAAACATTGTAAGTCGCATATCTAGACTCAGATAATGAGGCAGAGTATTTGGATCTGAGTGCTTATAAATGCATCACTACTGATCAGAAGGAAATAGTTAAAACCAAGTATGAGGGAGTACATCAAGTTCAAAACCTGCTATAAAATTCCCACAAAATACATCCGAACTTGGCATATAAATTTTCAAAATTTTCAGGGGAGCAGGCCCCCCAGACCCCCTAAATTAGTTGGGACTTTTAAAATTCATTGGGGCCTCGTACAAACTTTATTTATTGAGAACCCTGGACGTGTCTGAAGGACTGATGTATAAGCTTAGTTACAAATTGACGCTATTAAAATTAAGACTTGCTCAGTTGAACCCCCTTGCTGAAATACTGGATCCGCCATTGAAACTGAATTGTTTTCTTACCTTTTACATAATGAGAGCATTGTTTATCAGTATTACAAATAGACAAGCGCCTGCATTGCATTTTAGTGAATGTATTTTTTTCTTTCTAGAATGTATCTTTGTTTTCTACATCTAATATGTATACATATGAAAATGCACATATCTTAAAGTAACTTAACATCGACTCAGATGGGCGGAGGTGTGGAAGGGACGTAACAACACACTTGAACCATCACTAACTTGTTTCCATTGTCTGATAAGCACATTGTTCGCTAGTTTACTATCCATGAATTTGTTTACCATCCATTATATTCAATATATTTTGCTTTTTTCAGACAATCCGTTCAAATAGATGAAAAAGAAATTTGAAGAAACTCTACCACGACAAATCTGAAAATATTGCAGGCTCGGTTTGATTGAGCCTGTTCATGGGCAGTAATGGAAATGCTTACGCCGCCTAGCCCCGGGTACAACAGTACAATTTTGATCCATCCCAAACGATGGTATGCATATGGCGGTAAACATGGAACCTCCAATGAGGTATTTTCAGATTAATTCCATTCCATGTGCAGCGGCGTATGGTCCCCAGATAAAAGAATGGGTTTGCCCTAAACAAAAAAAAAACAGTGGGCGGAACTAAACAGAATAGAGTTTTGAGACGGGATCATAGAATATAAATCCTGCATATCACAGACAACGCAAAAGGCAAAATTTTAAAAGCAGGAAGTATATACTTGGGGGTGATTGAACAATGTCCAAATTTATATTGACTGGGATATTGAAACCGCCCATCTTTAAACTGGCCGAAATATTAAAAACAAAAAAGTAAATACGAAGAAAAACAATATGACATCAAGACCGGCAATATATCCTTAAATATCGAGCCAAGAAAGCAAATAAATAATAGTAATTTTACACTTTTCGCATTTGTGGTGGGGGGATGACAGTGTTCTTAAAAATAAATATTTTAGAAGGAATTAACATTTAGACTTTCTTTTTTGTCAAACTTAGACCAAATACACAATGTACATCAAAAGTACAGTTATTTCCTATTCCGAACTAAGTTAACAAAGAAAGAGTACATAACGAAAATACTAAAATGTACTCTTATATCGCATAAAATTTATATATATGATAACGTCATAATAATATGAAGTCATTTTTTTTGGTGTGACGTCATAAAGGTAAGAATAACAACTATAATGATATCATGAATTGCAACTCAATCTTTTAATGTTCTTTTTCACAACCTTCACACCAGTAGCGCAAATGCTGCTGTAAAATATTTGCTAGTATTTTCCTTAAAACAGAATACAGATTTACACCAGCCACAGGGAGTAAACAATAGAAGAAATATATGTTCTTTCTGCCATGATACTGGACGAAAATAAAACTTAATGCTGCACGGAAATCGAAACAAACTTCACTTCACATTGACTTTTGCTAATTTCAGAGGTGGAATAATAGTCATACATGTAACTCAACGATGTTTGGATATATTGGTCTCATATACCAGCGAGCAGATATTAAATCTTACACGCATCGAATCACGTTCTCCGTTTTTCAAAACCGTTGTTAGATATTTAAACTAGAGCTATCACTGAAGGTGATTAATACCCCCGCAATGCTGCTTTCTCAGAGTATACAGAAATGATTTTTGCATCTTTCCTGGGTGAAAGTTGAAAAATAAATGAAATCCTGAAAATTTGCTGGGGGTCCAGGGAGCCGCTAGGGCTCCGGTAGGTCCAGGGCAAAGCCCTAGTTGGGGACAAGAGGGTCGAAGCCCCCCGAAGCTTCTGAAAGCAATTTATATACCATTGGGAAGCCATTTCTTAAGTGCATTTGAGCTTTTTTGAAACACAAAATTAAGACATCTGGAGGCATGGGTTTATCATTTATTGTCATTTATCTTAATCAACAATGCCTCTCAATTCAGTGAAAATTCTCCATAAACAAAAATTATAGAACTGCATGAATATTTTCAATAATTATGAAATTGACGGTAGTTGTTTATTTCTGCTGTTTTTTTTTTATAATAAATATCTCCGATACAAAGTATGTACATAATTTGTGCGCATTTTAGTTTCCAAAGTACATCATTGGACGGCATATTCTGATGTAGACCTACTTTCATTTTGTGTAGTCCGAGATTAAATTTTCTCGCGGCATAACAATTTGAGAAAATAAAACATATGACTATATCGGCCTACCGATACAAGGCCATTTCGGTTGCATAATAATTACATACATATTACTTACTACTCAGTCTCTGCGTAAGAAAAAAAACAATCGAGCATCTTCTGAGTATTGTTTTATTTTACAATCTGTATTTAATTTTACGCACACAGCTACACGACCTTCACCCGGGCACATGTTGTTATTTTTCCCAGAGGGATAAGAATAATGACGTCATTTGGAGAGCTAATGCTAACGAAACCAATCGTAGGACTATATCCGCCTACCGATACAAGTCCATTTCAGTTTCATGATAATTACATACATATTACTTACTACGCTGTCTCTGTGTCAGAAAAAAACAACAATCGAGCATCTTCTGAGTATTTTTTTACAATTTGTTGATAAGCACACAACTACTCGACCTTCACCTGGGCACATGTTGTTCTTCCGAGAGGGATAAGAATAATGATGTCATTTGGTTAGCTAATGCTATTGCCACGTGCATGTAAAGCAAAAGTTGTGTTTAAAAAGAGCGACCTGGGTTTTCACGGGATGTAAACAAAACTGTAAAAGTAGTTGACGTCACAAGGTTTTGTTGAATCGTGCTCCCCTTCCAAAAAATAATGGACTGATTCAAATGAAAAAAAAAATATGTCATGCAAATCTAATCACGAACGTATGTTAAAAGTTTGAAAACTGGAGAAGTAGTTTGTGTCATAGGATTTTGTTAAATAATGCTCCCCTCCAACCAAAAATGGACTGATCCATAAAATACATGTCACTAACATGCACACTTCATGCAGAACAAATGATTTCAGTTTCAAGTCGATATCTTGAAAACTGTAGAAGTTTGCATAACATGATTTTGTTAAATCATGTTCCCTGCAAAAAGAATGGATTGATCAACACAAAAAATATGTCACGCACATCTACACTTCATGCCGAACAAATGTATCAAGTTTTAAGTCAATATCTTACAAAATTTAGAAGTAGTTCGCATCACAAGATTTAGAAGTTTGCATTACACAATTTTGTTAAATTATGTCCCCTGCAAAAAATAATGGAGTAATCCACACGAAAAATATGTCACACACATCTACACTTCATGCCGAACATGTGTATTAAGTTTCAAGTCAATATCTTAAAAACTGTAGAAGTAATTCGCGTAACAAGATTTTGTTAAATCGTGCTCCCCTACGAAAAATAATGGACTGATCCACATGAGAAAAAAATAGTTCGCGCAAATGTCCTCACGAACATATGGTTGAAGTTTCAAGTTGATATCTTGAAAACTGTTGACGCTGTAAGTGCCACAGACAGACCGCCCAACCAACCAACTAACCAACCGGATGATGACTCCTATATACCCCCTATACTTCGTGTGCGGGGGTATAATAAAAACGAGTCAAAGCTGACAACCTTGCTTTCCGTGTCAAAATAAACATCGACAGAACCATCACCGGACGTTTGCAATTTTCTCCCATCATCCCCCACCCACCCAACGTGTTATAATTACTAAGATTACCACGTTAACGAAATGTGCACACGATTAAAGTGTGCATCCTAACAGGTTATTCTTAAAAATCGTACTATACAAATTTATCATTTGCTCTCTACTGTAATAGAGAGCAAAATTTAAGATCTAACTTAGAACCTAAAATTCTAGAATTCAAAAACTGTCTTAAACAATGGCAACATCGAAAGTTAACGCTTCTAGGTAAAGTGACCGTCATAAAAACATTTGCATTACCAAAATTAATATATCCATTCACTGTGTTAGAAAATCCTTCAGAAAAAACTCTTATAGAGGTTAAACATGCACTATTTAATTTTGTATGGGATGGAAAACCAGATAAAATTAAACGAAATGAAATTGTAAAAAGATATGAAAATGGTGGCTTAAAAGTTACAGATATTAAATGCTTCTTAACGTCAGTAAAAGCATGTTGGGTTAAGCGATTATTAAACGAAGAAAACAAAGGGATGTGGAAAAATATCTACTCAAGCGTTCTTAATAAATACGGAGGAAATCTTATCTTCGAATGTAACATATTTACACCTTTATTTCCACTGCTTCAATATCGTTTACCAGACGAGTGAAGTTCAATCTTCAATGAACACCGTTAGCCTTATCACCGCGCAATGTACAGGGTCGGATGTAAACTCGTACCGGTAACACTGCAATATATCCTGGTAAAAGAATGCCCTGGTGACGTCATGAAATCCCCGCTATTTTTATAATTGTTGCTAATTTTAGATAGCTCTTCCTGGAATGTTGCTATTTTTAGATTACTTTTATTTTTAGTTGCTTTTATACCCCTCAAACCTGAAGTAAACAAGTTTACTTATAAATCAAATCCAGTTGTTTCTTTCGTTTCGTGTTCCTGTTTTATGCTATATCTGGGGCTGCCGCCCCCGAACCCCCGTTTTTATGTTTTAAGCGAGAAAGAAAAAGGCCGCCAAAAATCCGATTCAGTCAGGGTCGGATGTAAACTCGTACCGTTCCATTTTCTAGAATTATCATTGGTTGAAAATTTAACGCATTAGTCTTTTCTAACATCCCGCCAAAATAACGTTTTTTACTTAGACTATCATTTACTCGCATAGATAGTACTTGCTGTGATACAAATTTGATGTTTGTTGTGAAATATTAGGTTTTTCTGTATATAAATGTTTGAAAAAACGGATGAATGTGTTCAATAAACATGGAACTATTTTTGGTCGTAGTATGATTTTTTTTATTTGAGTAAATAGGCGGACCAGTCCAAATGCCAAACGCGGGGTAAGAAATGTTTTAAACAACATTTCGAAATTAGTAAAAAGTATATATTTTATATTAAATTTAGAAACAAAATGATAAAATGAGGTGTAAATATAAGGAATAAATTTCGTGTTTGATAAGTTCATCGAGTCTTGAACGTCATTAGGGCTGGTTAAAGCACGCGTGGAGTCCTTCGGACTCCACACACTTTAACCAGCCCTAATGACGTTCAAGACTCGATGAACTTATCAAACACGAAATTTATTCCTTAAATAAATAAATTTATTTCTAAACCAATTTCTATGTTGGACAATGCAAAATACACAGCTTATGTTGCAACCATCAATATTTGATTCTGTGCTAGTGTAGAAGGAGAGTGACTTTTGTAGACTAAGGTCATTGATCAAAAGAGCATATTGACATATAAATAATGTTTTTTCTTTTGTTGCAACATTTTGTTAATTGTTTTCCCACCTGTTTAGTCATGATAGTCTTAGACAAAAATCCGGAAAAAGTACATGTTACTTTGTACAAAATGTCCAATCTTGTTCATGAAAAATATTTTATAAAACATCATAAACTGACATAGAACATATTAACACAATAATACTAAAATCTTTATAAATAAAATTAAAATGTGGCCTATTTTTGAGGCCTATTTGAGCTTTTTCAAAATAAAGTGTGGCTCATTTGACTTGTTTGTGTCCTATTGACTGTAATCCATATACCAATTCCATGGTATTTGATCATAAATTTGGTGTGAATAGACTGATAACGATCCCAATCTATCAACCAAAACAATAAACATTATGTTTATGCAGTGTAGACACAGTGTAGACCCTTATTTTTTAAGGGGGAGGGGCGGCGGTCAGTTTCTTTTTTTTTTAGAAAACAGGGTCAGTCTTCAACGCCCCAGTGGTGTAGATTTGCTCTTGTGCCATGTGTTTTATAAGAATAAATAAAAGAAATCTCATACCTCGTGTTCAGTACTCTCACAAACAATATCTTAGACTGCCATAAGCTCACATGTCTGAGTGACGAACATGACCAGTGACAAAAAACTCTTATACAAAACTGAATTGTGGCGCTGGTCTACGCTAAGCTCAGTGTGTCTCACAATGTGACTGAGTGACTGAACAGTTCACAATGCAACTTCACATAAAAGTTGGTTCTCACCAGCCTTACATCTTGTTTTCAAGAAAAGCTCCATGCATCTGATTGTTCCGTCGCTGGGCCTTATGCTCCTTTGAATTTAAAGGCCTAATAATCCACTGACAAGCTACCATTCAGTAGTTTTCAACCCGATTTCTTCAGTCTAATTTCTAAAAATGGCCGATTGCTAGTATTGCTATTGGTTACAACGAACGACAACCTACCTCTCTAAACTGACGATTTAGTTTTTTTTTAACTTTCCATAATGCTAGTCCGATAACAATGCTACCGAAAAATAAGTTTTAATTTATAAGATATTTTGCAATTAGCAATTTATAAAAATAAAGCCAATAACAAAATTTGTGAAAACAATACTTTGCCGTAAGTTTTTACCGGTCAGGTTTTTTCCCGTGTTTACATTGCCTTATGCTGTGCACAACCGGTAACCAGCGCAAACGGAGTGGACAACTTTTTTTTTCGTTAGTGAATGGGCATTCCTGCGACCTTAAGACGAGCTTAACGCTCAGGTCGCTTCGCGACCCGAGCTAGAGCTCGATAATATATACAGGAAAAGTGTTTCATGGTTAAATGGGACAGACTTTATTTGTACTTACTTGTTTTCGGCGGTATAGTATAAGGTATTTTACTTGTTGAAGTCAGAATGTTCGATGCTGACGTATGAATATCCGTAATATAAACATTCCCAGTCAAATTGTCTGATGAAGACTCAGTAACGCCTGTTCCATGCCAAGTTGATGAATTTGTTGATGCCGTTAATCCAGATGATGATTGATTAATTGTGCTTACAGTTTCGATTGGAATGACTGATGGGGCTGTTGCAGTATCAGTAACGCCTGTTCCTGGCACAGGTGATGAAGTCGGTGTTGACGGGTTTACAATGTTTGTTTGACTATTGGTACTTTCGTTTCCGGTCGGACTGACTGATGGGGCTGTTGCAGTATCAGTAACGCCTGTTCCTGGCACAGGTGATGAAGTCGGTGTTGACGGGTTTACAATGTTTGTTTGACTATTGGTACTTTCGTTTCCGGTCGGACTGACTGATGGGGCTGTTGCAGTATCAGTAACGCCTGTTCCTGGCACAGTTGATGAAGTCGATGTTGACGGGTTAACAATGTTTGTTTGACTATTGGTACTTTCGTTTCCGGTCGGACTGACTGATAGGGCTGTTGCAATATAACTAACGCCTGTTCCTGGTACAGGTGATGAAGTTGGTGTTGACGGGTTTACAGTGTTTGTCTGACTATTGCTACTCTCGTTTTTGGTTGGAGTGACTGATGGGTCAGTTGCAGTATAAGTAACGCCTGTTCCTGGCGCAGATGATGAAGTTGGTGTTGACGGGTTTACAATGTTTGTTTGACTATTGGTACCTTCGTTTCCGGTCGGAATGATTGATGGAGCTGTTGCAGTATCAGTAACGCCTGTTCCTGGCGCAGGTGATGAAGTTGGTGTTGACGGGTTTACAATATTTGTTTGACTATTGCTACTTTCGTTTCCGGTCGGACGTACTGATGGGGCTGTTGCAGTATCAGTAACGCCTGTTCCTGGCACAAGTGATGAATTCGGTGTTGACGGGTTTACAATATTTGTTTGATTATTGGTACTTTCGTTTCCGGTCTGAGTGACTGATGGGGCTGTTGCAGTATAACTAACGCCTGTTCCTGGTACAGGTGATGAAGTCGGTGTTGACGGGTTTACAGTGTTTGTTTGACTATTGCTACTTTCGTTTTTGGTTGGAGTGACTGATGGGTCAGTTGCAGTATAAGTAACTCCTGTTCCTGGCGCAGATGATGAAGTTGGTGTTGACGGGTTTACAATATTTGTTTGACTATTGCTACTTTCGTTTCCGGTCGGACGTACTGATGGGGCTGTTGCAGTATCAGTAACGCCTGTTCCTGGCACAAGTGATGAATTCGGTGTTGACGGGTTTACAATATTTGTTTGATTATTGGTACTTTCGTTTCCGGTCTGAGTGACTGATGGGGCTGTTGCAGTATAACTAACGCCTGTTCCTGGTACAGGTGATGAAGTCGGTGTTGACGGGTTTACAGTGTTTGTTTGACTATTGCTACTTTCGTTTTTGGTTGGAGTGACTGATGGGTCAGTTGCAGTATAAGTAACTCCTGTTCCTGGCGCAGATGATGAAGTTGGTGTTGACGGGTTTACAATATTTGTTTGACTATTGGTACTTTCGTTTCCGGTCGGAATGACTGATGGAGCTGTTGCAGTATCAGTAACGCCTGTTCCTGGCGCAGGTGATGAAGTTGGTGTTGACGGGTTTACAATATTTGTTTGACTATTGGTACTTCCGTTTCCCGTCGGACTGACTGATGGAGCTGTTGCAGTATCAGTAACGCCTGTTCCTGGCACAGGTGTTGAAGTAGGAGTTGTCGGATCTACAATATTTGTCTGACAGTAAAAACTCATGCAAATCGTTCTATGGAAAATATAGGCAGACACGGCCAGTCTAATTATTACTTTAATAATTCCTTTAATCTTTTGACATGGCCTGCCTAAGTTTGCAATAGTCCTTCATCCCGGATTGAGCTTCATATCTTACACTCAGTAATCAATATTAGTCGAGATTATAAATTTCATTGCATAGGTTATATTACCAGTTTTCCCGACTACCGGTTTCAAATCAACATGTGGCACTTGCATAACCACTAAAAATGTTTTATTGTTTACCTAACAGGACCGAGAATGTTATTATATTTAGTATAATATCTTCTCTGTAGTATCAATTACACTTACCGCAACATGCACACAGCTGAGGACACAAATGAACATAATTGGCATCGTTGCAGACATCCCATGGTTTTTTGGCGAAAACAGAACAACCGGGTGTGTCTTTACACGTAGAGGATCTATCTTGAAAAACGAGAAACAGTAAGAAACAATATGATTTCGACATTTACGAAATGAATCTTATTAATAAATGGCATCTGTGACAAATATGTGTTAACACCGGAAAAACAATTAAGAACTGGTATGATTTTCATATGTTTAGGAATTGGATCCGACATGTATTATGTGCGGCCTTTAAGTATTAGAAGAAATTAAATATAACGATGTACTTAATGTGCTGTTATAAATTTATGTCATTGAGCTCGATACTTGTGGATGTTTATTGGACATGTAAAATAACCCGTTTTTATATTTCGGCAAGATTTTAGATGTGTGGTTTTAAAATCCTTGCCAGTTTAGATTTGGATTTTGTACAATTACACCTATGATATTATCCAGCTTTTAAAAAAAATTGCCGTTTCGTTCTCTGTGATATGCAGTATTTGTCTTCACAGGTCAATGTCAAAGTCCTATTCTGTTCTGTTCCGCACATTGTTTATTTTTTCGTTTGAGAAGTCACCCAAGTTGAACATAATTCGGTAAAATAAATTTAGATGATGATGCCTCTAGGTGGATGCGAACCCGCACCATCACGGCGACAACACCTACATATGTAGCCTTGAAATTCCTGCGAGGCTACCAAATGAGCTAGCAGGGACAACCCCAAAAAAGGTCGATCGAATAGCCCTGATGTACGTAAGCTTCACTTCATGACATCGGTAACGTGCTACTTTACTGACAACAGTTCTGATTCTATATACGGGATACTTTTTACGGCCGCCACACTGCACAAATAGCGCTACTGTGAATTTCAAATGATAGTGCCTTTAGCTGGGAGCGATCCCACACCGTTACGGCAACAGCGAGAGACAGTGAGAAATTTTATTTAGCAACTGCCACAGTTTTATCAACAACAGAATACAAAAATGGTGTTAAACTTCAGGTTACCTAGTAATAGGTTTTGCTGGCAACAGTTTTAAAACAGTTTTTTTACATTCAAGAATGACATATATACTTTGTTCGAAAAGTGCAATGGTTTGTGTTGTTTCCTGTGATCCTATCCAATCATAAGTTATTCAATTTTACGCGCCTCTCTTTTAAAAATTAAACTGCTCGGTTGAATTATTATTGCCTATTGTTTAATTAAGCATGCCTTTGTAACACCTCGGAACAAAAAATAAAATGGCTATTTACAGGTTTTTTTCACGAGGAGGAAATAGTTAACATAATTAAATCTTACTTTGTAAACTTTAGATAAAAATTTTATTAGTTGCCTTGAGAATTCGCCAGTTAACATTATATGTAAAAAAGTTAGCATGCGAAACGTGTATGTTTTATCGAAATGAACTTACCAACCAAACTGCAGTCGACCTGCATAGTAGTTTCACCTGAAATGGAGATTTTATGGCATCATAGGTATTTCTTAATTCTATAATATATTTAAACTTAAGAGTGCATGTACTCTCGATCAAATGAGTCGATCTTTAGAAAACAGCTAAAGCACTTAACGTGTTTCCTTTTAGCGGATAAATAGTTATTAAGTTATTGCATAGTCATATTATCAGCCAATACGATGTACGTAAACAAAACAGTATAAACAAAAAAATATAAGTCAGGTACTCATTTCAAAATTATAGTTTCGATAAAATATTGTTATCTTAATATCTAAAATTTATAGATAACCCCTAAGCCAGGCAATACTGGGGCGGCGCCTAGCCAACCAGGCTAGAGATAGACACGGCAGATAACATCCGTATCCCGCATAATGATAGTTCTTGTAGTATGCCTATATTCTGCCACCAACAATCTGCATATTTTGAAATAATTGAAAAACACCAAGGAAGGTAATTGAAACCGATAAAGAAAAGGCAAAACCGTAACAAGCAAACTCTAATCAATTGAGGATGAAGCGTCAGTCGGTAAATCTACATTTGTCAAAGCAAGGAAAGGCAAATTGTACATTATTTAAGAGCAATTTTGTCGCATTTGAACGGCCGTTGGCAAATTTTTCTCTCTCCACACATTAAACCAATTATACCAAAATGGTTCATTGCTGATCGAATTGTATTAGCAAACATAAACACATCAATTAATCGCATTAAATAACAGGTCTAAAACACAACCTTCCTTATATCTTCAGATGGTGTACATAACTTTACTAACTCATTTCAATCAGGTATTGGAACATTGAACCTTGAACCTCGCAAAGTTTTTTTCTTGAAAATCAAATTAAGAGCTTATTCTGTTTTGATGTATTTGTCGTTCAGTTTTTGGTTTCTTTGTACACGCATTTCCAATAATTCGATGACATTTTCGGTTATTTCCGACCTGTCACGTAAATCTTAAACGGGGATAAACGATCGATTGTTGTAATACGTAACGTATTAGGGAAAATGTGCCTACAATCTAGGTTTTGCATGATAAAATTCATTTAAAAGCATAACGTTATGTTTGTTAATAATTCTCGAATTTTAAGAATAATAATTATATATTAATAATCCAGCCACTCTGACAAAACGTGTCAAGTCATCATTCCTCAATTCACGTTATCTATAAACGACTCAAGTTTAAAGTCAGTGTTCTCTCCAGTGCCAAACTTATTCTTGCTTCCAGTTTAGTGTGTCTTATCAACTACCGACAAGTTCCGAATAGACCGGCGGTGATTGATTTCGAAGGCGGAATGCCATTAAAAGTGTTCCGCACTAGAGTTCACCGGTCAATAACGTAATGGGACTGATATTTATTGACCAATAGACCGGTTTTATTAATATTTGCCTTTTCCTTATTGTTAAGTATTATATTGACGTCATTTAATTACTGGATGTGTCAGCATATTTATTTCATTTAGCAGATATATAATTTCTTGATCACTATTACCACGAGTAGAAACAAAAAATATTATTTGGTTTTAAAAAATCCCGGCAGAACATTCTGTAACAAAATGTTCCAAATTTAAAACGAGCATGTTTATTATCATAGTGTTTAATCAGACGATTATGATTTGAACCCAGAATTATAGACTTTCAACAATACTTAGTCTTGGCTGGATATAAATCCATATTTAAATATAAGTATTGACATCTTACATGTATTAGGATACCGTCATCTGAGTCCTCGATTCTGTATGAAGTTTAGAGACTATTGCAACGTCGAACCAGTAAGTAGAATGTTTAGCACAAAAACAATTAAAATGAAAAGTGTTGTATTGAGATTCGTAAAGGCAGTGTTTGCCCAAAGAACGTTTCATACTGCCTACGTTCGACAATAATGGTCAGTGTTATGTAAACATTAGAAATGCAATTACCGAACAAAAAGTGAAAGAAAATAACTGACTAGAACAGACATAACTTATTGTCGACCAGTGTCGAGGACCGCAAACCTGCAATTTTATGGATTATGTTAATATACATTTACGTGTTAAATTTATAGACCAATCTTTTAGCCATCCCTTTTAGTCTCTTTAAAAATGATTTTTCAATCAAGGTATGTAACTTTATCTGAACTGCGAAGTTGTTTATTGCACTTATCTAGCCTGTATGAATCAAAGTGCATGGTGCTGGCCATCCGGTTGTCATAGAATATTAATTCGTACATGTTATATCAATGAGCCCGAACTTACTTAATTATGTTTGTGTCTCTTTTCAGCATTTGTTTTGCATAGAGGCCGCTGAAAGTTTGTCTTATCAAGTTATGTGGAAATACATCGGACATAAAACATGATTTTTAATTTAATCATTTTCCGCATATCTTCTTAGGTAAGAAAACAACTTATTATTCGATGTTTTTTTCTTAATTTGCGAGACATAATGTTTACATTGTATATAACTATAACTTTACAAGACTTCTCTAAAACTCTTCATTAACTCTTCAACCGATACGGAAAATAAAATTATATTATGTTTTATATTATATTTTATTAGTGAAGCAAACGTTAAATGGAAAGATATATACATTGTATATATTTTTTGCAAGAGCACGGAATATCGGAAAAGAAAGGGGCTATATGGATAAAAGTGTCGATTCAGTACTTATATTGACACATGAATACTCTCATTTTCTCGAAATTATAAGAATAATTCATGTTATCACGGCTTTTTTGAATGGGTGTTAGAATAGACAGGTTGTAGACAAAGCGAATGGCGGCAAGCTTTTTCACATTATTATTTATGTTAAACATAGTTATTGTATCGATATTTAATTTAGATCATCTTGATAACGAAAATTCCATAGATTGATAAAAGTAAGCATGTAATTCTTCGGGATTCACACAATTTAAATAACCTGAATTTTATAAAGAACAGAACAATAAAACATGATCACACCCCGATTTAATCCTTAAATGTAATGGTGTGAATCGGTTACGTAGTTTCTTCAATAACACGTTTAAACATATGTTAAGTTCTCTTCTTATGTCATTTGGATATATGTGATGCCGAGTTGATATTGCAAAATAGTGTAGTACTGTACAGTATATTACAGTATAGTACAGTACAGTACAGTATAGCTAAACTATATTACATATTAGTATATGGTACGGTAAATTTTAATATAGCTATATTTAAGTATTGTATATGGAAAGGTTTCGTATGGTATGATAATGTGTAGTGTACATAATGTAGTAAAGCATGTTGTAGTATAGTATAGTATGGTTTAGTATTGTGTGGTGTAGTATGGAATAGTCTAGATCATCTACACGTTCTGTCATTGATCAGTATCACACTGCTCTGACGAACGTCTAGAGACATCGCTATATAAAAAGTCTGACCGACAGGTGGCGTTTTTGTATGGTTAACAAATCAAATACCAATCGCGATTTCTAATGAAATTTGCTAACAGTGCTTTAACCGTATTTCTCCCACACTGGGCAAAGTGAAATTTAGGTAATATGATATCGAGCTACAAAATAAGCCTATGGTTTATGAAACAAAGGACGTTTTAGTACTTGCCTAACCCATTTTACATCAATAAAGAAAAATAGTTTGACCTAAACAAATCCCTAAATTCTGAAGCCAAACACAAAAACAAAGCAACACTAAACATCAGTTTAAATGCCTTACTGAGTAATGAGTTACTAAAAACAATATCGAAGATAATCTTGTCTAACACATGTATATAGTAATAGGTATTTGTAAATGTGTGTTTTGGCCGTTAAGTTCATGGTTGCGAAAATGAATGACTAGATATTGTTGCTTTCTCTCTGTATTATTAAAATTTCATTTAAAGAATCTTGGATATTGTCAGTATCGTTTTGATCATGTGGGCATTTGAACTGTTTTTTTTGCGATGTTTCGTTTTTGTGTTTGATTGCAAATAGAATTTTATGGATTTTCAAGCTTTACTTTTCTTTACTGTTCTAAATTGTCTTAACTCTTTTGTCTTTTCATAATTTGGAAATTATTGACTTTTTTTCAAATTAAATCTAATCGATTTTACTGTTAAATGTTTCTAAGGTCTCACTTAGGGTATTCCAAAGTATTTTGAAGTTATCTTAAGAAATTCAAAACAATGGTTGTACGAAGGGCAGTTTTTCACTTAAGACGTAATTTTGATCCAAAAAAGGTCCAAATTTAGAGAAAAAATAGTATGTTGTATAGGGTTCCGCATTGACCGAGACGGTAAAAAAAGAGAATAGTTCGATTAGGTTAGAAAATATAGTATTTTGATAAATAAACACGTGGTTCCACAAAAAGATTTCGGAATATAATGAATGAAAGACACCAAGAATTATAGTTATTTATAGTTAATTCTAATAAGTAACATTTTATGGTAGCAAACCGAGGTTGTGTGGTCGCAGAAAAACACGTATTAGAATCGTTCGCCATTTCGGAAGTGCTAAAGTGGACAATTTCGGATAGTATTCATTTCGGATAGAACATTCTTCGTATAGAAGTCGGGTTAAATACACCAATTAGTCAACATGGATGGTGGTAAGAAAGACTGTCCATCAGTGCCTAGTGACTTGCAAAACAGAATTGTGGACTTGAAATTAGAAAAAACAAAATTGAAAATTTCGTTCACAAAAACCAAGAACAGGTTACTTCAGTGCTTGGACGCCGAATTACTGAAGTAGTGGTCTTCTTATTGAGATGGTCTTAATTTCCGGGGTTTCTAATGTGGGGTTTTACTGTACTTCATTTTCAGATGCGGTTAATATTCGCTTTACTGCTATACATTGTCTGTAAATGACTGAACAGTATGCAACTTTGCCGAAATTTTGGACCTATCAATACATTTTAGGACCAGGCCTGAAGGTTATAAAGCTGAGATTGGAAACCAAGCTGAGATTCGCGAGTATCAGCATAAGCTGGACGTTATCGAAGATTCGTTAGTGGACTTATTAGCAACTTTATCAAAACCCGTGTAAAACACATTATCTTACTTTACGGTCTTTCTTCTGTAAAAAAGGTGGAAAAATGCATATCAAGAATAGTGCGTTAAAATCCGTAATTTCAACGATCTTTTACGTAATTGGTGAAAAATTCGGTTTATCGCAGGAAGACTGTAACGTAAAATTCCGTAAATTAATTAATCTAATTAACAGTGATTAATTTTTATGCCATTGCAAAAAAATATCATTTTTAAGTATGACACCACAAACAATTAACAAAAATGAGAACCCGAGGGGTTACCGCCTTGGAACGGTTAGTGGTAAATCAAATTGCCACTGGGGGTTTAAACCCGGTTCCAGGGTGCACCAACCTCACACTTGCCCCCAACAGGTTCTCATATTACAAAACAAATACAAGTTGTCTCGGTGAAAAGACTCCAACCCACTTATTGGCTCAACAATGTTGCATGCAAAAGCACACAAACATATAAAACATAAGAATCTAATAGCATTGTAAAGTAAAAGAGCGGGTACTCAATGATCTTACCGAGACCAGAGCTCCTGGAGTAAAATCAGCAATAACACGATGACAGGGATAAAAGAAACTAATCGAGCTTCTAGGTTCTTTTAAGAAAAGATTTCCCCATAAACCTTCATAAACTCTTAAACCCCTGCCACCGTCGTGCAACCAAAGAGGTAACCATAATGATCAACTGTAGAAGGGTTAATCACCAGGCATGCAGAGCGCTGTAAAATATCATGTTGGTAACCTTTCTTTTTAAATTTACAGATGGTTTTTACGAATAACCGGGAGAAGTTAACATTGCCCTTTATCTTCTTGAGTTTATAAATTAAATCTCCATAAAAAACTGGCTGTGAAATACCATGTTGCAATAGTGATTTTAAACTGCACCTGTAGACCTGGAGGTCAAACAGCACCGAGCCACCTGATATTTCACCAGTTCAATAGATTAGTTTTCGGAGTGAATTCATCACCATTCTTGGCACAGTTAGTAGCCCAGGAAAATGTCTTGAAGTTTGCAAAGCAGTATTCGTTAGCTTATACAACAGTTTTTAAGTCCACGTATATGGATGATGGGATGGATTCAATGAAAACAGATGAAGAAGCAATAGAACTGTATCGCCAATTATCAGAGCTTTGGGGTAAAGCAGGGATGGTCCCAAGAAAATGGTTATCTAACTCTACCAAAGTTCTTGAGAATATACCACAAGACAAACGTGCTCCGGAGGTTTCGAAGATTAGCTTGACCGAAGGAATTCTTCCAAAAACAAAAACTCTTGGAGTCATCTGGTCACCAGAAAGTGATGAGTTTGGTTTCAAATCAACATGTAGTCTCACTGATACCAAGTCACAGACTTTCACAAAGAGGTTCTTTCTTAAGAAGATAGCATCATTGTTTGATCTATTAGATTTCCTAGCACCTTTCTGCATTCAAGGAAAGATAATTATGCAAAAAGTCTGGATTAGTGGACTTGACTGGGATGAAAAAGTTAATGCCAAAGAAGCTGAATCCGTGAATGGTTTTCAGAACTTGAATGCATGAAAACAGTTACAGTTCATGATGCATTCAAAAAGAAGCATGCAATGATTGTTGTCATACTTTAAATTTACACACATTTGTGGATGCGTCGTCTGCAGCATATGGAACAGTAGTTTATGCAAGACATAGTTGCAGAAGTGGAAAGATTTCGGTACGCTTTGTTGCAGCAAAAAGCAGAGTAGCCCTCTTAACAGCCATAAGTATACCACGTCAAGAATTGATGGCAGCTGTATTAGGTCTTCGTTTGACCCTCTCAATTTGCCGAACACTAGAAATTGACATAAACAATGTAACATTTTTGTCTGATAGCATGAACGTATTACACTGGATCAGAAATCAAAGTCGTCAATTCAAGACTTTTGTAGCCAATAGAGTTGGTGAGATACAGCAGCATACTAGCCCAAGTCAGTGGCAAAAAGTACCGACTGAGGAAAATCCAGCAGATTATGTTTCTAGAGGAACAACTGTTAAAGCCCTGGCGAAAGATACGCTTTGGTGGGAAAGCCCGTCATTTCTTTGTAAAGAAGAGAGCGAATGGCCAAAGACAGAGTTGAAGGGACATTTGAGCAATGATCTACAAGAGAAGAAACAAGATGCACAATCTACTTACCAAGTTTCAGACGGTAACAACAACATCGCAAACACAGATGATACTTGGCGATTAGATCCTTCAAATTATTCCAAGTGGTCTCGATTAGTGAGAGTTACGGCGTGGATGTATCGTTTCATCAATAATTGCCGCAACACTGATAAAAAGATGATAGGTCCATTAACTGCAGATGAACTTCAGGACAGTGAACCTTACCATATCAAGCATTTTCAGCAGGAAGTATTTGCAGAAGAAATAAGGTTGCTTAACAAAGCAAAGCCCATTTCGTCATCAAGCTAGTTGATAAGTTTGAATCCCAAAATTGATCAAGATGGACTGTTGCGTGCTGATGGTCGCCTTAAGTATGCAGAATTTCTACCGTTCGAAGTTCGTTATCCAGTCATTCTGCCACGAAAAGCAGCAGTTACAAGACTGATTGTGAAACATTTCCATGATGACTGTAATAAAATAACCATAGTGGGACAAACTTTACCATGAATGCATTGTCATGTCGTTACTGGATCATTCATGCTAGAGAAGAAATTCGTGATGTCGAGAGATGTTGCACTGAGTGTCGAAGACGTACAGCGAAACCATCAAGTCAAATTATGGGTCCGATACCAAGTATTCGCCTCTCTATGCCATTGAGAGCATTCGCACACACATCTGTTGATTTCGGTGGTCCTTTCATAACAGTACAAGGTCGAGGGAACCGACGAAAAAAGCGGTATCTTTGTCTTTTTACATGCTTAGCTTCGCGTGCTGTACATCTAGAAATCGCATTCGGACGTGATACTAGCTCTTTCCTAAATGCCTTCTTTAGAATGATAAACAGAAGAGGATTACCAGTCAACATGTTGTCAGACAATGGTTTGAACTTTGTCGGAGATGAAAAAGAACTAAAAGAACTAGTAAGACAGTTAGACAAACATGAAATTGTAACGAGAACAGCCGATAAGGGAATTAGTTGGCAGTTTAACCCGCCATATGCTCCACATTGTGGTGGAGTACACGAGATTATGATAAAGGCAGCCAAACGTGCTATCTATGCTATTCTTCTCGGTGCTGATGTTAATGATGAAGAACTGATGACTGCCTTTACTGGAGCTGAAGCATTGATAAATTCAAGACCGTTGACTTATCAGTCGTCACATCCTTCTGACGTAACGCCTCTTACGCCTTATCACTTCCTTTTCGGTCAAGTTGGAGGTGAATTTGCGCCCCAGTCTGTAGATACAGAAAACTATCACCCAGTTAAACGATGGAGAAGGATACAAGAGCTTGTAAGACATTTCTGGGAAAGATGGTTAAAAGAGTGGCTTCCAAGTCTTACTTCAAGGAAAAAGTGGCATTCTGATCGTCGGGATTTCGTCAATGACATTGTGTTAGTAGTATCACCAGAAACTCCACGAGGACATTGGCCGTTAGGTCGCATAACAGAAGTCTTCAAGGGAAGAGATCGACATGTTCGAGCAGCAAGAATTCGAGTTGGAAAAAACGAAACCATTCGATAAATAACAAGACTCTGTCCATTAGAAATTAACGCTGATAGTGATTTAAGTGTTCTTAAATAAAGCAGCTGTGTTAAAAGGGAATAATAATCCCTTAGCTGCTAATAGAAATTTTCAGTGTTAATGTTATTTTAAACAGCGGTGTTAAAAGGGCATAATAATCCCTTCGCTGTTAAAAAAGTGCTAAAATACAACCAAGAAGAATGAAAATTGTTGTTGAGTAACTTTGTAACATTCGCCAAGAGGAACAAGGAATGTTCTAAAAAGACTATAAGAAGACCTTAGAAGAAACTTAAAAAAACAACAACAAATAAACATTGTACTAGAAACATTTAACTAAATTTGGTTTAGTGCAGTATTACATGAACAGTTTAAGAATTCTCAATTGAACTGTGTATACATGTAGTAATTTGATATTAGGAAACATCAAAGAGAGGGGATGTTGTATAGGGTTCCGCATTGACCGAGCCGGTCAAAAAAAGAGAATAGTTCGATTAGGTTAGAAAATATAGTATTTTGATAAAATACGCGTGGTTCCACAAAAAGATTTCGGAATAAAAAGAATAAAAGACACCAAGAATTATAGTTATTTATAGTTAATTCTAATAAGTAACAATCTTCTTACTGAAATGATTTCATTTTAACATATTTCTAAGTTTGCACAAGGTAACTATTGTGCTTGCAACATTTTTATAAACTTTTCATCAGATCTCGTGGTAAACGCAGAACCCAGCTTACTTAAACACGCCTTTGGACGCAATAGTACAGTTAAAGATGCGTGTCGCCGTATGATATGTCTTTTTCATTTCCAGCTGGCAGGTCGACAGTCTAAAACAATTTTCACAAGACAAAAACAGCGTTCCATACTAATGTCCTAATTACAAGCCTCGTTTTGGAGTTTCCGGTTTTTTAACGAACAGTGTCTTCAGAAGTACTTATCGTATTTGCGAAATCAGAGCGTCTGAATGATTGAGACTATGTATGGAATGGTATGTTATGATAAGGTATTTTAAACAGTATGGTATAATAAGGCCAAATTGGGTTAAAACCTACTAATTTGTTTTCGATAAGACGATTTGCTTATAAGCTCTGTGGCTTCCCAGGGGTTTCCTTCGAAACAGCTTTTGTAGAAGTCATTTTTAGGAATCGTCAGTTACATTTGGTTAAACAAATCCATGTTTGTCTTAAAGAAGATTATTTTGTAGTTTGCTAAAAAAGCCCTAACGTTGAGTCGTTACCGCACCAAGATACTCTTAAAACATGTAACCCTCTCTCCCACCGCCACACACTACTCAACACTTCTACTAAAGTATGTTAAGGTCATCTGTATTATACATTAGCTAAAGCATTATTAATATAAGAAGAAAACTAGCATGTTAAAAGAGGGATACGTTTCAAAATAAAAAAAGAGAAGTATCATACTTGGCAAAAACAATTATATACTGGCGAACAAGTATACTAAGAAACAAAGCTGTAAATATAAAAGTTATGAGAATACATGCAAACTTAACGTTAGGTTTTATGTCACAAATTTTAAGATAAAAAGGGAATAAATTTAAAAAAATCAATGTAGAGCTATTGGCATTTGTATTTCAACATGAGGTATGATAATAGAGTAATGTACAAAGATTACACGTATTAGAAGCATGAAAATTATGAGCTTTAACCATCTTCCAGCTTGCACGCAATTTTAACCTTACATTCTAAGTCGAAAAGGGACCATAATTTAATTAAAATTAAAGGAAGAATTATGGTCCTTTGAAATTCAAAGCTTTAGGATATATTAAGAAGTTTGCAATTTAGGAGTTTATAAACGCAAAATTTAACCGGAAATTGTAATTCGAAAAGGTCATAATGTGATCAGAATTAAAGAGAGCTATGGTTCTTTGCATATACACTCTGGTCATGATGATAAACGAGTGTATCAAGTTTCAAAGCTATAGTTCAAGACGTTTCAAAGTAATGAGCATGTTCAAGTATTCACGCAAACTTTAAACTTAAATTCTAAGTTATTAAGGGCGATCATTTGACCAAATTGAGTGTAAAAGTGATGGTTCTTGGCATACATACTCAGAATATAATGATGGCCAAGTATGTCAAGTGTAAAAGCTGTTACTATAGTATGTAAGTTATGAGTATGTACACAAGCTTTCGCCTGAAATTTTAAGTCGAAAATAGATAGTTTTGGTTATTGGCATACAGACTCGGGATATGATAGTGAATAAGTGTGCCAAGTTTAAAAAAGCTGTAAATATAGTAGTTTGTAGGATATAAGAAATATGCAAACTTTAACCAACGCGGGATGGCGACGCCGACGAAAAGTGAGTTTCATGTAGAATAGCTCAACATATTATTCGAATCGTCGAGCGAACTAAAAATTAACTGCGGAGAACATACCAACTTTTGTTTTGTTCAATAACATCACATAACTTTGAAACGAAATGCGATGCTGTTTAATATTGAGATCATACGACATAACATATTAAAACAAAATTAAAGTGTTTTTAAGAAAGATGTCAGCAAGATTTGAACGACAATACTAAGGCTGTTCAATATATTCAAGGAATGTTTCTGTAACTCTTTTATTTACAATTATTTTCTTCCTATTTTTACTTTTGTTTTGTTTTAACGTAATACGTATACAGTCATGTACATTGTTTAAAGATCAAAGAACGTTCTTAATAAACGCCCGAAATACTCGTCACACTAGTAATCAATGTCTTGCTTGTTGCCAGGCTCCATTTTTTCTTCATACATTATCTTCATTATTAATGCAAAACATCAATTTCATGAAAATAAAAAAAATGACGCGAACATAAGAGACGCTCAAGTGAAGTCATAATGCCATCTTCATAAAAAGTCGTTGTCATTACAATTATCGTTACAGAAACATTTTCGCCGATACTAAGCATTATTTCGTCGTTATGACGTCTTCAAAAGACGAATAATTACCTGCAGTTGTGATGTTTTGTGTTGGGTTGGTAAATTGCCAATGGAGATTATAAATATGATTGAGGAGTCAGCTTCTAGAGTTTCATGCAGCAAATCATTTGTAAACAAGTGGAATGAACGGTTTTCGAATGGAAATGTGAAATATGCAAATCAAGAATCGCCACATTCAGAAAAACCGCCTCCCCACACAGCCAAGAAGAAGTAGAAAAAAAATATCAGCCTCAAAAAAGATACCAAACAACAGTAGACAAAAATGAGAACCCGATGGGTTACGGTCAGTGGAAAATCAAAATGCTACTGGGGGTGGGGGGGGGGGGGTTAAACAGGTCCTAGGACGCACCAACCCCACATTTGCACCAACAGGTTCTTAAATCAACAAACAAGTACAAGTGATCTTGGTGAAATAACTCCAACTCACCAATCAGCTTAACAATGTTGCATGCCAAAGTACACAAACATATAAACCAAAAGAAGGTTATAGCATTGCAAGCCAAAGGGGCGAGTATTAGATGATTTTACCGAGACCAGAGCCCCTAGAGACAAATTAGCAAGAACACGATGACAGGGATAAAAAAAAACACTAAGGTACCTCGAGGTGTTGTTACAGGCTAAGTATTGTCATCTTGATGTCCGGTAGAAAGAGATAACCTAAAATCTCAGTACACATTGGAATTCCTATTACTTGTTTATAAAAGAAGTACCAACTCTCACATAAATATTATCCAAATAAATGTCAGCCCAGGACAAGGTCTTGACAGGTCCATAAGGTAAAATTATAATAAGAACCATCTGTAAAAATGACCTTTGTTCATTACAAGCGATTAAGGCTTTATTTTCTCTAGCAATAGATGAAAAGGGAACTTTGAAGACCCTCGACCACGACAAATATGAAAATATTGCAGGCTCGGTTTGATTGAGCCTGTTCATGGTCAGTAATGGAAATGCTTTTTACTGCCCATGCCGCCTAGCCCCGGGTTGAGCGCAACTCAATATTTACACCAATAAACAGTACAATTGTGATCCATCCCAAACGATGGTATGCATATAGCGTTGCACATGGAACCTTCAATGCGGTATTTTCAGATTAATACCATTCCATGTTCAGCGGCGTATGGTCCCCAGATAAAAGAGTTGGTTTGCCCTAAACGAAGAAGCAATGGGCGAAACTTAACATAATAGAATTTTGTGAGGGGATCTTAGAATATAAATCCTGCATATCGTAGAAAATGCCAAAGGCAAAATTTAAAAAAGCAGGAAGTATATCTCTGGGGGTGATTGAACAATATCCAAATTTATATTGGTTGGGATATTGAAACCACCCACCTTTAAACTGGCCGAAATATTAAAAAACAAAAAGTAAATTTAGAACTACTATTAACATAGTACATAGTACATAAATATCCATCTACCATGCTTGACATAAGTCTGTTGAGATTTGAAGTTTTAGAACATCCGCCAAATTCGCATGATCTCCTTCCTTTGGACTTCCTGGTATTCCCGAAATCAAAGCCTGTCTTCGCGGGAGGAAATTCGACACGAGGGATGCGATTACTATATCATTTGCGCGTGACTTTTACATAGATACGTTCAACATGTGGGAGTATAGACATTAGAAATATGTTAGCAATAGCGGCGATTACGTTGAGAAAGTGCGTTGACGGTGATTCATATTTGGAGACCGGCAATGTATGTTTCATTGTGTAAGTTAAATATATGTAAACCAGTTTATGTACTAGTGTTTTTATTGAAAATAACAGAATCTGATAAAAAGGTGTTGTTTCATATCTAGTGAAAAAGTCGGTAAGATCGGTAAATGTTTTATCATTTTTACAATGCAGTTCCAAGAATATATCGAACAGCCATCGAAAAAGCGTGATTCTTTTTTAAAACTCACAGTTTAAGCAAATCACTCTAGACAACAACATACATGCACAGATAAAAGGAATTGCAAATAAAAAAAATAAAATTACACTTCTTCTTCCGGATATTTCACTTGCCGGTTTATGGCGAAACAGTTTTTGCTTGGTGGCCCCATTTGTCTTTTATGACGTCACAAGCCACATTAAACATCATGTTGATAAAAGGAATAGTTTCATGTATCTTTGTACGAAATGTTTTATACTTCTTACATCAACAGCTATTTCCCTTACCTTAATGTCAACTACAATCTGACATAATTTGATGCTTTTTCGGCGTTAGCTGTCTAAGCTCACTTTTGACGTAGTCTTTCGACCAATGAAATGGTGTAAATAATACTCGTATTCTATTATTATGGAGAGGGAAAATGAAATAAACTATTTCGATTGGAAGCTATTTACACCAGAGAGGCATCTAGCAGGGTGGAGAGGTATCTAGTGGGATTTTTATTATTATGCAGTAGAAAAATCAAATAGATTATTTCGATTGGTTGTTAGTGGATGTTGTTTTGGAGAAAAAAATATTTACGATTTAAATAACCAGTTAAGTCAATATTGATGGCTTAAATACAATTTTATATGGAATATTCTTGGGTGTTAGGTAAAAACTTGCGTACAGTGCACAGTGTAAAACGAAAAGGACAAGTAGATATTTCTAGTTCTTACTGGTTCCTTTCTAGTTCCTTTGATACTGATTGTTAATTTCAAGTTCAAAATACAAGTTCATTGTAGTGTAGTGGTTAACACTCTCGCCTCGCAAGCGTGAGGCCCCGGGTCCAATACTCAGTACTGACGGGGTTTTTAAGTTAATTTACGTAAAAGTTGGTAGATTTCGCTCTTGTAACAGGATGTTTTTATTTATTTATATTAAATTTCAATGATATTTTTTCATCTGGAGTTCTAACTCTACAAGAGGTATTTTATTGAAACTGAATAAATGTAGATCAAGACTTAATGTAATGCATTGCTTCTTATTGTTATCACTGTATGAAATTGTAGCAACAGCTTCAACATTTTTTTGAAAGACAATATAATGAATTTATAAGTTGTCATGATTCGGTCGCTTAATCTCTTGGTCATACTAAGAAGGCAGGGAGGGTTCGTCAACAGCTATAACAAGTAAAATAAACTAACTTAACTGTGTCTGCTTCGCCTCTCTGTATTTCTTTCTTTCTTATATACATGTATATATAAATCTTTTCCATCAACGCCGTTTATCTTATTATTTCTTGTTTAATTATGTACTCAATCTAACAAGATATAGCAGTCAAACCAATTTACGGAACCATAACTCTAGTTCGAGCCATTATCCGACTGCTAATTTCCTTAAGCAAGAAGTTAAGCCTTCATTGCTTCTCTCCTCCCAAGTGCATAAATGGGTACCTGTGAGAAATATAAGCCAATGTACCGTGGCTGCCTACGGCGGCGACTGTTATACGGCGGCGACTGTTAAGTGACGACTTATTTATCCAGTGATCGGGGGGAAAATATGATAGTCGGTTGAATACATTAATTACAGATTATAAACCCATACCTTTACCTTTACATCAGCAAAGTGTAGCCGATTCGGAGATATAATTTGATTGACTTAATAGGCTAAATAAGCCGGGAAAAGCCCTCCCTTGTCCTTAAATGGTTGTGATTTTAGCTTATTTACAGTTCAACCTACTTTCTCAGCCAATCAAAAGCCTGCATTTCATTCAAATACAAGAAATTTAATGGCATGATTTGGGTTTCCCATTACTTCATGTTAAGTCTGACCAATTTAATGCTTAAATCTGGCAGATTTAATGGATAAATGCATCAGATGTACTTCGGTTTTATACACTCAGTAATAGAAACTATACCGCTTAATTTCTTGGAATTAAATGAAAAGCTTTACAAAGTTATATTTTGTATTTCAAAAATATCGCTGAAAATTTTGATAAACAATTTCAAGTTATTAGCACAGATTCATAATTTTAACACTTTTAAACATCCGTTACAAACTTACAAACTGTTTTATTTTAACAAGTGTTTTTTTTTACTGAAATTGAAATGCATAGCTCGCATAGCTAATGCAAAGATACAAATTAGAGTTCCCAGTGAAACTAATACAGTAAAAATAATAATTCATATCTCAACTACCCACTTGTTTTCAGAATACGATGAAATTTAGCATGTTTTGAATTACATGTAGTTTAATGTTAGTTTAATATTGTATATATTTTCTTTTTATAAAAATGTACTTTCAATCATAAGAAAGTATTAATAAATAATTATAGCGAGCTCTAGCTCGGGTCGCGAAGCGACCCGAGCGTTAAGCTCGTCTTAAGGTCGCAGGAATGCCCATTCACTAAGGAGAAAAAAGGTTGTCCACTTCGTTTGCGCTGGTTTCCGGTTGTGCACAGCATAAGGCAATGTAAACACGGGAAAAAACCTGACCGGTAAAAACTTACGGCAAAGTATTGTTTTTACAAATTTTGTTTTTGACTTTTTTTTATAAATTGCTAATGGCAAAATATCTTTAAAAATTAAAACTTATTATTCGGTAGCATTGTTATCGGACTAGCATTTTGGAAAGCTAAAAAACTAAATCGTCTGTTTAGAGAGTAGGTTGTCGTTCGTTGTAACCAATAGCAATACTAGCAATCGGCCATTTCCAGAAATTAGACTGAAGAAGTCAAGTTGAAAAATACTGAATGGTAGCTTGTCAGTGGATTATTAGGCCTTTAAATTCAAAGGAGCATAAGGCCCATCGACGGAACAATCAGATGCATGGAGTTTTTCTTGAAAACAATATGTAAGGCTGGTGAGAACCAACTTTTATGTGAAGTTGAATTGTGAATTGGACCTCGCAATGTCACTCAGTCACATTGTGAGACACACTGAGCTTAGCGTAGACCAGCGCCACAATTCAGTTTTGTATAAGAGTTTTTGTCACTGGTCATGTTCGTCATTCAGACATGTGAGCTCATGGCAGTCGAAGATATTGTTTGTGAGAGTACTGAACACGAGGTATGAGATTTCTTTTATTTATTCTTATAAAACACATGGCACAAGAGCAAATCTACACCACAGGGGCGTTGAAGACTGACCCTGTTTTCTAAAAAAAAAGGAAACTTGCCACCGCCCCTCACCCCTAAAAAAATGAGGGTCTACACTGGGTCTACACTGCATAAACATAATGTTTATTGTTTTGGTTGATATATTGGGATCGTTATCAGTCTATTCACACCAAATTTATGATCAAATACCATGGAATCGGTATATGGATTACAGTCAGTAGGCCACAAACATGTCAAATGAGCCAACTTTATTTTGAAAAAGCTCAAATAGGCCTCAAAAATAGGCCACATTTTTATTTTATTTATAAAGTTTTTAGCATCATTGTGTTAATATGTTCTATGTCAGTTTATGATGTTTTATAAAATATTTTTCATGAACAAGCTGCTTCATAGATTGGACATTTTGTACAAAGCAACATGTACTTTTTCCAGATTTTTGTCCAGGACTATCATGACTAAACAGGTGGGAAAACAATTAACAAAATGTTGCAACAAAAGAAAAAAGGTCATTTAGATCTACATGTCAATTTGCTCTTTTGATCAATGACCTTAGTCTACAAAAGTCACTCTGTCTACACTAGCACAGAATCAAATATTGATGGTTGCAACATAAGCTGTGTATTTTTCATTGTCCAACATAGAAATTGGTTTAGAAATAAAATTATTTATTTATTAAATATGACACCTTTGACTGCATTAGCACCTCTTACTTTTACTGCAAGTGATGTAAATTGTGATCTTATATACCGGTAACGGTGTGACACCCAGACAAAACTGATTGAATCAACAGCTTGGGTAGGTGTAGAGAAGAGATTATGACTGTAACATAAATTACTTTACTTTATGATGACAGTCCAATTTTTGTAAGCAAAAATGACAATCAGATGATGTTTTAATTTGTTCTTGGGTTTCAGGATGACAAGCACAATTTTAGATATCAATTAAGCAATGATACTATTTTTTAAAAGCTTGTGTAAATCAAAAAATCAAAACTAACTCTTTACAGTGATTGCCATATACAATAGACTTACAAGTACTGCCTGAATTGACTTGTGGCCTATTTGACATGGTACCTCCAGAAACAATTTATGTTTTTTTTATATTTTGGCCAAATACATGACAGATTGTCCTAAATGTATGAAATTTCAGGTTTTGTAAATTGTATAGACAATAATTTTCTCAAAGTAACTACTGAGTATTACCTTTTTAATTTTAATACACAGTACTGTAGTATGAGATTTTAAATAAAAAGGAAATTTACCCTTTTACTCTACAGACATGTCTTTTTACCCGTGTGAGACCGGTTTAGATCCTGATTAACTGGCACATCTAATCAGGATCTGCACTGTTCACTTTTTGGTCAGAAATAACCTAATGATTTAAACGAGTGAACATTGCAGATCCTGATCAGACATCATGGATGTGCTGGCTGATCTGAATCTACACAGTTTTTCCATGTCATAAAGGTGTTTACATGGAGGAAAGGATTAATCTCCAATATATTATCATCAGTTAGGACCAAAAAGTTTGACCAGAAAGCAGAATACATGTGTACCAAGAATAGCATCAAATATCAAGTTAATGCTCATTTTGGGAATTAAAAGTGTTCTATTATTACCATATTTTCTGTCATGTGCACATTTCAACATGATTTCATAATCAAAATGTGTATGTGAGGTACATGTATAATCAAATACACTATTTACAAGGTGTCTGCTTTGTTTTGTTTTATTTTTGCAAATTTTGTTAAATATTCATGGTATCACTAAATTTGCTCAGCATCAAAAGTTGTGTTTTAGAAAATAAAAAAATCAGAGCTTTCATAATCATTTAAATTGTTGAAAAAAGTAGATTGCTGTGAAGAGGAAGAGAACCATTTCTTGCCATGTCAGTGGGGTTTTTGGCCTCTTTAAATACATGTAAAAATCTGAATATACCGGTAATTGGATCTGCTTAAGCTGGACTTTAACACAAAAAACTGGAAATTGCACTCATAATAAAAACAATGATTTTTTTTTCTTTTGTATGTTTATGTTTCAGCAATGTAACAGTAGAGAAGTTTACATTTTTTAATATATGGTACTTTTTAAAGAGAAATTTACCTACCATATTTTAAAGTAGTTGTGCCTAAATTTCTGCGACGAAAAATACAAAATCAAGAAAATACCAACTGGAATGAGCTTCAGAATTTTGAAATTCACATTTTCCAGTATATATATTCCATTTATAAAATACTTACCAGACAGAGATCCAAAAGTGGTTATGAATAATGGCATGTTTATGTGTTCATGGGTTTACATTTTTTTGCAAACAATCTCTTAAAATTGTTATTATACATTTAAAAAAATGGACCAACAACATTTTTAATGCATGATTTGATTGGCAAGCGCAATTCATTTATGTAATGAAAATAGATATAAAAAAGCATTTTGTTTCAAATCAGTTACTAAGACCTGTAAAGGAGTGTTACATATGGATAATCAGACTACATGATATTGTACATGTTTATGTTTAATTGATTGAGATTATTTCATCTATTTTGGCCCAATAGATGAACTATTTTTCAACTTAAATAAGTAATTCTATCATGCACATTTAAGTAACTTGGCTCAAATATGAACCATATTGTCACCAAATATGTACCATATTGTCATAATATTTTTCACACAGCATCTATAGCTTCAAATTACTTTTGTTAATAACTGAAAATTTCTATGGCATTGTCATTCCTGGAGATATTTTCAAATGACTGCACAAATATGCCCCAAAATCTAGGTGATGTATCACACTACATATTGAAGTCTCAATGTGGTGTTAATGTGATGTACATGTATATTAAAACAGTACTTTTAAGGTCTATATTATAACTTTATTCATTTACATGCATATATTTTTTTTTGAATAGCATGGAACAATTTTGTGCAATTGCAAGTTACAATTGCAAGTGTAATCAAGGTAACATTTTGAAAAATTTTTTTTTTTCAGACAATAATATATTAATTTTCATGCACATGTGCCAATGTAATATTTTCATGTATCAATGAAGAATTTATCAATATTCAATATTGCATTAAGTGAGGTAATGGAACACATTTGGGTTGTTAATTTAAGCATGTAGCCTTTGTGTTTACACATTAAAACCCAAATGTTTAGTAAAAGTCAGATTGCCAGTTGTCCAGATGAAGACTTAAATTCTTTCCAAAAATCATATAATTTTATCGTGCATGAGTAAGCTAACAAATGTTATAAACAAATTATTTTTTAATATAAATCATTATCTGAGATTAATAAAGCTAGAGCTCGATAAGAGGCAGTGCCTTAGTTCATATTAAAAATCCGTTTTCAATGAAGTATTATGATTTACACAAATCTTGTGTGCTTATTGCTTACTGTTAAGTTGAGCTTAATTCTGCAGTTTCTCACAAATGTAAGAACATGATTAAGAAAAATGTATCATCTGTTAAACAGAAATCCATGTTTACACAAAATAAAATGAAGCCTGAGTGAGCTTCGGAATTTCCTTGTCAGGGTAGGGTTGTTAATTCAACAGTGGTCTTTTGTTTTGAATCACTAAAGCCTGCAGACAGGACACTGATCCATTGATAACAGTACCATAAAAATTAGGAAAATGATCTGGAACAGGATGTGTTTCCTGAGAATAGATCTTTTTCTAACAACTTGTCGATAATGGCAAAATAATGGGTAAGTTGAACTGTAAGAAGGTTATAGTTCAGAATTAGAAAATTTAACACTTCGTTCGGTCGAATTTAATTTGTTAAATTTTCAAATTCTGAACTATAACCTATACCAAGATATCCTTTATCTATTTAAGGTTTCACTAATATTTAATGCAAAACGTAACACACCCAACACTTGTTCCACTAGCCGAGTGATTTAACACGCAGTCAATAGAATACTTTGAAGTGCAGTGATCGCAACGCTGTTATAGGCTGTAGATTCGAAACATGTTTTAACATTATTTTGTTTTTACTGATTACTAAATTATTATTTCCGCAATACAATAAATCGAATCAAAATACATTCAATACTCAGAGTATCCCAAACTTTGGGCAATGCTTCGGTACAACCTTGTTTACGTCTGGTAAGCATTACCGTCGGGTTGAGATATCTTGATCTTCGCCGAATACCAATGAAATAAATATTCTCTTTATATACCATTAATGAAATACAATAATAAAAACTGTTGTTCATAGATTGTATTAGTTTATTATTTTGTTTAGAGTGTTATTTATAAAAAAAGACACTTTGGACACTAACCAATTAGTTTGATCAAAATTGTGAATAACTTTCAGAAAAAATGTTTTCAGTATTTACTTGTAAACGTTAACAATGTAAACAACTATTGCTTTTCGTTTTAAATAAGAGATCTTAAATATTCACCTTTGACTTAAATTCTTAGTGTATAAATAAAACTGACGTTCTATGACGTTTAAAATTGTAACCTTGAAAAATAAAGACAAAAATGTTACCGCAACAGCCACAGGTCTTTGGACACAATTTAGTGATGTTAACTTTGTCACAAGCTTGGCTTGTAAAGGTCATTCGTGAACAGAAATCAGCTTCTTCCGGGCAAAGTGAAACTCCGGCATCTGCAAATTATATCACAATGTGACATGTAGTAATACATTTTATGTGATATTATTATGTGTTAGATCCTTTTAAGATTAGTATGTTGATACATTTGTATTCGTAAAAGTAAACGATAATCCTATACGATATTAATCCTATATTCACTCTCTAATACAAAATTTCACGTTCTTAAAATTTATATGAATACAGTTGTCTTATTTTTAATTTAGGCAATAAAGTGTTACGTGTTAAAATATCCAGGCAAAGGCCTTTGAAAAATTATCGTTTAAACTTGTAGAAACATATACAAGAAATATGCACAACTTATGTAAACGTTTCTAATGCTGATAGAGTTAAAAGAAGTATTGTGTATAGGATGCATCCATATTAATATGATTTAGTTTACTTACTGTATTGCGAACACCGTGTCCAGTTGAAAAGGTCTAAACAATACAGAAAATAAATTTTAATAGTTAACACATCGGAGAAAAAACAACCATACTGCCGAAAATCATATATGATGAAATAACATGCTTATAACACACCCAATTACAGTGAAATATGACACCAAAACAACTATTATATCAAATGTGAATCCACGGATTTATGCCTTTATACGGTCAATAGTGAACGATATTTAATATTTGTCCCACTTCTACGGTCCCCATCCACTTAAGGTATTTCTCTACTGACGTAATTACGTCGACTGCGCAGAATTTCGCGCAACAGATTATGAACGTCGCAAACGAAACGGCGATCTCTAAAATTATCTTTCAAACATCTGGAGTCCAATCAGAAATACTTTAAACCATTTATCCAATAAATCATAATACTCGATCTGTTTGATTTTGTTTGTTTCGCTTACAAATTCTTTTGCGACATCCCGATTTACCCAAGATTTACCTCCCTTCGCAAGATACTACTTTTCGGTACTGTAAACAAAAAATGTGTTGGACTGATAAAATTTCCATTTTCTAAGGAGTTTAAGGAATTCTAATGTTTGTACGAGCTGAATAAATCAAAAACCGCATATGGCGAGTGCTACGACATGGCCTGCAAATGTGGATTATGCTGATCGTAAGTACAGGATCCGGTTTTATTGGTCGAAATTTTTGAATTTGCCAACAATGGCAAAAAATGTGATAAACTGCTAATTATAGCTGTGCAATCGATCATGCAGGTTGCCTAAGAAAGCTAAACGTACAGTACTGCACATTTAACAATATTTTTTCAAAGATTTGCCATAGAAATATTTTTGGTTGGCTAGATAAAATGGTCAATGACTGTAGACCTACTGTAGACTCACAAGTGAGATGTCCGGTAACTGGTTCTATTGAGAATTCTTAAATATTATGGAAAAGACCAAGTATGATTATAAGAAGATGTACACAGTAGAGATCCAGATCAGACTACATGCATGCATAGGCTGACCTGGATCAACACTTGTTGCACAAGGGATATACATGTTATTCAAGTTTATCTTTGGATTTGTGGGATTGGTAAAATGTTGTTGCAAAATATGTATATTCAACTGTGATTATAGTCCGGGTCAGTTCTAAAATGCAAGTATTGCAAGTAACATCAAAAACTGGATAACTATAGAACCAATGAAAAAAGTCAGCACTTTTGTTGTTTGCAGGTGCTATCAAAATATGCATTAATATTTTCCCTATAATCAAAGAATTATAAGAAAAGAATATAAGTTTACGAGAAGAAAACATGCAAATAATATGTCTAAAATGTTATCAAAACAATTTTCTTAGAACATCGCTGTATACTTATGCATAAATTATTCTCAGAATAATAATATCAGCACATCTAGATATGATTGTAAGTTTCTTTTTTTAATTTGAAGGATTTGTCTTCCTAACAACCCCATGAACTGAAGATGTTTTTGCCAGCTGTTCAGCAAAAGTCTGGCAGACATATGAGTGATGTAACTTGGGTGTTTCCTGAAAATTCCAAAAACAAACCCATACTGTCATAATGGATGATGCCTGGTCTGCCATAAAAAGGTATTTATTTTCATTTCAGTAACTTCAAAAATTATTTTATACTGGTAATTGGCTATATTTTCAGCTGAAAAAGAATCATTCTAACTTTATTCGGAGATAAAAAAATATCACAAATTATTTTTTATAATATCTGATTTTAACTTGCAATTACTTTAGGCCAAATCACTAAATCTGGATGAATGCTCTTAGGTGATACTCTAAAAATGTTAATGTAAATAATGTAAATTAATTAAAACTTAATTTGAATACATTTCAATACTTTGAATTTCCCAATTTAATAAGTTCCTCAGAAACTCAATGAACATACATGATAAGTGTTATAATGAACAATCATGTTATTATAAAAAGTTATCATTTGTAATTTTCAAAAATTATTGGCTATTAATGACTTAATTCAGACAAACATTCTGAGACCCTACTGTAGTAAAAGCTGTGAATTTTTATGGTTTTTATAATTGATGCTTTTTATTTGCTTACACAGTTTGAAATTCAATACTCAAATATTTCAACTATTATCAGGAGGGTAATCAGTGTTAAGCCATTGCCAATTTAGTAAAACTATGTTTATGTTGCCTTGAATTTCAGATATGATAGATGCAGCCTTGGGTGGTGAAGAATGTGGCTGTACCGAGGACTGATTCTCAATCAAACACATCAGGATTGCAGCAGAATCTTTTATAAAAACAGACATTTAGCCTTCTAGATCTTTCAAAAGAATGCAGTCTATGTACAAGTATTTATGAGTTTTATTTATTATTTATTTATTATTATTTATTACCATTTAAGACTCTTGTTTGGAATCTTTTTCTTTATAGGAGTGGGTGGGGTAATTCATCATCAGATAATGATAATAATTTATGCATCTGTTGGTTTTTCTTGGCACTTTGTATGAGTTTTGAGCAATGTTAGTTTGTCAGCTGTGTACTTTTAATGTTTAGAATTTATTTCTAATTTGCCATATTAAATTAACAACTGTAATCACAAATGTGTTGTTTTAATTATCAAATAAGGGGGTGGGGTAACATTTTGGTAAATAACTTTCTTAAATGATCACTGACATACTGTTTTCGTTTAATTTTTTTCATTGCCTATAAATCACCTACAACATACTGTCTTACCAGAAAAAGTTTGACACTATTTCTATATTTTTTGTTTAGTAAATTGGAAATAATCTTTAAAAAAAATGAACTATAAAATCTCAAATTTTGCTGAAATATTGAAATTATAAGAAAAAAAAAGTATGGCATACAAGGTCATTTTTACATATATTTTATCTCTTTGAACATATATTAATACAATTTTTAACTTTATGGAATATTTTGTCAAATTTATTTGGTTGCTGTGTGTTAAATTGAAAAAAGTACCATTTTTGAGGCAAATTTTGAATGAAAATTGCTTAATTTTACTATATAAACTCAAACACGTTTTGCGAAAAAGTTCAATCACTGACCTACCCTAATTTTATGACAAAACAACTTCATAAAGGTTATCGTTGATAAAAAACAAGGTTAGAAAAAAAGTTTGACACTCTGATTTCAGTAGAGAACTACCTTAAATGCTCTCAAGAACAACATAACATATAATCACATAAACAACTAAAACGTGTTTTCCAGTTTAAATCATTACTCAAACGTGAACGGAATTTTTGCATAAACGGTAGAAATTAAAATTCAAAAATCAACCTAACCAGACTCATAAAAACCAGAAAACTGTCAATCTGGATTCACAGAAGGATTCAGTGACTTGTTTGAATTCTTAAATGTTTGTAGGAAGAAGTGCTATCATGCTAATTTTGGCTTGTTAGATGGAAATTTCACAGAAACAATACGGCGCGATGGCAAATAAATTAAACATAAATCCTCGCAATCAATAGTCCTTACTTAGCACACATTGCAACATTCATGACCGTCGGAAGAACAAGCAAGAGTACTGGCTTTTAGAAACCGCGGAGAAAAATATCCGTTTAAATTCGGATGTCCAGCACAAGGTTCGAAGTGGTTGTATTGCGATGTTCCTTCAAGTTGCTGTATTCTATATATGATTCGATATGATACTACTTATTCCAGTTATACAGCTTATAATTCTGCATTCAGCATATATTTTACAAAACATACACAATTTGTAAAAGGAAATGCCTACCCCCACATATTTCTTGTTTACATTTTGTCAATTCTCTGCTCTCATTCAGGGTACTGCACTTTAAGACGCTTTCCTCCGTACAGTTCCGCGTCCGGAACATCACACATGTTCCATATTCTTCTGTTTTACACCACCAGTTACCCCATTTTCCCCATTCAATGGATGCCGCTGTTGATGACATTGGCAATTTTGTTGACGTGGTTGGTTGCATTTCTGTTGGAGTTGTTGTCGGTTGTGTTACTAGTAATTTCGATGTCGATGGTTCTGTTGTATGCATTTCTGTAGGAGTTGCTGTGGGTTGAGTTTGAGTAAATTTCGATGACGACGATTCTGGTGTAAATGGGGCATTTGTGTCTGATGAAATTGGTTCTTGCGTCGTTGTAGTTGTATACTTGGTGACAACCGGTGACCTCGGTTCTGATAAATATGTTAAAAAATCATAAATGATCATTTAAGGTGAATATCGATATCGGATTGCATTTCGAAAAGCAATATTAATTCGAAAAATGTCGTTTCCTGATGAAAACAACAAACGATCGATATTCGTAGTGTATTCTTGAAAATTTCATTTCGACAAAGTAATGAAAAAACAATCTTAGAAATGTTCATTTGTAATTATCGAATCCATTACATTTTACATTTTAATTTACGTTTCCTTTAAAGTTTTCTAAAAATCAATAAAAGCCGAGTCCTGACCACAGCATCCACACGATATAGGGCAATGGAGGAGTTTTTCTGAGCAAAGGATTTCCGGAATTTCAGCCAAATCACAATTATGCAGCTCAGTGCAGGATGAGTTTGAACGTTCTGTAAAATATAATTTATTTTGGTTCGGATTGAAAGCTTCTAAAAGCTCGGACTAGACTATAAACTAGTATTGTACATGGAATACTTAGACAAGTTAAACTATATTAAAAAAGGAAAAATGAAATGCGATTGGAAATCTTCTTCGTTAATTGTTTGTGGCGTCATATTTGAATTGACATACTTATATAAAACATGTGTTATCTCTCTCTCTCTCTTCCTCTCTTCTTTTACGCTGCGTGGGGAGGCTGTGTTTTTTTAGTGTGGCGATTCCTGATATGCATAATATATTGCTTTTTTACATATTAAACGATTTATATTAAAAATGCATAAACTATCAAAACAAATCAAAACCTTTTGCTAACCAACAAGTCAAAACTCACCAAACGAGCTGCAATCTATTTTAACTCCAAAATGATCTGCAAATAAGAGTATTACGTTCAATTTTATGTCAAGCACTACGCACAATTGTATATGGAAATCTATGTTATAGCGAGTGTATATTACGTGAAGTTATAACACCATTAGCCACTATTTTTCCTAATCACATTTAGATAAAGCATCATAACTTTATTCAGCATGAAAATACCCTAAATAATAAGTGGATAACGGTGTAGTTACAACAGATAAGAGGTACATTATATTTGAAATTCCACTCCACATTTTCTATTTGGCTAATTTATTTCAAACTTTCATAGATGACTGGACATGCTGTGTAGATTGTTGTAAAATAATTTTCTTGCAACAATTTTCGCCAGAGTTACAATACTTTTTAAAACTAGTTCTATACATTTAAAGCTTGTTTATTTAATATGTTTCAAATGCAAATCTTCTTGATATGTGACATCTAAAACTTATGTTTATGTTGATAGCTGAACATACATGTACGCATGAGGGTTCAAAGAGTTTAATTTGAAATATTTTGAAAAACAATATTAAGATGAAGGTGGTATGTTGCAATTTTTTATTCCTTAGTAATGCAAGGATAGAAACAAACATCCATTTAGAACATGCTTAAAACTTTAAGATTGAAAGTGTACTGCCTCAAATGTTATAAAGGAACAACCTACGTGGACATTCCTCATTTGTACATGGTAGTATTTGTGATGAGTTTCCATCGCAGTCATTCGATGGTAAACGGCATTGTCGAGATCTTGACATGGTACATGTTGAGTTAAGGCCAAGCTTGCAATGCCAATGCGACCAATCTCCCCAATCATTACCTGTAAATAAGAAATACAAAATATCTTGCGGTTTGTCTAGGTCTTTTGGTAAAGGAGAAGCCATTTGTAATTGCAATTATGAAATAATTTATTTCTTGACGACAAATGCATCATAACATGTACGTGTATGTCCGCTATTTGGAAAACCACTGTTTTTAATAATGCGTTTATATTGCTAATTTGCATGTTTACAAACACACAACTATATTTAAGAAACCTAACAGTACAGTTTAGATCAATGCCAAACGACGGTATGTATAAATTATGACAACATAGAACCTTCTATTCGTATTTTTAGATTAATACCGTTTAGTGTTCAGAGATTAATGGCCCCCAGAAACGAGAATAGGTTTTCCCTAAACAAACAAATGAGCGGAACTAAACATACAAACATTTGAGCGTTATTTGAAATATCGTCTGCCTAATATCAAAACCTCGTATTGTCACTTTTACAAATTTTACAGGAGCGACATTTTTTTGTCTCATACCATCAAATGCAGTTTAAATTGCACTTTATTTGAAAGGAAGTAAGTTTGTATCATACTTAAACAGTAAACACTCTTGTTCTTAAGTTTGCAAGTAGTTTAATAAAGTTGTGAAGCATACGATCTTTTGATACTTTTTTCAATTTTTTAATGCTCGTACGACATTTTGCTTGTTATTTATGTTAGTAATACAATTTTATTGCATTGTGTCGTATACGTTTTCTGTAAAACTGGTACTTTAAACAGACATTGTAACCTGTATTTTACATTTAGTAATAGTTTATTCATTGGAGTAACCACCAGAACAATATACCGTTAAAGGATTTAACATCTTTTTTTTTATAAAAACCAATTACGAATTACGAATAACACTGAAACAATCATGAATTACGAACGGTAGTACGATACTGCAAGTTACTGCAAAATAGCTATCCGGGGCGCCTTTGCTCTTTAGCATATTGAACATAACTAAATAGGCGGAGTTTGGCAAACAATATGATATTTAATAGAAAAAGAGCTGTCAGAGAAGACAGAACTCTCGACTATTCCATTTGTTTGAATAAATGCAATTTGATATTGAAAGAAAAACTATGGCCCAACATTTATGTTCAAACAGGATAAAAATTAACAAGTGAATGATAGGATAAATAATAATGTGACAAGGGGGAATGCAAAATGAACTGAAAAGGGGAATAAATATAAAATATTTTGAAGAGTTGCAGAGTTTGTTGGAAATGAAAAAGGTAATGATTTGGGACATTTATTTTCAGTTCCATATCAATCATTTAAGTAATGTTACCGAATGAAAAAAATAAAGTAAACTAATGAAAATATAGGCATAACCTTAAAATTAGTGTAGGTCTCGGTGAAAGTTATGTAGATTATGATGTTGTGTTTCAAGTTTGAAGTTGAAACCTGTATTAGTTCCAGAGTTATGGACCAAGTGCAAATAAACTTTAAGATAAAATCTAAGTGAAATAGTTTTAAAATAATTGTAGCAAAGTTATGGGTCTTGATGGTTTTGTGAAGATTATTATAATAGTGAATACATACATATATATATATATATATATATATATATATATATATATATATATATATATATATATATATATATATATATATATATATATATATATATATATATATATATATATATATATATATATATATATATATATTCAAAGTTTCAATTTTATATGTGGAGTAGTTTCAAAGTTTTGGACCAAGTGCATACTTTGGAAAACACAAAATCTGAGTGAAAGGGGGCAGATTAGAAAGTGAATTATGGGTTATCTTGACAATGGTGTATATTTTTTTTGGTGAATGTTAATTCCAAGTTTCAATGTTAATAAAGTAATATCCCAAGTAGTTTCAAAATTATGGGCCAAGTGCATATTGTTGTGAACACAAAATTAAGTGACAATGAGACATATTTTAAAAATATTTGAGTAATGGGTCTTGACAGGGGTTGGCCGAGAGGGCGACTGAGACGACTTCAGCGCCCTCGAGTTTCAAACTTCGTCTGAATTGCGCGTCAAATGGGAAAATCAAGTCGTCGAAATTTTCAGAAAATCTGCAGTACAACACTTTTTTCCACTTTCTCCTTATCAGACCGATTTCAATTATTAGAGTTATGGGTCTTGAAGTTGTTGGTTAATTTGTGGATTTGATGGTGAATTCATATAACAAGTTTCATTTTGATATATAAGTAGTTTTTAAGTTATGAAACCATGTGTATATTATCTTGAACACAAAATTTACGTGCAAAGGGGGCATATCTTGAAAAGAATTTGCATTAGGGTTATGGGTGTTGTTGGTAATGATGCACATTTTGATAGTGACTATTTATTTCAAGTTTGGTGTTATCTTAAGTAGTTTCAAAAATATGGCCCCACATTTTGCTGAACGGAGACCAACGCAAATAGTCAATCTGAAAATCTGTCAATTTCTATCAAAACCAAAACAGTTAAAGAACTGCTAAACAACAAACTAACTTAAACTCAGTCGTTGAGATATCGAATCAAATAATCAGCAAACCGTTGACCAAGTAAAATTACAACTTTAACTTTTGTACTTGTTTGTTCATTTGAGAACTTGTTATGAGCAAGTCTGAGGTTGGTTCAACCTAGATCCTGATTTAACCGCCCCGGGGCAAATTGTTTTGCTACTGATCGTTCTAAGGGGGAAACCCCAGGAATTCTCTTTTTCGTTAATGGTTTGTGGTGTCTTATTTTAATCTTCTTATAAACAGATGCTCTCTTTTCCTCTCTACTTTTTGCTGCATGGAAAGGCTGTGCTTTCTGGATGTGTTGATTCCTGATATGCATATTTCACATTTTTATAGCAGCAAATTAGCTGATTTGGATGAGCCTTTTTGCAACAATATTAACAAAACATGCTACAAATCCGACCGGTTTTCTTTTAACAATTGATTTAAGTGTAAATATTTAACGGGACAATTCAAATCCCTGTGGTAAACCAACAATGACAACGTCAAATAAAAAAGTCTGATAAAATACGAGGTTTTGAACCTATGAAATATCCACTAATTTGAATACGATATTTTAACAAATGACTATCTTGATCCTTTCCTATTGGCTTAGAGGTGCGAGATTTTGACAGATTTCGCGCTAGATTTTCTGTATTCCCGCGGTGCAAAAAAGTGATTTTCTGAAAATTTAGTAGATACGAGGTTTTGATATTAGGCCGACGATATATAGTTTTACTGTCAAACAATTATTCACTTATATAATATATGATACATTAATAACATTAGATGTTTTACTGAGAACTGCATGTTTAATATTATTTTCTTTTTCAAATTAAAGATCAATGTATGTTGAAGTTTTAATGATCAAATACTAACTTCCTTTTGAGTCATAAGTTTACACTAAATTGGACTAAGCTATGTTATAATATACATTTTACAAGCATTACGTTGTGACGTCACTTAAAAATTTCAATGTAACCTAAAGTCGATGCTCATATAATGATATTCTTTCTACAGATTTAATTATGGCGGAATGAAATAAAATATTAAAATTAAATATTTCACCTATAAGGCTATCTTCTGCGTCTTCTGTTCAAACAGCGCATAAAATAATATCACTTAAAAGTCTGCAGCCATCAGTTATTTTATCACGTATAAATTTATCTTCGGCAAGCTCTAATAATATGACAGGTCTGCAGAGTGTTCACCGTACACATTTATTTAAAACAATTTAAAAATTACATTGTCACCTTTGAATTGTAATTCTGTCATTAAATCCACAGTTAACGGCAGAACTTTTTCTGTTAACATTAATAATGATATAGACTGACATACTGATAATGTTGTTTACGTTTTAACTTGAAATTCTAATAACTGTGGAATTAGGTAGGTCAAACAGGTCGCCCCTTAAAACGTGTTTTGGACAACATTGTTCTAAAATTCGAAACAACAGCAAATTTAAAACATTTTTATACCAACATTTTAAACATTCAGGACACCGTTTACAAAATATTTCCGTTCAACCAGTAGAAAAACTAACATTTGATAGCGCTGCATCAAGAGCATTTAAATCAGGGCCAGACTCATTTCAGAACAAAAATGGATTAAAAAATTACAATCTCCATACCCACTTGGTTTAAATGATAATATTTATCAGGAAGGCAACATTATTAAAAATCCTGATTATGACGTCTTTGAATTGCTTAAATTGCGCAAAAGAAAATCGAGGTCGCACGGAAGCAGAACTAATGAAAGCATTAAAAGAAAATCACGTATTCGTTGTTCTATTAATGACCTACATATTATTTTAAAACAATCTGGAAGACACGCTATGCTATATAGGTTGGCTTCTCTTTCTATATCAAGCCATCAGGAACTGGATGAGGAAGCCGACGACATCGTAATAAGAACCCATCCATTTTACGATGTTGCTCGTCTGATTCATTGTTATATTCGGCATGTTCTCAGACCACACATTGACTTGGAATCTGACCATAAAAGACATTTCCTTAAAATTTCTTTTTCAAATAAAGGAATTACTGCCCATGAACAGGCTCAATCAAACCGAGTCTGCAGTATTTTCATATTTGTCGTGTTCGGTTGCTTTCAAAGTTCCCTTTTCATCTATTACCAATTACTTTTATTAAACAGTACATTGTGAATTAACATATGTAAATTGTTTTTCATGGAAAGTTTAAACAACCAAAATCACTATAACATTTGCTTCAGATTTGCATCCTCGATTCAGATGTTTACTTCAAGAATTGTTTATGTCAAAGGGCCGATGCGATGCTGTGCATGGAATGTAAAGTTTGGCTGCTAAATCTTACAACACAATAGAGCACACTTATGTTCAGAGCAGTTAATTTATTCAAATCAACAATACAAGAATTTCAAAACGAAAACCTTATATTCATTAAAATCAACTGCAGACCATCATTTTAATGAACATAAGATCAAAGAGGCCAATTTCCTAACGTAACTGGGATTGGGGATTTGAGAATAATAAAATGATTATGGCTAAAAATCAATAAATTTTAAAACAATGTTTCATGAAAAATGGTAATACAACAAACTTTAGCAACAGTTAGATACAGAATGTCTGTGTGCGATAAGCCTTTCCAATAAACAGTTTCGTAGTCGGTGTAAATGTTGCAAATTGCTAAGGCTAGTAATGCGCTATTATCCGGAAATCGTGATATGTCAACATATGGTGACATGATCTGTAGACAAAAAATACAATATGAATTAGATGATACTTACACATTTGAACAATAGAATTGTCCTCAAAATCTAAGGCGTTTATGGTCAACGAATAAATTATTTGAATATTTAAAATATTACATATACTTCACAACCAAATATGATTGATTCTGTCTTGAAATAAAACAGGATCGGTAATCTGATTGTTTGTTGTAGAAGTATCATTCGTAGAATAAAATCCAAGGATTTAGATGCCGGCTTCCAACAAGATGGGAATATTTATATCACAATATGGTTGCATATCCAATTTAGATTTCTTAGGTTTGACAGATTGTAATTTTGGCATAAAAGGCCAAACTCTTAATTAAACATATATAAAATGTTTTTACAAGATTTGTTTCTTGTTGACGGCTTTTGTCTCTATAACGTGTCGTAATGTTGATTAAGAATCCATTTAAGTGCTAAATCAAATACATTTGCTGGCACATCCAGTAGTTAATGGACTCCGAAATACTTAAGAATTGGGAGGTGTAGATACCTTGCAAATAGAAATTACACGATCTCAATTGGTCAAATGATATCTTCCCCTTTAAGTAATTTACAGATGACCCTGTGTGCGAGACAGTTTGACATGTTTATGGCATGCCGCCTTCAAAATCAATCGCCGCCGACATAATCACAACATGATGTCAGTAGTTGAATAGACACGCTAATCCGGAAACGAGACTCAATTAAGCGTTGAAGAGAACACTGCGACTGTCTGTTAGTTCAAGTCGTTTAGCGTTTAATGCGGGAATAATTAATTGACACTTTTAGTCAGAAACCTGATTGTTTTATAAATTATTTTCAAAAATACCATGACGCTGATGTATTATTACTAATTCAAAGAGAAAATATATTTTTCAAAAAAGAATTTTATGATAAAAAAGAAAGTTGAAGGTACATATTCCCTATTACGTTATTACAGCGAGCCATCATTTTTCCTGTAAAGCAGTCACGTGACTCGACAGGGGAGGTAACCAAATAAATTCATCGAATTATTGGAAAGGCGTATACAGTAGCACTTTTAAGAAACGCGTTGGTTCTTTTAAGCTGAATAAAACACTAATTTAAAGGCTTACTGATAATGACCATGTTCTTGTTTTACTGAATTAAAACATGACAATACAAACAAATTTACCTTTCTTTATAAGAGCTACATGTGTATTCAGTGATGTCCTCGTGCATATAATTGCCCATGCCGCCTAGCGCCTGGTTGAGCGAAACTCGATATTTACGCAAATAAAGAATACAATTTTGATCTATCCCAAACGATGGTGTGCATATGGCGGTGAACAAAGAATCTGTGCTGTGTGGCGGCTGTAAAAAGTCTCCCCTTATATTCAATCAGTGCTGTTCTTAGTAACGTCCTTTGAAGGTCGGTGAGCACGATCTTTATGTACTATATAAATAGTCCTTCTAAAATTTATTTTGTTTAATATTTCGGTCTGTTTAAAGATTGATGGTTTTAAAACTTGTATATCAATTATACTGGTTTTATCTTGTGTGAAACTAATGCAGTCTATATTTGTTGCATCTTGGTCAGTAAAAACCAATCGAGTCCAAAAGCAAATTGTGAAGCGTCTAAACAAACAGCACGGGTTCGCAAGCTGATACACATCTCGCTTCGCTCAAGGATTACAGCGATATCCTAGGAAATTAGGTCAGAGGCATTTTACAGCTGAAAAACAGGACCTTTAATTGCTGCCATATGTAATAATGTCTGATGACCAATAGGGCTACGATTTCTATGCAAGCCTTGTTCTGATTTGTAGATATTAAAGCCTTTAAATTTGACTTAAAATGCAGGAATACTTTTAAAATTGACATTAACTCTCCATTTTGCATTTAAGAAATCTGATGACAGAAATACAATATGACCAAGGTGTGCATAAATTTTGGATAATAGAAGTATACATGTAAGTAGTCTACATCAAACAACGCAAAGTATTCTATGCGATCAAGGAATTTGCATGTAAAAATCTTTCTGGCATTTTTCGAACATTTGGTAAAAAGTTTGCCTAAACATTATAAATATTGTGTTAAAATCATTATAACGAGGCAACTAAATAAAATATAATTATAACTTAAAACCCAAATTCACTAAATTAAAATCACGACACAACAGTTCAAATATTGCAGTGAGCAAAACAACCGTATTTGTCTATTTGGTCGCGTCAATCGTAATATAGGGGGGTCAAAGGATTCTAGACAGCATTTTTCAACCAAATAGCTTCTATTATCTTATTTGCACACATTGTCTTCGCGAAATAGTTATTTTATATAAATTATTATTATATTAATATATAGATAAAAATATCCAGTTTTTATGCAGTAGATGGCGCTTACAAGTTTTCTCCCTTTTAATTTGACAACCATGTGATGTGCCCTTGGTAATGTCGGATGTGTCCATAGATTCTTGAGAGAATTGTTTATTTTAAAAAGCTTCTGTGGACTTACTCTGCCTCATCTGTGATATTCATAGAGAAAAAATCACGTCAAGGGTTTGAGGCTGTTTGGTGATGAAAAGTGCAAATGAATAAGAATCACAGGGGCTTCAGTTCAACAGCCACTAAAGACACAAAGAAAAAATGGCGACCTCATACCCTAGGCCATTATCAGTTTACTTCAACACGAGATATTCGAGCAGACTTTCACATTACGATAATGTAGAGGGACTTAAATCAGTGGTTGATTTACAAAGGATTAAATCTATACAGCTCACCAAAGGTAAATGCTTCATTACTACTTCAGACGAAGAAACGAAAAAAAAAAAGATTATTCTAGACGGCCTTAGAGTGCATAATCAACATGTAACCATCTCGGATGCAGATAGTGTTATCACCAATGTAACTATCAAAGATGCTCCCTTTGCACTCTCTGATAGCAAAATATATGAGCGCATAGCTAATTTTGGGAATGTAGTCCCTGGAAGCCTAACAAGAGGGAAGATTAAAGATACACACACTGAAAATGGGACACGCTACATCAAGATAGCCAACTGTATTCCCATAATACCATTAGCCTAGTCATTGGCTCAGTTACAATTCGATTATTTGCGGATCATGGAAGAATCCCGTGCAAATTGTGCACATTGAACACATATCCATCCTTTAGTTGCCCCGACCGCTTTAATAAGCAGTCGCGTCCAAACATAGATCTTGGGAATAGAACGGTAAATCACACGTTCTGTTGGAATTGCGAAAGCAGTGGTCATGTGAGAAAACATTGTCTTAGTGATGTCATTTGTCATATATGTCACAACGAAGGTCACGTTCAGGCCGACTGTCCTACTTCTCTGTACGGGAAATACACACAATACATTCTGTAGGGCCAAGAGGCAAACAGATTGGAACCAAAGTCCATTAAAGCGACGAGTTCGGAGGATAACACTGACGCTGAATCAGTGTACGACGACCCAGTAAATACTGACTTGGACGCAGAAACCGTCTCCAACGAGACGGTAAGCCAAGAAGGATCACCTAAAAAGAATCCGGTGCGTATTATAAAGGGTGATTCAAATGGCGTCAGGGTTCCAACAATCAAAAACGTTTCATTATCTGGCAAAACGTTAAGAGACATAGATCAAACTACGTATACTGTAAAGGTCGATGAAAATGAGTCTATAAAGGCAGTCGTGATTCATCTTGGAACAAATGTTATTAAGACCGACATTGCTGAAACTGTTACGGATTTGTATATAAAAGCCATGACAAGTGTTAATGAAAGATGGCAAAAAACGCCCGCCGGCGTATCATTGCTAAATGTTTAAATGTTAGCCGGCATATCATTGCTAAATGTTTTATCTTGGTTCTTGCTCAGACCTCTTTGGGGATAGCAATATTCAATTTTCATGCGGATTTTGGTCCGAAAGTTAGAAAATTATCATGTAACCAGCCTAAAACTACCACAAACAAACCCCCATTCTAGAAATCTTACATCAGCCCTGTTATCAAAAATGTCATTGAATACAAACTGGTCTTGTAATTGCATTGCTATTAATGGTCAACCCAAAGCTAAAGCTTACAATTAAATATTTACATATATGAACAACCGAGATAATAAGTTGTATTCCTTATTTATATGAAATTTCATTTTTATCCATCTTTAACATTTTGCTATTGTTGTGCAAGTTGTTTAAAATATTGACTTTTTTGGTATTGAACCAGCATAGCCCTGATCTAAATGGTCTTGTAACAGTTTAGCAGATTGAAATTGGCAGATAAAATATAATATAGCAAAATAACAAAGCAAACAATATAATCCCGGAAGTGAACTATCTTCCGATGTCCGCAGGTGAAAAAGACCGTTATGGAAACTGTTAAGTGGCGTCAGACACCTATTTTTGTATGATTAAGTCCTAATATTTTTTATACCTACCCCTTTTTGTGTAAACAAATGATATTTTAGTGTAAATGAAGGTTAAAGAAATCTAAACGATGTAACTTCAAGTTATTATACCTAACGGCTAACGGAATTGCAGACATTACGGAAAAATATGTGACATTTTAAAGCTTGAAACATATGTTTAAAAGGCGTGAATTTGAATCAGCAATGCATTACTATAAATAATGATTTGTTATTGTAGTTTTCCGCATTTTGATTTACGAATTTATATCTCACAATTTGTGATAGGTTTTTAAACAAGCCCATTTTTGAAGTAAAATCGCGGATATTCACGAATTTGACAACCAGATATTTTTTAAGAACAAATATTTCGAATGCAACAGAATTTTGTAAACATTAAATCAACATTTAATAATGTCATAGACGAATTTTCGTGCAAATGTACTATCCCGTAATAATACAATTCAGTTTTAAACGAGACAATCAAAACCTAAAAAAACGTATTATTATTACGCCAATGTTAAAATTACGCTATACCGGCCTTAACGTTTCAGTTCATCCAGTCGAGCTTCTCATCTTAAAAAAAATCGTCCATCATGTTTAAATACGATGTTGAAGTCATTAGTAGTCTAAAATCAGTCGTTCGGATTTATCTATCGCAAACTGTTACACACTGAATAATTATACTCTTTCTTCCGACACTTACTTCCGAATGAAAGAATAGCTGGCTTCTCGACAAATCAAAATAAGCTATGCATGATTGAAGTTAACTTTTATATTTTGGAAGATGGACGTTTAGAGGACTCACTATGCACGATAGACCATATGTGATACAAGAGTTATTCTATAAATAGATATTGAGATATCTAAATTCTCTTCTGGTTCTCGTATCATCTACATTTACAAATACATTGCTGGCCTTAAAACTTATTTTCTCCTGTTAATGGCTGCCTAGCCGAAAGCGCTCGAGTACCAAATAAAATTTACACCGTTAAAACAATCGGTTTTTCTCAACTATTATATAATATAGTTTTGTTTTAGATTATAATCAAAGATTTTGTATATAGTATACTTACGACAACATCCACAGAGCTCAGGGCACATTTTTACATATTGAGTATAATTGCAGATTTTCCAGGGAGTAGCGGCAAAATATGAACAGCTATGTAGGTCTTCACACGTTGAAGATCTATCTTAAAAACAAAAAAGTAAAGTTATAGGATTTTCGCCCAAAAATGAATTTAAAAATGGTTAGAACACTTTACCGGAGGAAACATGCAATGCAAAACATTATTTAAAATAAATCAAACTATCAGAAAAAGATTTACTCTTAAACGAAATAAAATAAAACGCTGTTGTTGGTTTCTCAAATCAAGACATCCATTTATGTTTGCAACTCACTGTAATACCAATACAAATATTTGTTAAACGAATTTTGAAAGCCCTTAATGCAGTCTCGCAATCTGCAAATCGCAAGAAACTAGTAGCTCATGTATTTATCTATAAAATACGACTCTTTATGTGACAGTGTCTACCAATTTCCATAAACATTTGGTTTCAAGCGAATCTATTGGTATTGGGAATGCCTCGACTCCCGGTAACAGGTTACTGCGAGAAAATTCAGTCTTAAATTATTTAAATGAAGCTGGATAATATATACAGACAAAGTTCAACTTCTAGTGAATGTCGTGTAACAGCTACCCTGTACCAAATGGTATGTGCCCTACAGTAGTTCTCAAGGTGACGACTAAACAAGCAATGAAAAAGGTACGTGCTTTGTTGTTTCCAACTTAGATACATAATGTTCGGTATTACAAAGTATACTTGGATCATAGGATTATTCAAACGGATTGTATATTCAGTGATTGATTGTTCTCTAAAAGGCCAGTGCGTCCATTTGACACTGTAAATAAAATAAATAAATGACTTTATCGGCAGTTTGATAATTGAAGCGAGTAAGACGACTGTTTTTGATAATTTTTTCTTTGAAGACTTTGATGTTCTGTTACATGTGATATCATTTTTGAAGCGCCTCCAGATGCTTATATTGTGGTATAACTATTAAGAAACAATTATTAAATGGAACAATTGTTTTGTTTTAATAAAATGCGAATAAATTAAATTGTTGTTGATTCGCTGTAATGCCCCTCGTATTTCGGAGTTTGCCTCGTGTAACCGTTTGATACTCGTAAAAAGGTAACGCGTATGGTCAAATTTTTCATGAAAACGGTTACCGTAGAATTCCTTTTTCGTCATCCTTTTTATGCATTATCACGGTCGTAAAATAAATATGACTTGTGCTCACTAGTATTATTAATGTTCTGATGACATTGTATGAGTTTACTTTTAATAATAGCATATTATTATTTAAGGTAAATTCCGCTTACATAGTTGTCAGTTGTGTTTCCATTTGTCTGAGACGGTTTACACTTTTTGCGAATTCCAAGATTTTGTGAAATAAATTTTTCGGTTATACAAGGAATCAGCAACAAAGAGTTTGATTCGCACATTCTTAAAACAAAATAATCGTTCCATATTACTAAAAATAAGCATAAACAGGCGCTTGAAGCTGGATATCACATATTACAAAAGAGCAAAATATCAAAGAATAAATTATCAAGAACAGTCTCGCTTTAATTATAAAGAAAACAGTGAGGTATATTTTATCAATTTTAGCGTTAAACGGACACGCTGACATTAAATGAAACAATCATTCATTGATTTTCACAATCATTTTCAGTATACGATCAAAATATACATTTCCATATCGAACAGTAGAATAGTACTTAATGACCTTAGTGAGACCAGAGCTCCTGGAACCAAACAAGCGAGAACACGATGTCAGAGATAGGATAAAACAAACATAAAACGAGCTTGTCCTTTTACAAGATTTCCGCAAATTCTCTTTAACCCCTGCCACGGTCGTGATTAATATATAAAGCATAAAAACAACATCAACAAAAACTACAACAAAACAGCAACAACAAAACAGCAACAATAAAAAGGGTTACATACGACCCTGGGTCGCTCATCTGTCAACAATAGCTCAATGGTTGCAACTTTGTTAAAAATCAAGTCATAAAATAAAGCTGCTATTATGGAGACAAGGTCAAAATAGCTTACTTTGGTTTTCAAAGATCTTATAATAGCCTTAGTGACATAGTTTTCAAGGATACATGACCCAGTTTCAAACTTAATCTAGATATATTTGGGATAATATTTTGACATTCTGGCTATACTTGAAGAAGATCGGACCAAAATTAAGACCGCTAGAGTGCAGAAAGGTTTTTGCTATCATTTGAACTAGTGACCTAGTGACCAAGTTTTCAAGGTCACGTGACCTTGTTTCAAACTTGAACTATATGCCATTGAGATAAAAATTCTAACCCAGGTTAAAGAAATATCGGACCAAAATTAAGCCGCTATAGTCCTTTCCGATAAGTGTTGTTATCTCCCTTTGCTGATAATCAGGTCGCGGTTAATTCTACTTCCGGTAGGCAAATATGATCACCCGATATACCGAAAGCGCCATTTTTCTTAGTTATGACCATTTATTGTTATTGGGTGTGATAACATAATTAATGATTATTCGAAGTTGCTTATATAATACAGGAATGTTCATTCAATTGGAGAGCAATGATGTATTTTTCATATAGCTCGCTCATATAATAAGTAAGCGAATATCTGAAAGCTGGACGCCGAAAGCTAGTTAGAATAACCGAATGCACTGTTGTATGTGCATTTTTCTTAGACGATTAATTTAATAAGATGTGATAATATAATGAATGATCATTTAAATGTTGCAGATTTAATACCAAATGTTCTTTTAGATTGATAACAAGATCATATTTAACCATCATTTGAACACTGATTATTTTATGTAAATCAACGTAACGAATTAAGTTACTGGCTATTATCACACCTTATATACATATTGCCAACAAGTTTGAATATATATATAAGCTGATGATGATATTCACTCATATAAATTAGTACATAATTATTTGCTGTCACAATTAGTAATGCCATGTCAAAAACAAATGATTCATTTACGGTTCAAGTTACAGATTCTTGAATAAGGCATCTGATGTACAAACACCTAGTATGAAAGGAAACGGTTAACTTCTTATTTTACTTATTATATATAAAATGATAAATTTCCATTTAATCATTAGTTAGCAACATAACATCAAACAACAGGCTAGCGATATTCGACGTTAATAACTTTTGCCGTTGACCAAGAGTAAAACAAAAACATTGTAACGCGTACATTTTCGTTTGTAATTTCTGAATCCCCGACGGAAGACAAAGTCCGCTTTTAACTTTTATAACTCCAGATCTCTTAAATATGTATAAAAGGAAATCATAAAAAGCATGTTTTTCAGAAAAACATGCATGCAAAATCGTGAGCGAATATTATGTTTGTGAATGATTTGTGTATTGAAAATTCGCAGATTTCGTTTTTCATTATTGATATGAATTTACGTATACTTGTATTGTACATGCTTGTATCTCTTCACTAGCTTGCGAAAAAAGATGATTTAGCGGTATGAGAACATAACACGCTTCGATCAGTTAGACGGTTCGGTGGTCATTTTCATTGTTGACTCTAAATAAAATTAACTAATAAAGAAGATTGAATTGATTAAAAGTTAGCGATGCAGTTGGCACTGTTGCAAACACTCCAGTGGGATGAGAACTGCAATTTGCCATTGTTGTTGAGCAACTCTAATTTTTGTGAATTTGAATTAGCGTCTCTCTTTGCCGGACGCTCGTTTTTAAAGAACTTTTCGGTATTTTAGACTTATTTTATTTGAGAACGGAATGTCATCAATCGAGTTAGTTTTTTTTTAAATAATGACCTCAGCGCATTTACCATTTCGTTAGGTATGTGTTACCTTTCATAATCAATTGTCATAAAATAAAATTTTGTTGTTCGTCAATTGAGGATCATAATTAAAAATCGAGTTTTCTTGTTAAGATATTTAGCGATCTAACAAAAATGATTTTGGTAAATGAAATTCTGATCAAGGTGGCTATTAGCAAAAGCAGCTAAGATTTCAAAATTAATAAACAGTTACAGTCATTGGTAAAAAACCCTTAATTATATTTTGAAATCTGTTTGCTTGAACTTTCGGCAAAAAACAAAGACTTGTCATTTTCCATTTTATTAAAATCTTTCGTTTTTTTTTGAAAGCATAGCATCAGTAAAGAAAAACCCGAAATCTGACAAGAAAAAACAAACATAGATCACCTTTTTTTTATTTAACGAACAGTTTCTTCGCTTTATCTAAATATTCCGTTGTTCGTTTTACTCTCCGACCGGAAGTAAACTGTCTCACTCCACGCTAAAGAGCGCAAAGGAACGGTAATTTGCCAAGGGAGATAACAACCCTTATCGGAAAGGACTATAGTGCGGACAAGCTTTTTCTTTAAATTGACATAGTGACCTAGTTTCAAGGTCACATGACCCAGTTTCGAATACGACGTAGAAATCATTGAGATAAACATTTCCACCAAGCTTAAAAAGGATCAGACTAAAATAAAGACAACAAGCGTGCGGACAAGCTTTTTCTATAATTTGATCTAGTGATCTTGTTTTCAGGGGCCATAACTCTGGAACTCATAATGCAATATAACAATTTCATGAGAGGAACATTTATCTTATGGTAATGGCTAGTTAAAATAAGAAAAAAACGAAGACCGCTATACTTCAGACAATCTTTTTCTATAATTTGATTTTTAGTGATCTAGTTTTCAAGGTTACACGAACCAGTTTCGATCACGACCTAGATATCATTGAGATAAACATCCTGACCAAAAATGTTGAAGATTAGACCTTAATTAGGACCCCTAGACTGAGGAAAGGTTATTTTTTATATAATTTGATATAGTGACCAAGTTTTCATGTTCACATGTCCCAGTTTCTAACTTGATCTAGATACCATTGCGATAAACATTCTGACCAACTTGAAGACGATCGAACCAAAATTGAGACCGCTAGTCTAAGAGTGATAACAAGCTTATTCAATAGTTCGTCCTAGTTACCTAGTTTTCAAGGTCACATGACCCAGTTACAAATTTGACCTAGATATCATTAAGATAAACATTGTAACCAAGTTTGAAAAATATCGGACTATAATTAAGACTGCTAGAGTGCGGACAAGCTTTTCCAATAATTCGACCTAGTGACCACGTTATTAAGGTCACATGACAATTTTTTAAACTTGGCCTAGCTATCATTGAGATAACAATTCTGACTAAGTTTATAGAAGCTCGCACCAATATAAAAACCGCTCGACCTTATAACCTAGATTTCAAGGTTACATAACCCAGTTTCGAACTCGCCTAGATAATCATTGGGATAAATATTTTGAAGAAGATCGGACCAAAATTACGACCGCTAGAGTGCGGACAAGCTTTTTCATAACATGACATAGTGACCCAGTTTCAAGATCAAAGGATCCATTTTCGAACTTAACAAAATTATCATTGAGAAATATTCTGACCAAGTTTAAAGAAGATCTCACCAAATGTGAGATCGCTAGAGTGCAGACAATCTTATTCTATAATTCGACCTAGTGACCTAGTTTTAAGGATCACAAGACCCAGTTACGAACTTTCGTATCGTTGAGATAAACATTCTGACAAGGTTTGAAAAGATCGGATAAAAAGTAAGACCGCTAGAGTGCGGACAACAATAGCGAACAGACAACGGACGAAAGGCGATCATACAAGCTCACACTGTCATGAGCTTAAAACACGTACACAAAACAAAAAATAATATCATACATTGTAAAGATCAAATAAAAAATATGAGTGCTGTAACGAGTAGTAGGTAAATAAAGTATAGTTTGTAGAACGGTAGCTTTACTTAACACATTAAACGTACTGATGAGATAAGTACGTGGTTAAACGTTTAATTCCAAAGCTATATATTAAGTTCTAACATCTGTCGACCGATGGCAAATACGTTACAAGTCTTACAAATCGACGATTCTTTCAATATCTTCATAAGAAAGTTTCATTTAACCTGAAACTCGCGTTTTTGCTCCAATTTTTCAACTCCATCAAATTGGTGTTATTTCGCACGTTGGGTATAATTGTTTACAACCGTGATGTCTCTGTTACGCATGCGCGTGTAAAAATAGGCATGCATTTGAATGCAGAAATTGTGAAACTATTTTCTACAAGTTTTAGCTTTCCAAAAAGCTAGTCGGTCATTAGCAAATAAATTAAAAGAATAAGTAGGTATGTATTCGTTCATGTATTTACTTTTGGACCAATGTAAGTCAATGATATGGCCAGTATTCTGTCGATCAAAGTCACACAGACTGTATCTGACAAACTATTTGTGAATTTAGTTGATGTTTCAAGTTTCAAGTTTATTTCCATTTACATTTCTCTGTATGTACTAACATAAACAAGAGAACATATAAACATTGTACAAGTCTGTTACTTTAAAGCATGCAAACAAAGTTGAACGGCTGATGTTTGATTTATTGAAACATGAAGAATACGTGTACGGGCTAAAGCATATTTCACCTTTACATAGAAATGATAGTGCTTGTGTTGTCTACCTTACTGTACTTGTCAAAATAATGTTATCGTTTAGTATCCCAAGACCGAAATCAGATCCGTTATATTGCATGTGTATGGGGAAGCAGTCATTGGGGTCACGGGCATCCCCGGAAATCTTTTACAAGTAAAACTGAATTTGGATTGCAACTGCGACGAGTCCAACCGTTCACTATAGACCCCAAGAAGAGAACGCATAGATATATGCGGTTTTGAGAGGGAATATGGGAATCAGAATAAATCAATTCGTATTTCGTTAATAATGCATATATTCAAGGGCAAGTTTTGAACTTTATGGCGGCGAAAGTTTTGTAACATAAATTAAATAGTTAAAGTTTAAATGATAAAAATACAGAAGCACGTATAGAATGGTTACCAAGTTTCTATTTCAAAACAATCGTTTAAGTTTAGTTTTGTTAAAATAGATTAAAAGGTCACTTTTAAAACCACCGAAGACGAAAAAATGTGAAAATATTACAGGCTCGGTTTCATTGAGCCTGTTAAAGACTTAAAAGCATATCAAAAACATAAAAATACCGCATTGTAATTAGAGCTCCAACTTGGATATCAAAAGGACAGGGAAATAGATAGATTTAAAAAAACATGGCAGTTTTTGTGCAACAAGCTCAAAACGAGGCACTTTTATGCAAATTTTTTAGAAAGAGCATAATACATGTATATAAATGTCCCTCTAAATGAGTAATTGCGAATAAAAGATAAAATGTAATGTTCATAACTAATGAAGACATGGGTAGTCATCAAACCAACTAGGTTTAAACTCTCGCATCTCAGGTTATTTCAATAGTGCGCTCGTGAAATGCAAACGTGTGTAATTATGGAGTGAAATTATATTTCAACAAACTTGACTAACTAAGTACTTGTAACTGAGGTAACGTGTCGCGATTTATCCTATAAATTGATATCAGACAAGTTCAATAAACAAAATCATTATTGATGCTTCCACGCTGAATGTGTAATCATAACCTCATGTGGCCATCCTAGTCGTTTATCTCTCTCGTCCGCAGCTTATTGGTCGTATTGATGACTGTCTTTTTGCGCAGCGCCGCCCAATTGACTACACTTATGATATTAGATAAAAATATTGCCCATGCTGATCTCCTATGTTTACTTTAAACAATGGCCATTTCACATTCGCTAAACCTCCGGTATCTTCTGATAACATTCACCATATTTGCACTGGAAATCGCAAACAAATGGCAAAATCGCTGATCCCCCTTTTTTTTTACTTTAAACAATGATCACCTCACTTCGCTAAACTTCCGTTAACTTCTGAGAACATTCGCAATATTTGCGCTGGAAAGCGCAAAAAGCAAAATCTCTCTTTAAAAGACAATATTTTGACAATTAAGCAAGTTCTGAGCATTCGTTTCGTCCTAAATGCTTGTTTAAAACATCTTCTCGTTTACTATAAGCCTCTATTGTTTCACGACCGTATGTTTAGTGATTTATACCACAAGAAAGAAATTTTTAAAATTAACACATGGGTAGAAGTGTTCATCAATTTTCAAAGTCAATGCATGGACATGAGTTTTTTGAAACCCGCATAATGTCATCTAACATGGCATACACTGAAATTGACATCATTAAAACTAACAAACAAAGACAGGAAAATGTGCGAGAACCACCAATATTACATGTTTAAGTTCAGCATTCTAACGAAATTGTTGAAGATCAGAATAGTAAATTTAATAATTTGAGTCCCTGTCAGGCTGCTCATCCCCACACCCTAGGACAGTGACAAAATTTTGTTGTTAAACTCTAGATATTGAAATACATTTTTGGTTGAAAGTGTATGCTAATGACCGACTAGCTTTTTGTAAACTTTTGTTTACAGACAGCCTTTCCCGCAAAAGTCGGAGCGTGCTCGATTGGAAATTCCGACATTTAGAACAGGGAGAACTCCAATCGAGTGCGTCGGAACTGAGTTCTAGCAGCGTTCTACCCATTCCATCGAAATAGGTGGTGTGAATCGGTCAGTGTTTTATACTGCACCAAACTGAAATATTTTTAGATACTGTTTTTTTTTGCCATAAAATAAGATAATGGTTACATTTCAGTACTATGCCAAGAATTTCACCAACATAAATACCAGAAATAGTGTTATTTTTCAGTAAATTATAAATATTGCTTTTTGTTGACTGATCTAAAAACTAGGAAAACTCAGTTGAACTATGAAGTATGGCTTATTAAGACCATTAGGAGTTCTTTAGACTTCAAAAGATATAATAAACATGCAATTATGTAACACTTTTTATAAAAACCTATCATGATTCTGTTCCGACATCCAATCTCACTCGTTTGGCAGATTCTTAGACTCTTTCTCCGTCGTTATCAGAAAATAAACGACTGTTGTAAACCAAAAAAACTAGAGGCCTCTGATTGGCTTCTGGATTACGTCAAGCCTGTTCTCCGTATATATTTAAAAAAAAATTCTCCAGCTTCTTATCAACTAAGCCTATTGCTCATTACAATAATTCAACATAACACTTGATTAAAGAGTTAATATAAACCATTTGTAAAAAAGAGAAGAAGAGGTACAGCTTATACTGTATTAAACCAGCATCTAGAAGGTGTAAACGTCGCCCTGAACGACAGGATATGGCAAACAGTGTGCAGTATTTGTGCAACTCGAATGGTTAACATTTAAACCAAGGACGCACTACGCCAGCAGTGGTTACAAGCGTCGTAACAATACAGATACAGATCTCATCATAATATGCATTACAAACATATGAATGGCAATAAATCAGTGACCGACATTTAAGTGGCATCAAATTGCTATCAGCAACTCTGCTGTGATAACGGTAAACATACATCTTGTAATATGACTCCGAGTTCGTTGTATTTTTAAATCTAACACCAACTGGTGTTGTTAATCTCCAGCAGCAGTATGTACTTTACTTCTTGACTGTGTGGGGAGGCTGTTTTTTTCTGAATGTGGCAATTCCTGATATGCATATTTCACCTTTTTACTTGCAAGCTTGGGGAATACCGCCTATTTTAAACCTCGAGGAAAGATAACTGAAGCTCGCTAAGGATTCTCTGGCGACTATAATCGCCAGACAAAATTGGTTTACTACTGTCGCTGTCTGCTGAAAGTACATGTACAGACATGCGCAGTGAAACAGTCAAGCAGATTCTGTGGAAGAGTCGGAATTTGATTCTGGCACAGTTCCGACAGCCCAATCGAGCACGCCCGGATATTCATTAGTCTCTAAGAAAATCATAAACGATGTCTTGCTTTTGACCAACAAAATCAATATAACGGATTGAATCTTTTTCATATATGGGATCATCCTGAACAGTTGTTTGAATCAAATAACGTAACAGTTCAATTTATATACAAATAATATTTTGCTATGAAGGTTTTCATCACGTGACTTTCTAAAAAAAAGACGCATAACATTTTTTCTACACCCTGTAGAAAATACAACACACGTATGTTTATATAATTTAACATGTCGTTATATATCGGCTTAATTTCTGATTTGATGTTACTACAACATCCAGATATTGTTTCATCAACATTTAGAAGACTTTTCTTGCAAATAGGGGGAACGAAATAGCATTCCTAAGCTCTAGACGGACGGCTTTGTCTAAAGTTACCACGTCCGGTGCCGCTGTTAACCGGTGTTACCCTTCAAAGTTCAAGTTTGGTCCCATTGTGTTACACCGGTCTACTGACCTGTGTGAAACCACTCTAAGCATGATGGGAACGCACTACTTTTTCAAGATGGCGTCTTGAGTAACAGTTGTTAAGTTGAATAGTTTTCGGACAGATAAAATTTTAGTTGGATTTCAGGTACATGGGATCCTAGTCCTATAAATAAGACCTTTTATTTACATGTTATGCTGGATAGTAAAAGGCAAATATAAAATGGCAAGCATGAAGTCTATTTGGACTAATGGGACCCAATATGCTGTAGAATGTTGGCATTTTGTTGCCTTCTTAAGTTCCTTTTGATCATCTGAAATATATATAATAATTCAATAATTATTGTTATGTTTTGGTAATAATTAGCTGATAGTTTGAAATGATGTTGTCTTAAATTTTAAAAGCTGTGTAGATTTTCACTCACATACATATCCTCACAAGTCCAATTGCAGTGTTGTTGTTTTTTATTATAAAGGCATTCAAACTTGACATTATATGAGAAATTGAAACTAAACTATGCTGAATTATGCTTAAAAAGCTATGAACTGGATGTCAACTATTACGGATTTGGCACAAAGTATAACTATATATTGAGAATGAGGCATAAAGAGTAAAGAAGTAGGGCATTGCACCTCATAGGAGGCTGAACAGCATGTTTAACTAAAAAAATCTGCTGTCACAAAGATTTTCTTCACATCCATATAATTATGCATTTTAATCTCTGTATTTGTTTTCTTTCTATATATGTACCCTTTGGTTATTAATCACCCTCTGCTCAGTGCTAGTTGGCTTTGTAACACATAAGCAAGGTGAATGGTGTGATGCACAACCATATTAACCATTAACCAGGCAATGCAAGCATCATGCACCCTGGGGGTTCCAGCTAGTATAGAATCTACACATTACTGACTAGGGGTAGTATAGTAGAAAATATAAAATGAAATGTCACAAATGATTTAAAATGAATATATTTAGTCATGATGTACTGCTTTCTTATTATATTGTTTATACCCTGTAATTACACATTACAAACAACAATACAGTGATAAGACATGGGGCAAATTAAATTTTAATGCTAATGCATTAATAATGCATTACTTTTTGTCAGTAATGCAAGGTAATGATTAATGCAACGGATTTAGCATTATTTTAATGCTAATTCAATGCATTACCTATGCCAAAATGCTGTAATGCTTAGAATTATTGGGCATTAATTGGGTTTTATTTACTATTTGATTTTGTTGTTTCATTCTGAAATAAGATAGCTTCAAAATCAACTCAAACGTTTAGACTTGTACAAAACTCTTTAGTTACATTTCACTCACATGAAGTTATGTTTTAACAATTCATTTATAATGTTACTTACTGATTTATTGTCATTGTAAAGTTATTTAAAGCTATGTCAGATTTCAGGAAATCAGCATTTAATGCAGATGCAGGAGACAATAGTTTAAAGCCCCAGCTTTCAAATTATAATAATATAAGTAAGAATATACCACTAAAAAATCATTTTTGTCCAAATAGACTCCAATTTATGACCTCTTTAACAGAACACAAAAGGTCTGGTCAAATTCTTTCTTATAGACGAGATTTTTAAATGATATTGTTAAATTGTCGTTAACGAACTTTTAAGAAGCTAAATATAATGGAGCTATATTTAGCATCTATTTTTAACGAGGCGACCACTTCATGCGCGATCTCGATTTCTGTGACGTTTCGGAAATCCTACTTTCGTTTTTAGTCGCGCGCACCAAATTTAATTTAGTAAATTAAAATTTTATTGGCCCGAACTAATGCTGCAAATTAGTGACTATTGTTCCAAATACATGTAATATTTCATACAAGAGCGGGTTATATTGAAGTAATGTCGCTTTAATAAGCTTGCAGTGAAGTCCTTTTTCAATACTACATTCAGTACATTGTACATACTAGATGTGAAAAAAAAAATAAATCAATGATTTATAAAAAAAGGTGTGTTAAAAACCTCAACCTGTACTACTCTTTATGTACTGAGAACAGTTTTGTTGTAAGTTCTTGAGGTGTCACTTAAGGTTCACACTTTCAGATTGATACTTGTATATTAAACTTTGGGTTGTTTTTTTTGGAAGATGATCCCTTTTGTACATAATATACTCACAGGAAAACCTTACTTTGAAGTTGAACGCAGCATCTTCTGATTGGAGCGGCAGTTCTTACAGAAGTTGCATGACATAAAACTGGATAGGTGTCTTTTGAAGTGTTGCAGTTCAACAGGTGTTTAAAGAGGCCGCTAGCTGAATTAAATTCTAGTTGAAATCAAAATTTGTAGTAAAATAATATTTAATTTAATGCATTACTTTTGGATATAATGCTTATTTAATGCATTACTTTCTCAAATATAGTAATGTTAATTTAATTTAATGCACAAATTTGACAAATAATGCTAATTTAATGCATTAATTTTAAAAAAAGGTGAAATATGCATATCAGGGATATAATAATTAAAAATAATTCGCCCGATGTCTGAATTATTACATAAAATACCCCCGGTAATGTGCAATATCGAGGGCTGAACGGAAAACTGTCGTAACTCACATTTTTTTCAAAAATCATATTTTTGCATTTTTGACATTCTTTACCACTAATACATATGTACAAAAAATCTTGGCAGCATATTCTTACATTAAGTCACATATATATGACAGTTGCAAAAAAGTCGTATCTCAATCCCTAGAATTTTAGAAATGGAAAACTGTCGTAACTTGAGTTACATACAGTTTTCCACAATGAGAGTTCATATTACATACAATGATCTTAATGGAAAACTGTCGTATCTTAGATCATGAACTAATTTCATGAACAACTGATGATGTCACCATTGTGAAATCATGATATCTGGAACTGTTCAACCTTCACAGTACAGAGTACTGAATACAACATTTTCTTGAGGGCTGAACATGAGAAGTTTAGCAAACTTGTCCGAGAGTAACATTTAACCGAGGTTATGACTACAACAATTATGTAATTTTAATTTCTAGGCATTGATTCTGAGTAAACTCTTGAAACTTTTGATAACTAAATACACCAGTTTCACTTCTTTTTATGGTATTGTCATTCAAATACCTAGTGTGTTCATAAACTAATGACATTTAATCGAGGTATGGGGTATAAGTGAATGTCAAATAATCTTGTCTCCCCGTACATTCAATCAGTGCTGTTATTAGTTATGTCCTTTGAAGGTTGTTGAGCACGATACTTATGTACTAGGTTAATAGTACTAATAAAATTTCTTTTGTTTTAATATTTCTGCCACTTTAAAGATGGGTGGTTTCAACATCCCAGCCAATTGATACAGTTTTGGATATTGTTCAAACACCCCAAGGATATATTTCCTGCTTTTTAAATTTTGCCTTTTGGATCCCCTGTCGAAATTCCATTCTGTTTTGTTCTTCCAATTGTTTTCTTGTTTAGGGCAAACCCATTCTTTTATCTGGGGACCATATGCCGCTGAACTTGGAATGGTAGTAATCTGAAAATACCGCATTGAAGGTTCCATCACATGCATTCAATCGTTTGGGATGGATCAAATAATGTACTGTTTATTGATGTAAATATTGTGTTGGGCTCAACCCGGGGCTAGGTGGCGTTGGCAGTAATATGCATTTCCATTACTGTCCATTACTGCCCATGAACAGGCTCAATCAAACCGAGTCTGCAGTATTTATTATTTGTCGTGTTCGATGGCTTTCAAAGTTCCCTTTTCATCTATTTCAATAGCTTTTGTGAGGAGGATAGACTGAAACCAGTCTAAAATGCAACAACATCTTTTACCTAACTGTTTCAAGCCATCGCATCAACCAAATCAAACAAAATTGACAAAAATTATTTAAAAAATCTTTGTTTAAATAAGAATACAGTGGTTCACGTCCAAGTGAAACATAACTGTGTCAAAACAGATGTGCTGTGCCTTCTGTTTTTACCCTTTCCTTGATTAAAATATTTATGGTTTTTGCAGGAATATTGGATATTTTAATGGTAATTTCATAAGAAAAGTGAAAATGAGATATCATGTTATGTGCTAAGTTTGAAGATGATACATCAATTTTACACTGAGATTTTTTGGGGGTTATCACAGGCTGTATCCTTTTTCCTAAAAGTGTATTTTCTCCAAAATCATAATATTTCCCAATTCTTTTTTCATTTTTTCTCTCCTTCTGATTAAATTATTTTCATGAAGAAAATTTTTGTGGATTCAACCTTCAACAGAAGATCATTGCCTTGAATCGTTGCTTTTTTACCAATGTACATAAGTACGGGCAAGAGCTGAAATTGTAACCAAAATTTGAAAAGACACCTTACTATCCCAGTTTTGAAAATTGCACATATTTTCCCAATTGAAAAGACACATGCAAAATAAGGTGTTTTTTTCTTTTAAGTACACCATATGGACAGAAATTGGGATGAGAGTTTGCAGTGCAAACTTTTCCCATTTATTGCTTCCATTAAGTGTTCCTTAAGTCATTAACACATGCCCAATTATGTCATTCCAGATAGCTTAAAATCTACCATAGAACCTACCTATTTTTATCATTCTGAGGTTAATTTCATTTTGAGTAGATGTTTTTTTTTTATTTATTTATTTCGCGACAAGAATTTTTGGCTCTGTGGCACAGACCAACATTTTTATATCAGTTGGTTTAGTCATTTTGTATCTCTGAGGTTTTTTATAAAATTATCATCGTATAATTATAATTATGTTTATGATCTTTATTAAATAATATTATATAGTTTACAATTAAATTGCTTTTGTGAGTTGACCATGATCCTAAAGCTTTTGTACATTTGGCTCATCTGTCAATCAACACAGTTGTTACCGAATATTAACACAAAAGGAAATTAAATTTAGCCATAATTAATTAATCAGACTACTCTGTTAGATTACTCCATGGATATGCCTTTCATCACATGAGCAAAAAGTGTAGATCTGGATCTACACCATTTGCTTCTTGGTCAGAAATAACCAAATGATTCTCAAAGTGAATATTTTAGATCCAAATAAGGCAGCACAGATGTGCCGGCTGATATGAAGCTCTACACTGTTAGCCCATCACACCCAGCAATAAAAGGTATAACCATGGAGTAAAGGGTTAAGTGTTCCTTGCTTTCAGCTGAACACCCACTGATTTTGGTTAGTTTTCCATTACAATACAAATTCTGTCGCAATCATTGTATCAATAACAAAATCCATTAAATACTGGGAAAAAAAGAAATTTTTGTGAATTACTCTTCAAAGTTTTGCCTTATAGGTCATATTAATATCTGCTGTTTGAAAAGAAAAAAAAACTAGTGTGTTATTCTAGTCAAAATTAATTTCTGATATGAAAGTTATCAGAACTGAATTTCTTTTCTCTGTCGAAAATATTCATTAATGGTTGAAAGTAAAAGACATTTTGCATTTTAGTTTCCAAAAATTTACTAAGACTTTCACAAACTTCATGTTAATCTATGGAAGTCAATATGCAAAACAAGTTTGCAGTTGAATTTTAAAATACCTACAGTTGAATCTGCCTTAGAAGACACCTGTATTCTGCAGCCATCTGTCTTAAACTGACATCTTGTTATAATTTCTACCTGTCTTAAACATCCACCCGAGTTAAACAGTCACTTTTTGTCACTCCCTTAGGTGTCTGCTTAATGCAAGTTTGACTGTATATAAAAAGAATACTATCAAATGTTAAACTTTGGATAATACAAGAATTTTGCAAATAATTAATCCAGTATACTGCTTATAAATCAACAGTTTGCGTTGAAGTTAATTTCCCTTAGTCGAAAACTGTTCAACATGCATCAAAATATTCATTTTATGACCTATAAGGCATTAAAGAAAGTGGATAAAATACAATGGATACCAAAAAAAGGTCCAAAGAAGGTAAAACTATCACTTGTAATGTCAAAAGATGAAAAGCTGTTTTGAGTTACGACAGTTTTCCATTAATTTTAGTATCAGTATTTTAAACATTTCAGATGTAAAACTGTCGTAAGTCAAAAATTATTTAATATTATCTCAATAAATTTTTTTTTCAAAACATTAGACTTTATTTTAGTAAAATATTGATATTTTATGCCTATTTGTTAAATAAAACCTTAAGAAAAATATTCTAGTAACAAAATATACAGTTTTTTGCTTCTCCTGTAAACTTTTGAAAAAGTGAGTTACGACAGTTTTCCGTTCAGCCCTCGATATACACAAAGAGATATATCACAGCATATTTAAGTCTGCAAATGTATCTATGGAAGCCAAAGATATTTCATGGAGGCTGTGTCAATCTGCTATAAAACAAGAAACCACAACAGTAATCTAATAGAACGTTTTCTCACACATGTCTAATCATGATGAATATATAGTGTAGTGAATTATTACTCCATTTTTTGGTATTCCATAGTCTTATTCTTGATAAATATGGTTATCAGGGTGATTGAAGTGAAAAAAGGTAGTCTTTTAAGGATTATATGCTAAGTAACAGTTTCCATCATGTTACAGCAGGGTCTATTTATCAAGAGGTTACTAAACTTTGGCATTAACAATTTTCAAAGTACAAGTTTCGATTCACAAAGTAATGTCTTAAGATTTTTAGCTCAATTTCCCTTTTTAATTTTTATGTTCACAAAGTTCCTTTTAACAGTTCTCAAAGTTTTCACTAAGTATTAACTATTTTAATTTTGTCACAAAGTGTTAGTTATTTTATTCACAAAGTTTTGTTGAATTCATTCAGAAAGCTATTTTGTTCCTTGGTTCACAAAGTATTTGTTGTTGTTATCCTAGAACATTTCAGTTTATATACCTTTTTTCAAAATTGACATGTACAACTTAACAATTGAGATTTTGACAGATTAAAACAAGTAAGACCTAAAGCACATTTAAACAAAAGGTGATAATAGCTTCAGATTGATAACGGGTGACAGTTCCGTACAATTCAAAGGAAATAAAATAATTATTAATCAGATATTAATCATCAAGTCTGGCTTCAGGTTCTACTTAAAATAAAGAAAGAGTAATGTGAATTTTCCCTTTTCAATAATTTACAAAATTAGTATTTTTTACAATAAATTGATATTAATTTACTAATTGAACATTTTAAGTATCACATATGAATTGCTTTTAAAATAAGAAACATTTTGATAGTAAACATGTCATAATATGATTTTCAATATTAATACATGTATACTAAATTATTTAGTATAATGCAATATCAAATAATGTAGAAATTTGCATCATAATACTAGCATTATTATTGCTATTAATGCATTACCTATGCCAATTTGCTGTTAATGCATAACATATTTGGGCATTAATTGAATTATGTTCTCTAAAATAACTGTTAAAAACTTTTAATGCCCATTTGTTCTTAAGATTAAATTGGTTATTAGTACATGTTCATTACATATCTTATTGATAGCAAGAAAAAAACATAAATACCAAGTAGTTCAATATGTGTCCACTAATAACAAGGTACAGACAATGGAGTCATCAGAATGTTGTAAAGTTAGAAAAAAAGATGATTAAGCTATGAGCTCTTAAACTGAGATGTCTTTTGAAAATTGTCAAAGTGCAACAAAGCAATTAGTCAGCAATCTATAATTATAGCTCTGTCAACAAATACAGTATATCTTCAATTATTTCACTGTATGCATTCATTGGTACAAGATATTTTCCACCAATTTTTCAAACACTTCAATATTCGTGAACATGTTATTGATTTAAATGTATTGCAAAATACTAAGTGTTCTGATATAAATGTAAGATTATTTTCAACTCAAATCTTCACATTTACCCCATATCTGATGCAAATGCAGCTATTGGCTGGACCAGCACTTGCTAAAAATATTTTGCACTTTAAAATTTTTTATCATCATTAAAAACCTTTATGTGTATTATTGCTCTTTCTTAGTATCAGTGTTTGTAGAAAACGTGTATCCGAAATCGTATTGAAAATCGCTTTATCCGAAATACGTTAAGAAACGACGCTCAACCGTTCGCCATGAATCAAGCTGTCCGCTTCAAAAACAGCATTAATATTATAATGCTTAACATAGAATAGTATTACTGATAACTTTTTAATCAGTTGAAAAAATATATAATGTGTTGTTTTGACAAAATCGCCATCCCTACGCGGACTTCTTTATGTCGGAGTCTTTTTTACCTCAAATGGGGGTGAGTAATGCGTCGAAAGACACAGGTCGATATTTTGAGACCAATGACGACACAATGAGTTTGGTCCATTATAATATGTCGGTCATCAGGATGACCGACAAAAACAATAAGTCGTAATGTCGTTGGCCAATTGATTTGAACCGGAGTCTTTTGTCTTTCACCAACCGAACGTAATAATAATCTTTAACTATGCAAATTAGCAAAATGGCAAACATGTATTATTATGCAAAATACTGGAAATTATCCAATGTTCGATGAAATTGAATCATTTTAATGTTCTAAAAAGTTACGAGACCGGCAGTTTTTAACTGATTTTAACATATATTCTAAAATAACATTGATACTTTTGCGCGTTTGAACTCACTGAAAAAATGAGAGGTGTTTTTACGATGTCCTTTAATCGCAAACATATACAAAAAGAAAATATGCGAATCTTTTTTTAACGTAAACTAACCACTTCGCTATATATATATATATAATATGGGAAAAGTGTTTTGTTCTTACAGTGCTGATTTGTTAAAACTACCCGAACGTTTTCGTCAACATTTAATTGACTTCATCAGGGGTATGATGATAATTAAAATCAACAAGTGGTTACGCTATAATCTTAAAGTGTTGAACCTATCGGATTAGTTTGTTAAACTGTTTAATCCAATCAAATTATAGCGGGGATATAGATATTCTAAAAATAGAATTAATGTTGACCTGCTTTGTTTTATTGCGGAAGTGTGTTTTATGGCCGGGGGGCTCGATACGGGATTATTATAGTAGAGGTACGAAATTGGATTTAGCGAAATACGATATTTTAATTGTGATATTGATAAGTAACCGTCAGTGTTTATGTTATCTTGATAGTTATGAAATTCAGACAAAAGAAGACAAAAGAAAAAGGTTATCCGAAATGAAAAATAAATTGTGTTGAATTAAGAATAAATAAATTAATTTATTAATATAAACACTGTTTGGTAAGAAAAACTAGGTCTATTTAATTGACACGGGTTATTTTAGAAGTTTTAAATTGATCGTTTGCTGTTGTTGTTGTTGTTGTTGTCTTTGTTTATTAAGATTTTTATCTGTTGTTGTTGTTGTTGTCTTGAAAGATATAAGAAAATACATGTGACAAATGTTATTGATTGTGTAAATCGGCGTCCATAGGGGCCCGGCAATAACCTTTGTAGGATAGCAAATATCGATAACACATTTTATGCAATTATAATAACTGAAATAATGATGTTTATTCGTTATCTAACTATAACTAACGATGCGTGTCAATTAAATAGACCTAGTTTTTCTTACCAAACAGTGTTTATATTAATAAATTAATTTATTTATTCTTAATTCAACACAATTTATTTTTCATTTCGGATAACCTTTTTCTTTTGTCTTCTTTTGTCTGAATTTCATAACTATCAAGATAACATAAACACTGACGGTTACTTATCAATATCACAATTAAAATATGGTATTTCGCTAAATCCAATTTCGTACCTCTACTATAACAATCCCGTATCGAGCCCCCCGGCCATAAAACACACTTCCGCAATAAAACAAAGCAGGTCAACATTAATTCTATTTTTAGAATATCTATATCCCCGCTATAATTTGATTGGATTAAACAGTTTAACAAACTAATCCGATAGGTTCAACACTTTAAGATTATAGCGTAACCACTTGTTGATTTTAATTATCATCATACCCCTGATGAAGTCAATTAAATGTTGACGAAAACGTTCGGGTAGTTTTAACAAATCAGCACTGTAAGAACAAAACACTTTTCCCATATTTTATAATTAGCTTATTTGTTCGTGTATCCTTTCGGGGATCCAGTGTTTCTGAAAGATTTTTGTTGATGTTTTATTTATTTTCTCAACCATTTTTGCCATATATATATTCTATCACCTTTTTTCTGACAGTGTGCTTAATACGTATGGTGGAAACGAAATTTAAACTTACTGCTAAACAATTTTATTATTAGTTTCTTTATTATCTTCTCGAAATTGACTTACCATGCAAACTGCAGTTGACACGCATACTTTCTACAACTGAAATAATATTGAGACTATATGACATTTGTAATACTTAATTACATGTATATAACATATATACAATTAATCAATGTTTTTACTGCACCGATCATATAATTTCATTTCTCTGCATGGAATACAAGAGAACTCTTACAATTTAAAATGTTATAAGATACATCATAAGAATTTACCATAATGATTATATTCACTTTGTTCTTTCATAAACCAACAAAATTTAATCGCAGTGTGGAAAAACCAGTTTGGCCCATTGTTTTCTCGTTTAGGGCCAATACATTCTTTTATCTGGGGACCATACACCGCTGAACATGGAATGGTATATATCTGAAAATACCACATTGAAGGTTCCATCTTCACCGTCATATGTATTCCATCATTTGAAATGGATCAAAAGTGTATTGTTTATTGGTGTAAATATTGAGTTGCACTAAACCCGGGGCTAGACGGCCTGGACAGTAGTAAGCATTTCCAATACTGTCGATGAACAGGCTCAATCAAACCGAGCCTGCAATATTTTCATAATTGTCGTGTTCGGTGGATTTCAAAGTTCGCTTTCCAATTGTTTTACTACTTTTAACATAATTTAGCGCAATATGTTATAACTGTCTGCAACATCTGTGGCATTATATGTAAATTGAACTTTAAAAGTCACCGAATGGGCTGTTAATGGGTGTAAATATTGAGATGCGCTCAACCAGGCATCTGGCGGCTTGGGCGGTAATGTGCATTTCCGTAACTGTCCATGAACAGGCGCAATCAAACCCGACCTGCAATATTTCCATGTTTGTCGTGTTCGATGGCTTTCAATGTTCCCTTTCATTTATTTAAATGCTTGTCTTCATGATTCTAACATACAAACATGTAAACATGTCCAATAACTCAGTCCCTATAACCAGACTCCTTCTATAACAAACTACTACATTTGTAACAAGGCCCTTTTTACTTTATCTTCACAATAACTGTGTAACAATGATTTACGAGAAATGTTCTGTATTGTTCTTTAGTAACCCATTTCTTTTATGTAATACCTATTTAATTGAAACTTTTGTAATCTTCTGACATTTTAGACGGAGTAGTACCCATGCTTTGTCGGAAAAAAGTACTAAATAGGACATAGGTATACTTAACCTTAATTGTGTACTGTCAATTCTTTTTTATTACCTGAACAGTCTGGTTCGAGACAATTAACTGTTTCCAATGGTAAACCCTTGCACTCGGCTGCATCATGTGACGAGCACTGTCGCTGTCGATATCTATGGCATGTCGTGTTTGTGTCAGATTCCATTTTTGTACATGTCCATGAAGACCAGACTTCCCACCAAACGTAACCTTCTCTTTCATTGTCTGCAATTTATATATGACTTGGTCAGCGCAGTCCTTATAAACATTCAAATAAACTTAAACAATGTTCTAACTCCAAAGATAGTAATGTTTCAATTTCTCTGCAAGGAATTCGAGCACAATTTTTGAACTTAAAACATGATATATGCATCACCTTTCGGTTTTAAAATACTATTAATTTGAAAATCTCTTCGTAGTGTCGTTAACCAAAGACATTTAACCGAGGTAAGAGTAAAACCAGAAAGTAACAAAAATAGACATTTTACGGTAGCTTTTGTAAACTGAATATACTGAAATCGGATGGAACATCTTATGTGTAACATCTTAACAAATGCATTATTGAAGAATAGGTAAATCGCACAGGAAGGCTCAAAGTTACTTAAGGATCCGTATGTAAATAAGAAGACATGAATCTTCGTAATAAATGTACCTGCAACCAAGACATAGACGACTGAAAAATGGATTTAACGGTTAAGGAGAGACACTGAGTGTGAGCGGCAATAAGAGGCTCGGATCCTATAAAAATCCCTGCGCCACGACAATCATTGGACGAATATAACCGACAAATAAATCGAAACTAATTTTTAGTAGCTATGACTAAATGCCCCACACACGTAATGGGAACATTTTTTTCGTGTTTAGTTAAACTTATTGTTAACTCGAAAATTAAAAATATAAGCGCCTAAAGTTTAAGTCGGTAAAATTCAGTCTGTACACAAGTTGTTTTGTACCACGTTCATATGCAAAACAATTGTCCACTTGCATTGAACGGACACAACAGAGATTAAGGTATAAAGTAAAATGTTTTCACCAATGCTAAGTTGCGATTGTTTGTAGTGGAAATACTTGTAGATAATTGCATTAAGTAAATTATTTCCTCCACACAACACAATTAGTATTTTTTTTCAAAACCGCGCGACGTCTAGAAGCAAAACAAACATATCTCGACAATATGGCACGGAAAGGCACATGCAATTACTAATAGTATTTTATTATATAAAAACCAAAGAGAGTTTTTATCATGTAATTCAGAAGTTTCAAATCAATATTTGAAAACAGATCGAGCTTTTCGGTTCTTTCACACGATTTCTCCATAAACATTCATAAGATTTAAAACCCCTCTCATCGCATTGAAAAGAGCTAAGCATAACGATAGACGGCAGGAAAGACATAATTATTATCCAGTAAGAAAAAGAACCATTCGATATACCGTTGTTGTGTTTTCTATCTGTTTCGCGTTAGTTTTATTTCTTCTAATACTCAAATATTTCCACAAATACCGAGAATATACAATGAGTTCAATATAATTATCTGAAAAACGTACATCCGAACATCTGGATATTGCCTAATTTAACACATCGTTCAATTACGTAAAGTACTAAAAGTCAAATAATGGAAACAATCCTAAAAGAAAACAAACAACGTATGACTCTTTCATTGAAAAATCATTGGATGATACGATGTTCTAAAAAATGGTAAACTCATTAGAACCGTTTTTTCGCGTAAATTTTATTTTCGTAAATATTTCCTCGCGAATTCATAAATCCGCGAATATTTGATGAGTTTCCATGTGTGCGAAACTATATAATTCGGAAAAAGCAACAGAACTGAACATGTAATCGCTTCAAACGCCACATACATGTATACCCATCATTAATTATAAGCTTTAATTATTTAAATAATTTTTGGCAAAATGTATATTTCCTTATTTCCATTCATAATGAAACGTTTTGATTTTCGAGTTCTGTATTTTGATATTCAGCAAGGGAGATAGCTATTTATGTATTGAGCCTGATGATGTCATTTAATCATTAACACGCGAATAAAGAAACTATCTGAATTTTGACAAAAATCGCGAAAGGCGTTTAACAGTAAACTATAAGGTATGATTTAAGTAAATTTACTTGAATAAAAACTCAAAATGATGAAAATTGGTAGTTTTTTTTTAATTAAAATAACTTACTAAAAGTAGAAAATGCATATTATATTTGCTTAATTTTGCTAAATACATTTTGTTGGCACCCTTCTTTTTTCATTTTGAGTTTTAAAACATACAACAGATTATTACCGCAACAACCGCAGCTTTTTGGACACAACATTGAGGCAGTTAATGTATAGTGACACGTTTCATTCGTTTGTGAGCATGTCAATGATGTATCATTGCATGGCGCAACACCGCTTTCTGCAAATTAAATCACAAGGACAAATGCACAGATAATATACAATTATTTACTTATTAGCTGGGAAATATGCTGTGATATTGACCTAAAAATCGTTATTGACCCAGGCGATAGCCGAGGTCAATAACGATTTTTGCGGTCGATATCAACAGCATATTTCCCAGCCAATAAGTAAATAACTGTTTTATTACATGAACTATAAATAGTTATATATTTAACTTAGTTCATGTAATAAAACAGTAATTTACTTCTTAGCTGGAAAATATGCTGTTGATATTGACCGCAAAAATCGGTCATATATTATACAAATAAATACTAATGTTGAGGTCGATATGTAGTTTTGCGGACCTGGGTAGTGTGATATCGACCGAGGACGAAGTCCGAGGTCGATATCACACTACCTAGGTCCGCAAAACTACATATTGACCTCAACATTAGTATTTACTTGTTATATCATATACCCTATGAATTTAAAGCATTCTGATGTTGTTGTTGATGATGATGATGATGATGATGATGATGATGATGATGATGATGATGATGATAGCAAAAGAAGTTATTAATTCCCGGGGTAGTTATCACTTTTTTTGGACTCGCGAGTACGGAGCTCTCGACCAATCAGAATGCTTTAAATTAATAGGGTATATGATACTATAGTTTATTACATGAACAATAAAAATATTAAAGATGGAAACTTTCGCATTCTATTTATAGACAGGTCAATATCAGCGAAAGCGGGTCAATATCTAGATTTATTGACTCGGTTATTTTGGAGGTGTGACGCGTTGCGTCTATTTATAGTTCATGTAATAACATGTTATAATAATATAAGATAGAACGAGTTAGAGAAATCTAGATTATTTGGAAATTGTATAGGTTCATACAAAACATGAACTTAAGCACTGCCACTTTCGGAATCGACAAAGCGATAGTGAAGAATATTATAGGTCATATATCACAATTATTAAAAAATAGAAGCAGGTCAACAGTTGTTTTTATTTTAAATGTTTTGCGTCTGAACCCAAGATGGTCACGGTTCTAAGGTCATAGGAATGGTCATACAAAACGGTAAAACATAGAAACAAGTCAACACATTTTTTTCATTATTTTTTTTACTTTTGAACCGAAGCTGGTCATGGTTCTAAAACACAACATTTTAACTTGATAAGATGAATACGTGAGAGACGTTTGAAGAAAGCTTGCTGGTACATTCTTAGTAAATCACCGAAATGGGATGATGACTGATAGGATAAAAAATAATACTCATATAATTCTGATTAACAAGGTACCCAATTAAATATTATTAAACAACACCTTAAACTCTGTGTTGAGAGGGAACATAGCAATGATTTCAATAGATGCTGATTATTGCATTTGGATACAAGCAAATTTGACTTTTTACCATCTAATTCCTAGCTTGGATTGATTTTGATGCATGGGATTTTACGAAAAGTAGACAGATTTTGCGAGAATAAAATAAATTTTGTGTCCGTTGCATTTTAATTATGAAGCTAATACTTTTTTGACACCTGGAAATATTTTAAAATGAAGATTACTCATTTAATAAGAAGAAAATTTTCAATGAACACAATTTATGACTCGAAGCGATCTTAATAGGACCCCCTGAAAATTCACAAAAACTGTGTCAAAAATGTTTTGTAATCCCTGATATAGTGACACCAATGGCAGGGCAAGTAGCAAAGCGTATCATATATTTTGAAATGTTCATGCTTGAAATCAACGAAGATATTGGGTCTCACGATTTAAGATAATACTATAAGTGACAGTATAGCAATTTATTAGAAAACAATGAAACATTAAATTAAATAAGGTCATGAACAGAAAACCAAATGCTAAAGAAGTCTTTTCCTATTTTCTATGGTTCCATTAATCAGAAAATGTATTCTTAATACATTATACTGAAGCTTTTTTTCAGCTTTTGTAACTATTCTTCAATGAACTAAAACGGCTTTTGTTGATATATTTCGGCCAGTTTATAGATTGGTGATTTCGATATCCCAGCCGATATAGATTTAGATATTGTTCAATCACCCCAAGGATATAACCCATTTCAATAACTGCCCATGAACAGACTCAATCAAACCGAGCCTGCAATATTTTTAAATTTGTCGTGTCCGGTGGCTATCAAAGTTCCCTTTTCATCTATTTCAATAAGGTTCACTTTAAAATGTTGTGATTCAAATTTTCTCAATCACACTTGTAAATGTTATAGACAATAGTGTTTTTTTACTTTTCCATGAACATAAACATCCCTAACAGCATGTTCTATAATATGTTGGTTTCCGTAAACTGTGCTATCCAGATTGTAAAACTGATCTCTCCAGAGTATTCCATGTTGAGCTGTTTTCCTGAAATATTAAATTTAAGAAGTGATTTAATATTATTGTCATACATAATTTATAGTCTGTTACTTTTACGAATTTATTTGTAAAAACGTGATTTAAAATATTTACACACTTAAATAAATTTGTTAAATTACTTCGCTTTTGATTCCCTGGTAATTACTACATTTATCCGGACACTTTACTTACTTAATTTGAAATATCTGACCGAGCATACGAGAACTATACATGAGACTGAGCACCTTTCAATACCTATGACTGTTCTGCAGTGGAGATTTATACTTACATGCAAACTTCCCTCAAATTTAAAATACATTATAATTGTCAAGTCAGATTGCGTCAAATAAGCCACATTTCTAATAAAAAAATAATTTTCCATTTCTGATGATCAAATTTCTCTCCATGGAGACTCCTTTTATCACATGAATAACAGTACAGATCCATATAAGTCAAATCATCTTTGTTATCTGATCTGGATCTTAAATGTCTGCAACTTGGAAAGAAATTTTCCAATGAATCTAATGTGAACTGTGAAGATCTTCATCAGATTGCATAGATGTGTATGCTGAATGGATATACACTGGTCATCAATGTAATAAAAGGGGTGTTCATAAAAAGAAACGTTTAGAAAGCCAATCCAGTAATTTTATGTAGGATGCACCTGTGAAATTACTTGGCACTTGACTTCACATAAAAGAACACAATCGTACATTTTCTTTCTTCGATATAAATAATACAAATACCAAAATTCACGGGCAGATTCAGAGTTATGTTAGAACATCAAATATAATGTGTGGCTAATGATACTAAACATAGCATTGATCCTAATCTTAGAAGTGCATTGTCACTCATTTTCACCTTTGACTGATTGTTTATCTTCCAGAGGGCTATTTAGTGCAAGGTCTATCTCAATGGGGCTATTTAGTGCAAGGTCTATCTCAATGATTAACCTGACAACAGTTAACAGTTTTGGATGATGTTTAGTGCAATTACTAATTGAACAAATATTAACAACAATTCATTTTAAGCTTACTCTGAGGCCCACGTTGAAAAATATCATTTGAATAGTGTTCATATTATTTCAGTAGTAAACACAGGGGAACACATGATCTAAAGCATTTTGTATTGCCTAAATGCACTGGAACTTTTAAGGCAAAACGTATTTTTATTCAAGCGAACTTAGCAGCCAGTTACTTTGCACTTCCAGTATCTTTGGCATCAGTGGAGCGCCTTTTCTTGATTGCAGGAAAAG